>SOPF01027571.1:0-103096 GCA_012979155.1 Hypericum perforatum
AGTTATCTACCGCACGCCAATCCTATATGGTGCATGCCAAGTAGCCGTTACTCGGACGACCATTCACTCAGATGACCAGATGCACTTGAAGATGGAAATCGCGAAGATCTAGCACACGCCAAGTGAAGTTGGCACACGCCAGGACAGACTGATAGAAGCTGCAAGTGGGCTGATTTGATCTTCAACTCAGAGAGGGATAAAGCATACGCCATATTTAATGCTTGTGATAATTGCAACTTCAGTTTCCCAAGCATTAAAGTCAATTTAGCCTAGATATTTTGTTAGTTTAGTATAAAACTTATCTTTTAGTTAAATTAGATATAGTATATAAGGCTTTTTGCCTTTGTTTGTAAAATATACATATTACATATATTAGATAGTACATATTTCACTTAGTATTATTAATTTCTAGTTGAAGAACATGGACTTGAAGAGGGGGAGCTTGGAGTCTTGATAAGTTTCCTTTCCTTTTTACTATTTATCTATGTTTATGCTTATGATGTTAATTAATAGTATGTATGAGTAGTTAAATGAGTTTGGTGCCTTGTTACCTTTGATGTAACCACGGTTGTGAGGTGTGTATGTTTGCTTGATCACTAAGCCTTAGAGGCTAGTCAAAACTTGAGACCGAAAGGAGATAGAATTGATGGATAGGTTGGTTTGATGATGAGTACTCTTGCTAGGAGAGAAATCTTCTTGGTGACCTACTAATTATCCTTAGAGTTGAGCATATCGTTGGTGCTTAGCTAGATTACTTGGTAGATGGGGTCGAAAGAACAGATCTAACCTTCTAAGCCTAGTTAAGTAGCAATTTAGGCTCTTCTTGCACGAAAGTATGGATGAGTTGTCTTAGATTCACTCGGACCACTTCACATACTCTAAATATTATGGTTATATTGCTCGTTTAGGCACCTCACTCATTATAGTAGCATAAGTTGTTACTCTTAGTAAGTTAGTACCTAGTAAACTAATAGCTTAAGTTATGATCTTTATATTTGTGTTTTAGACTTTAGATAGTGCAAACAGCAAACCAAACTTCTTAATCTTATCCTAAAATAGTTTGTTAACCTTAGAGTAGGCCTAAAAACTCAATCCCTATGGTACGACAAACCTACTTACTCTTATTGCAATTCGCTGTAATTCTGCTGATAATCGATGCACGCCAACCATAATTGGCGCATGCCAGGTTTGTTCGTCTGAGAGCTTTTAGCTCGTGCCAGGTGCTATTAACGTGTGCCAGAGCTTCAAGTAGGTCGAAGGTTGGCACACGCCAACTTTGTCTAGCATACGCCAGGAAGATCGGACAAACAACCGATCGTCCATTGTTAAGTAGAATTACATTAGAACATTCAAAGAAGTGAATCGTCAATTGGTGCCGTTTCCAAGGACTGAGAATTTAGACTCTCAATTCGATTTATGAACTTGGATTAGTATATTTTTATTTTTATTTTATTTTAATTTTTGATTTATTTTTGGACAAAGTGACTTGTCTTGCTTGACAAGTTACATGCATGCCCTTAAACCATTCAACTAATATTTTTCCTTTGGAGATTGAAGAGGAAATAATGCGGTTAGAAAGGTCATTGCGGAAGGAGAGAAAAGAGAAAGCAAGAATGGACCAAAGGCAGGAAGGTCAAGGGGACAGAGTATCTGGTCCTCGATCTTCTCTAATGGACCATGGGATACCAATATACGAAGGAGCATTAACAGAATCCAACGACCAGTTGTTGAAGCTAATCACTTCGAAATTAAGCTCGACCGTAATTTATATGCTTCAAGCTTCGGGTCAGTTCTATGGTTTGCCCAATGAAGATCCCAATGAACATCTGGGAAACTTCATGGAATTAGCTGATAATTGATAATTTTAAGTATTCTGGAGCGTCTGATGATGCTGTTAACATCAGAATATTTCCTTACACGTTAAGGGACAAGGCTAAACTTTGGTATAAGCAACTTAAGGGTATTCCAATAACTACATGGGAGCAATTGGCAAATGCTTTCTTTGACAAATATTTCCCTTACTCAAAGACTAACAAACTCATTAAGGAGATCACCAACTTCGAACAATATGAAGGAGAGTCTTTGAGTAAAACTTAGGAAAGATTTAAGGAATTGCAACGAAAATGCCCACACCATGATTTGTCTGAGGAGTCTCTTCTTAAGACTTTTTATTTTAGCCTGTCGCCAACAACAATGGGAACTGTTGATTCAGCTTCCAATGGAAATTTCCTAAGAAAGGAAAGGGGTGAAGCCCACCATATTCTAGAAGAGCTGGCAGCAACAAACATGATAATCACAAATGAGAGAAAGAAACAACCCATTAGAGAGTTAAAGGAGGTAACTGAGCAAAGTGAGAGAAGAGAAATAATTGAACTTAAGATGCTTCCTCGTCTTTTCAAGCGCAATTAGACTTGATGGCAAAGCAATTGCACGACTTGACTCTAAACAAAGTTGATGCTGTTGCTTTACAACAGCATTGCGAAGCCTGTGGCAATACTGGCCACGAGATTAGTCAATGTGCAATGATGAACCAACCTACAGAGCAGGTCAACTTTGTTAGTGGTCAAGGACAAGGAGGAAACTAAATAGTAAATAATCCATATTCCTCTACATACAATCCTGGATGGAGAAACCACCCCAACTTCTCATGGAAAGAGATAAACAACGATGACAGTATGGCAATCATTCCTGATAAAGGCTTGCCTTTACGTGTCTCACAACAAAGACCACCACCTGGTTTTCAACCGCATGGGTTCTTGGGAGAAAGAATGGTAGCCCTTGAGGAGAGATTTGACAAGGTTGAGAAATTCATCTAATAAACTGGAGAATCATCCAACAACTAAAGTCAAATCTTAAAGGCATTAGCAGCCCAGGAAGCAAGGCAGAATAATTTAGGACAATTTCTAAAAGGGCAATCATACGTAACATGGAAGTACAACTTGGGGAAATTGCAAAGACAAATGCACAAAGAACATCTGGCTCTCTCCCAAGTTCTACTAAAGCAAATCTTCGAGGCCAAGTTAATGCAATTTCCTTGAGAAGTGGCAAGGAATTAGCTTCTCATCGCGAGCCTCTTTTCCTTCTGTACGCTCATTTTGCTAATGCTTCTATTAAGAGATCTACTTCAAATCTACTTAAAACAGGATGATCAGCCATTTGTTCAGACTTCCTAGTATGCACCAACCAAGGATGACGTATGCCTACTCTTTACTAACTTAAAACCCGGCATGCACCAATTTGATCTGGTGCAAGCCAAAAGCTCTCGAAAGAACTGACCTAGCATGCGCCAAGTTATCAGCAGAATTGTAGCAGATTGCAACAATGAGTAAGTACAGGTTTGTCGATCCATAGAGATTGAGTTTTTAGGCCTACTCTAAGATTTACTTACTTTACTAGGATTAGATTATGAGGTTTTGTTGTGGAACACTTGTGATCTAAACTCTAAAGCACAAATATAAAGCTAACAAGAACTAACACTTAGATAGTTTTGAATATAAAAAAGAATATTAATAACTTAATAACTAAAAGTGAGCAAGGTACCTTAACCAGCAACATAACCATAAGATATAGAGGGTTTTTAGTGTATGTGATGTGGTCCGAGTGAATCTAAGGCAACTAATCCTCAATTTTGCAAAAGACTAGCCAAAGTTACTCCTAAAGTAGACTTAGAATGGTTAGATATGTTCTTTCGACCCCACCAACTATCTAAGCTAGCAAAGAACCAACTATATGCTCCACTCCAAGGACAATAAGTAGGTCACCAAGAAGATTTCTCTCCTAGCAAGAGTACTCATCATCAAATCAACCTATCCATCAATTCTATCTCCTTTCAGTCTCAAGTTTTGAATAGCTACTAAGGCTTGGTAATCAAGCAAGTCTAAGCAATAGTATCAAGTACGTCGATAAGAACACAAACATGAACATACACACCTCACAATAGTGGCTACATCAAAGGTAACAAGGCACCAAACTCATTTAACTACTCACACATACTATTAATTAACATCATAGTCATAAACATAGACAAAGAGTAAAAAAGAATGGAGACTTATCAAAACTCCAAGCTCTCCCTCTTCAAGTCCACGTTCTTCAACCAGAAACAACACTACTTAGTAAAATATTTACTATCTAATATATGTAATATGTATATCTTAAAAACAAAGGCAAAAAGCCTTATATACTAACTAACTAATGAGATAGTTTACAAAATATCTAATATAACTTATCTAACTAAAATATCTAACCTAAAATATCTAAAAAGGAGTCAGCAACTTGTCCAATACTCAGATTATTTTACTTCTATCAATCTGGTCTGGCGTACGCCAAGTCACCAGGCATACGCCAGCCTTCGTATTTTTCTTCTTCGAGTGCAAATGGTTGTCTGAGTGAATGGTCATCTGAGTAACGGCTATTTGGCATGCACTATATAGGCTTGGCATGCGCTACATGACTGTGCATTACATTCCTTGGCTTTGCATCTTCCCTCTTGTCCTAGACTTCGTGTGCTTGCTCGATCATCCTCTACTTCTCCTCAAATAAGCTCCTAAAAACAAGCAAACTCAATGAAAAACGATAAACTTAGCAAAGACACACAATGAATAAAAACTAATATTATGATAACTAAAATGCAACTAAATCAACCTAAAACAGTAAGAACAACCTCCTAAAAAGACATGACAAATGAGTGTTTTTGACACTCATCAGCTTCTTAAAAAGTCAAAGAGAAGGCTAAAGAGAGTGATGTGGTGAGTCCAGAAAAATATAAGGAGGAAGAAGTTCAAAAAGATAATGTCCCACAAGAAGATATTGCAGAATAAGAAGTTTACGTACCACTACCACCAATGGTCCTCATTCTTCCTTATCCTCAGAGGGTAAAGAGAAAGTTGAAAATGGATGAGAAATTTCTCCGTTTCATAGAGAAAATAAAGAACGTTCAAATTAGTGTCTCTTTCCTAGAGATGCTAGATCAAGTTCCATACTATGCCTAGTTTCTAAAGGAACTCATCACTAATAAGAGGAAGTGAGAAGATGGAGAGACAGTCACCCTTACGGCTGATTATAGCTCTCTAATCTCAAAGAATCTTCCAATAAAGCTAAAAGATCTAGGGAGTTTTACAATTTCCTGTTTTATTAGTGAAACCAAGTTTTCAAAATGTCTGTGTGATTTAGGTGCAAGTATCAACTTGAGCCTTTGTCTACATTTCAAAAGCTTGGTTTGTGTGAAGTTAAGCCAACTTCAATGCTACTCCAGTTGGCAGACCAAACTATTAAGAAGCCATACAGTGTGGTTGAGGATGTCCTAGTGAAGATTGACAAGTTCATCTTCCTAGTTAACTTTGTAGTTCTGGATTTCTCTGAGGATAAGAACTGTCCACTTATTTACGACAGATCATCCCTTAACACAGCATATGCATTATAGATGTGCATAATGGTAAATTGGTGCTTAGAATTAGAGACGAGAAGCTTGAGTTTAACATGACAAGTGTTATGCGCTATCCTCTTGACGAAGGGATGTGCATGAAAATTGATGTTATTAATAAGTGTATCCTCGAGTTCTGCGAAGAAAATATCTCTAGAATTGAGGATAAAGAACTAGAGATAGAAGAGGAGGATATTGTGGAAGAAGTTAAGGAGGAAATTGACAACAAAGGTTTACTTGAGGAGCTCGAAATTCATTTGAAATATCAGACTCCACCCTCAATTGTAAGAGCTCCTTCCTTAGAACTAAAAGAGCTACCCTCGCATCTGAGATATGCTTTCTTAATTGATGGAGGGAGATTACCGATTATTATATTGAACAAGCTCAATAAAGAAGAAGAGGAGAAAGTGCTCACAGTTGTTAACAAATGGATTAAGGCCATTGCTTGGCAAATATCCCATATTAAAGGGATAAGCCTAGAAATTGTGATGCACCATATTCACATAGAGGATGGAGCAAGGTCGAGAGTAGACTGACAAAGGAGACTTAATCCTAATATGAAGGAGGTCATTAAGAAGGAAGTGATAAAATTTCTTGAAGCCAGAATTATCTATCTGATCTTGGATAGTGAGTGGGTTAGCCCTATCCATTGTGTTCCCAAGAAAGGGGGAATGACTGTTGTTATCAACAACGAAGGGGAACTTATTCCAACAAGAACTGTGACTCGATGGAGAGTGTACGTCAATTATCATAAATTAAATGGCACCACACAGAAAGATCATTTCCCACTTCCACTCATTGATCAAATGTTAGAAAGGATAGTGGGGTATTTTTATTATTACTTTTTAGGCGGGTACTCTAGGTATAACCAAATTGTAATATACCCTAGAGATCAAGAGAAGACGTCTTTCACTTGTCCCTTTGGTATTTTTGTATATCATAGAATGCCTTTTGGATTAAGTTATGCCCCAGCAACATTTCAATATTGCATGGAGTCTATCTTCTGGGAGATGAACGAGAAGATTATGGAAATCTTCATGGATGACTTCTCTGTGTTCGGAGACTCATTTGATCATTATCTTGACAACCTAGACAAAGTATTAGAGAGATGTGAGGAAAAGAATCTTGTGCTCAACTGGGAAAAGTGGCATTTTATGGTAGAAGAAGGAATAGTCCTTGTGCACAAGATTTCTAGAGCGAGAATAGAAGTTGATAGAGCTAAGACAAAGGCGATAGAGAAAATGGATGCACTAACAACAGTTAAAAGAGTTAGAACATTTTTGGGTCATGCCAGATTTTATAGAAGATTCATCAAGAACTTCTCTCTAATTGCTAAGTCTCTAACAAATTTGCTAGTTAAGGATGTGTCCGTCAACTTTGATGAGCACTATTTTAAGGCATTTTATGCTTTCAAGAAAGCTCTTACCACAGTTCTTGTGATTTCATCACCATATTGGAAGCTTCCATTCGAATTGATGTGTGATGCAAGTAATCTTGCTTTGGGTTGTATGCTTGGACAAAAGAAAGAGGGAAAACTCCATGTCATCTACTATGCTAGTAGAGTATTGGTAGGAGCTCAATTCAATTATATGACCACGGAGAAGGAGATGCTTGCAGTTGTTTACGCATGTGACAAATTCAGGCCGTACTTGCTTGGTTCAAAAGTGATAATTTACACTGATCATGCAACTTTGAGATATATTTTCTCAAAGCAAGATGCAAAACCTTGCTTGATGCACTAAATTTTATTACTCCAAGAATTTGACTTGTCTATTAAGGACAAGAAAGGAGTAGAGAACATTGTCGCTGATTATCTCTCTAGACTAGAGAAAAGCAATGGGATGGAGATTGAAAAAAATATTCAAGAAGAGTTTCAGGATGAAACTCTGATGGCGATGAGTAGAGTAGAAGCTCCCTAGTATGCGGATTATGCCAACTTTTTAGTTGGAGGAATTATTCTTACAGAACTCAGCTATCCCCAAAGGAAGAAATTTCTACAGGATGTTCAGATGTATGTATGGGATGATTTGTACCTTTTTAAGAGGTGCAGTGATGGGGTTCTTCAACGTTGCATTGCTAGTTGGGAAGTAGCAAATATTTTAGAGCAATGCCATAACGCACCTTACTCAGATCATTATAGAGCTATAAGAACCACATCTCGAGTCTTCAAATGTGGTTTTTATTGGCCTTTCATCTTCAAGGATGCACGTAGTTATGTTGAGCAGTGTGACCACTGCCAAAGAACAGGAAATATCTCAAAGAGGAATGAGATGCCGTTATCGAAAATTTTAGAGATTGAGCTTTTTGATGTTTGGGGATTGGACTTCATGGGACCTTTCCTAACATCATATGGCAACAAGTATATCTTGGTAGGAGTAGACTACATTTCAAAGTGGGTAAAAGGTTTGGCACACCTACAATGATGCTAGAGTAGTTATCCAATTTCTTAAGAAGCTCTTCTCGAGATTTGGAGTGCCATGAGCAATAATCAGCGATGGTGGGGCACATTTCTGCAACAAGAAATTTGAAGTCCTGCTAAAGAGATATGGGATAACGCACAAGGTGGCAACACCTTATCATCCCTAAACTAGCAGACAAGTTGAGCTTTTAAATCAAGAGCTCAAGAAAATATTGGAAAAACAATCGGAATAGCAAGAAAGGATTGGTCAAACAAGCTTTATAATGCCTTATGGGTGTATCGAATGGCATTCAGAACACCAATAGGAATATCACCTTATAGGCTTGTTTATGGCAAAGCACGACATCTATTCTATAGCTCAAATGCATGAATGGCATCATGAACCTTCTACCGTAATTATGCCTAATAATGGATGATCGGTCGTTGTTTGGTCTTACTGGCATGCGCCAGAAATGGGTGGCATATGCCAACCCTAGACCAGCCTAAAACTTTATCACATGCCAATAGCACCTAGAGCGAGCTAAAACTTCACAGACTAACAAACCTGGCATGCGCCAACAAGGGTGGCGTATGCCAGTTCAGCAGCAGGGTTGCAGCAGTTTGCAAATATGAGTAAGTAGGGGTTTAGATCCATAGAGATTGAGTTGTTAGGCCTACTCTAAGATTTACTTACTTAACTAGAATCAAATTATGAAGTTTGTTATTGAACACTTGTGATCTAAACTCTAAAGATTGGAAATAAAGATCATAACAACTAACATAAGCAAAGTTTGTTTATAAAACCAACAACATAACCATAAGATAAAGAGGGGTCTGAGTGTATGTGATGTGGTCTGAGTGAATCAAAAGCAAACTCAAGCATACTTTCGTGCACGATGAGTCTAAATTGCTACTTAACCTAGCTTAGAAGATCAGATATGTTCTTTCAACCCCACCAACCAACTAAACTAAGTTAAACATCAACTATAAGCTCCACTCCAAGGACAATCAGTAGGTCACCAAGGAGATTTCTCTCCTAGCAAGAGTACTAATCATCGAATCAACCTATCCATCAATTCTATCTCCTTTCGGTCTCAAGTTTTGACTAGCTACTAAGGCTTAATGATCAAGAAGTCTAAGCAATAGGATCAAGCACATTGATAAGAATACATACAAGAACATACATAACTCTTATCAAGGGCTACATCAAAGGTTACAACCAAACTCATACAACTACTCAAACATACTTACATTCAACATAATAAACATAAACATAGACAAAAGAGAGAAAAGAAAATAAAACTTATCAAGATTCAAAGCTCCACTCTTCAAGTTCACGTTCTTCTAAGTAAAAGTAAATATCTACATCTGGTTTTGTGGACACAATCTCACTTTGGTTACAATTGTGCCACACTTGGTTTTTAAGACAAAAACTGCCTAATATACTAACTAACTAGAGGAATAGTAAACTAAATATCTAATCTAACTGATCTAACAACTTATCCAACCTAAAGATATCCTAAAAGTACCTGCCAAACTTGTCCCCTTGCCTTCACAAAGTTTAAGCCCCCTTGTCACTTCACCATTTTGTTTGTCCAACACTCAGCTTTATTTTACTTTTGTCCGTCTGGTCTGGCATGCGCCATGTGCACCTAGCGTGCACTAGCCTTTGCAATTTTTCTTCTCTGAGTGAAAATAGTCGTCTAAGTGATAGTTTTATCTCGATCACCTAGTACGTTAAGAAGCATCAAGGATGTGATACCCCGAATATGAATTGTGTGAAAGGCTTAAGTGATTTGATTGTTACTATCCATACCAACAAGGTGCACCTTCTTTTTGGGCACACATCCTGAAAGAACTTCAAGGTTAAACGCGTTTGGCCGAGGGTAGGATCAGGATGGGTGACCTCCTGGGAATTTTTCCCAGGGTGCATGCAAGTGAGGACAAAGCACGTTGAAAAGACCCGTGTTGGTACAGTAGAGCCAGTCGGTCAAATCACGGGGCGTTACATTTGGTATTAGAGCGATCTCGGCTTGTACGATATGATTCGGGGATCGAATTCATCTACAAGCGAGGGATTCTGGGACTGTGTGTGTCTGGCGCAATGAGGACATCGCGTATTTAAGGAGGGTGAATGTGATACCCCGAATATGAATTGTGTGAAAGGCATAAGTGATCTGATTGTTACTATCCATACCAACAAGGTGCACCTTCTTTTCGGGCACACATCCTGAAAGAACTTCAAGGTTAAACGCGTTTGGCCGAGGGTAGGATCAGGATGGGTGACCTCTTGGGAAGTTTTCACAGGGTGCGTGCGAGTAAGGACAAAGCACGCTGAAAAGACCCGTGTTGGTACAGTGGAGCCAGTCGGTCAAATTACGAGGCGTTACAGAGATCGAACCCTGAAGAGCTTAAAATGGGAACACTTTCGTACCAAGTCACCAAAGATATGAAAAACCAATCTCTAAACAAATATATACAAATAAACATGCAACAGAATAACTCACTAATGACTTGTTATGTAGACTACCTTCTTGTGACCTTTTCGGCTTTAAGCCTAATAAGATCACCGTACAGTAGCATAACACAATCATTAAATGAGTTACAAACACATAAAACTCAAAAACAGAGTCAAAATATAAGAAAATAAACAAACAAAGAAAATAAATAAAGAAAAATACAAAAAAGGGAAATAGGAGCTCCTTATCACTCATCAGAAGTTGGAGGAGGTGGTGGTGGGAAAATAAAACCACTGCCAAAGTTATCCGCCCTGGTATGCATCCATTCAGCATACGCTTGCTGCTACTCATAGTGCTCCCTCTGGAATGCCATGTGAGCTCTCTGATCGGCGTAGAATGCCCTCTGCTCCTCTCTCTGAGCTCTAAGCTCAACCTCCATGCAAGCATTATAGTAGTATTGGCGGTCCCATCCAGGTGCATTACTAACTATATAGTCCTACAGTTGCATGCCATAGCCATGAAGCTGCTCTCCGTGACTATGTAGCTGCACCTGCATCGCAGCCAACTTGTCATGTAAAAACTGAATGTCAGACTAAGCGTTAGGCACCTGATGACTTGACCCTACATCATTATACTGGACCTGGTACTGGTGGCTTGGGCCTGCTTGGGCCTGCCTGCTCCTGCTGTTCATCTCTCTGTGCTGGCACCCTACCTGGTGTCCCAAGGCGTAACTGTACTCCCTGCCTCTCCTCCCAAGGCTTGTATTCAACGACTTCCTCTCCATTGATCATCATCTTCTTGATCAGCTTGCTTATGTGGAGCTTCTCGATGCCGAGTGGTGGTAGTACGTAAACTTCTTCCTCCTCCACAAATTCTTCTTGCGAGTCTTTATCCTTCAGAATTTCTTTCTTGCTATCTTTTTCTGGACTCACCACATCACTCTCCCTAGCCTTCTTTTTGACTTTTTGAGAAGCTAACTCTTTCCCACTTCTTAGGGTGATTGCATTAACTTGGCCTCGAGGATTTACTTCAGTAGAACTTGGGAGAGAGCCAGATGCTCTATGTGCATTTGTCTTTGCAATTTCCCTAAGTTGTACTTCCATGTTTCGCATGGCAGTAGCTTGCCCTTTAAGAAACTATTCTAAGTTATTCTGCCTTGCTTCCTAGGCCGCTAATGCATTCAACATTTGACTTTGGTTGTTGGATGAGTCTCCAGTTTGTTGGATGAAGTTCTCAACCTTGTCAAATCTCTCCTCAAGGGCCATCATGCTTTCTCTCAAGAAACCATATGGTTAAAAACTAGGTGGTGGTTCTTGTTACAAGATACGTAGTGGCATTCCTTTATCAGGAATGATTACCATATTGTCTTCATTGTTTCTATCTTTCCATGAGAAGCTAGGGTGGTTTCTCCAACCAGGATTGTAAGTTGAGGAATAAGAGTTATTACCTATTTGGTTTCCTCATTGTCCTTAACCACTAACAAAGTTGACCTATTCTAAAGGTTGGTTAATCATCGCACATTGACTAATTTCATGGCTAGAGTTGCTACAGGCTTTGCAATGCTATTGTAAAGCAATAGCATCAACCTTGTTTAGGGTCAAATCATGCAACTGCTTTTCCATCAAGTCAAGTTATGCTTAAAAAGACGAGGAAGCATCTAAGTCTATCATTCCTCTTCTCTCACTTTGCTCAGTTACCTCCCTTAACTCTCTAACGGGTTGTCTTTTTCTCTCATTTGTGATTATCCTGTTGGTCGCTGCCAGCTCTTCCAAAATATGATGGGTTTCATCCCTTTCCTTTCTCAGGAAGTTTCTATTGGATGCTGAATCAACGTTTCCCATAGTTGTTGGCGACAGGCTAAAATAAAAAGTCTTAAGAAGAGACTCCTCAAACAAACTATGGTGCGGGCATTTTTGTTGCAATCCCTTAAATCTCTCCTAATTGACGTAGGAACATCTCAAGCTGGTCATGTGCATGGAGAATTTACGTATGCATGGGGTTATCATCTTATGCATGGCCAGCTTTATCGTGAGTCCAAGCGTCTCGCCTGATCGTATTCCTGTCCCACATCGACGAAGGCAACAACGGACTCCATATCCAACTTGTTATAAGCCGAAGACTCTTCCTCAGCGAACATCAACTCTGCCGAGCATAATCATCCGTCGTCTAAGCAGTCAACGGGCCGTTGTGGTTTTGTGACCCCGGGTTGGCTGGTTAGACGAGAAAGAGTTCGCTTGGTTTGGCAATTCAAGTTAAAATTTTAATTCAATAAATGCCTTCTAATTTGGCATTAGGTAAGGACGTTTTTTTTCTAGCATCTGAATGATCACATCTAAATATGTGACTTCAATGACGCAATAATGGGATGTAATAAGTAGACTCTTTCATTTCCTAAAAACGTTGTAACAGCCACGGTCTTTAATGCTTGGACCGCCTGGTTGATTGCTTAAAAGGCAAGGAGAATAATGAGAATACACATTGAATTAAATCTTGAAAATTTAGGCTTCCAGAGTTGGAAAATCCTTGTACGCACGGAATATGTGAGTGTGTTCGAATTTTAGCCCCGTTGTCGTTGGAATAGAAATCCAAAGATCGACCATTGTGTTATTCATTTTCAAGCTGTCCGAATTTGATCATTCGAACCTCTTCATTCAGTTGCATTTGATTTATCAAGTTTGAGCGAGCCTTTCCGCGTTTCCCTACGTTAGGTGGTATCAGAGCACTTGTGTGAGATCTTCTCGACTCCTAAGTTGAGGTAGAGTGACCTAACACCGCAGAGAGTTGTGAGAGACCCCATCCACGATCCGATCCACAGGACTTTGTGATCCCCTGATCCGAGTCCCTAATAACCTACCTAGCACCACCATAATCCGAGCTCATGGCCGACCCCAACGATAACCAGAATCCGGACTTACGCCAAAGATTTGCAAACTTGGAGGCTGCCATTTTGGAGATCTGCACGCAACTTGCAAATCTTGCCGTGCAACCCCCAGCACCACCCCCTCCAATGGTACGTAATCCACTCGCTGAACATGAAGATGATGATGATATAGAATCTGATGCTACGATGGATGTGAGAAGGGAGGTAGAGGAGTACGTGGGATGAGAGGGCGTGGGAGAGGAGAGGGAGGCCGTGGAGATTTTGGCCGTGGCCCTAGGAGAGAGGTGTTGAGAATGGAGGATCGAGGTGATGAACATTTTAGGCGGATAGATCGTCCGTTTAAGATGAACATTGAGAAATTTTATGGAGATGTAGATGTGGAGGCGTTTCTGAATTGCTTTGATTCGGTGGAGAAATATTTTGACTGCATGGACTTGACAGAGGAACAGAAAGTGAACTATGTTGCCTTCAAGCTCGAGTCTGGCACAGTGGTGTGGTGGAGGAAAGAGCAAGAAACCCGTCGTAGGAGGGGAGATCAGCCTATTCGTGACTGGCCAACCATGGAGCAAGCCCTGCGTGATCGCTTTTTGCCCGTGGATTACCATTAGGCTTTGTTTTCACAATTCTTGTCATGCATGCAAGGTAGCAAGACTGTGGATGAGTACGTTGCTGACTTCATGAGGCTGGCCGCAAGAAATGATGTGGAAGATCATGAAGATCAAATGATTGCAAGGTTCATAGATGGTCTGAGTTTTGAGGTGAAGAGTCAGATGGAGTTCGACACATTTCTATACTTTCAGGATGCTTGCAACAAGGCGCGTAAGATTGGAGCTACGCTGAAAAAGAAGAAAATGGCTCCTAGCCGTTTTGTGCCCGGTCAAGTGTCAAACTCACCTCGTGCAATGGAAAAGAAATCTGTGCCCCCTACAGAATAGCGAGCCTTACCTCGCGCAAGAACTAGAGCACCCGCGGTTGATCTACCACAAAGAAAGGGCAAGGAAATAGCATCGAGCTCATCGCGGATCAAGTGTTTCAAGTGCAACGAATTAGGGCACATTTCCAGCGATTGCCCCCTTCGCAAGTATGCTCAGTTATGCGAGAAAGATGGAGAAGAGGAGTAAGCAGGGGCCTATTATTCTGCACCCATACTGGAGAGTGAGGAGGAAGAGCCTGAGGACTCCGAGAGTGGAGAGGAGTATTGTGCTGTGATCCAATGGCTGGCCATAGCCTCTAAGAAGAAAGATGTCTCGCAATGACACAATCTTTTCCGAACATGCTGCTACGTGGGAAAGAATGTGTGCGATGTGATCATCGACAGCAGGAGTCAAGAAAACTTCATAAACAAGCAAGTAGCGGAGAAGTTGGGATTGACGATCACCCCGCACCCTTTACCTTATGCTATCGGATGGGTGCAATCCGGAGGCAGCATCAAGGTGAATTCACGATGTGAAGTTCCTATCACGATAGGAAAATATTCTGACCTAGTTACGTGCGATGTACTCCACATGGATGCATGCAACATTCTGTTGGGAAGGCCGTGGGAATTTGACAACAAGGCCGTGCATAGAGGAGAGGAGAATACGTAGGAGGTCAAGAAGGATGGTCAGAAGTTCACTTTGCTTCTCCGAAGGCCGAAGCAAGGGAAGACCACATCCGATAGTTCCACACTCAAGGTCTCGTTGATCACCACAGCAAAGCAAATGCAAGACTCCATAAAAGACTGCAAGATGTGTTTCATCCTGGTACTGGATGGAAAATCCGAGAGTGAGCAGGAGGTTTTATATCCTGGCAAGACAAGCGAGCTCTTGCAAGAGTACGCGGACATCTATCCTGACGAGTTGCCCGCGGGACTGCCTCCAATGCGTGATGCACAACATTGGATTGATCTGATTCCTGGAGCCTCGCTACCCAACCTACCAAACTATAAGATGAGTCCCAAAGAGCACCGAATTTTGAAGGAGCAGGTGCAAGAGCTTCTGGACCGCGGTTATATACGCGAGAGCTTGAGCCCTTGTGGAGTACCCGCATTGTTGGTGCCTAAGAAAGACGGGACGTGGCGTATGTGTATCAATAGTAGGGCAATCAACAAGATCACCGTGGGCTATAGGTTCCCGATACCAAGGCTGGATGACATGCTGGACAACTTGAGTGGCTCCACGGTCTTTTCCAAGATTGACCTAAAGAGTGGCTATCACCAAATACGCATCCGGCCAGGTGACGAGTGGAAGACTGCCTTCAAGACCAAGGAAGGGTTGTTCGAATGGTTGGTGATGCCATTTGGCCTTACCAACGCCCCTAGTACGTTCATGAGGCTCATGCACCAAGTGATGCGCCCTTTCTTGGACAAATTCGTCGTGGTTTATTTTGACGACATTCTGGTGTTCAGCAAGACCGAGGAAGAACACTACGGGCACCTCAAGCAAGTACTTGACACTCTGAAGGAGCATGACCTGTTTGTAAACCTCAAGAAGTGCATCTTTTGGCTAGATAAGTTGCTATTCCTCGGCTTTATTGTGGAAAAAGAAGGTGTGCAAGTGGACCAGGCCAAGGTGGAAGCCATTCGTTCGTGGCCCCAACTAATGAACGTGAGTCAAGTAAGGAGTTTCCTTGGCCTTGCTTCTTTTTATAGAAGGTTCATTCGGGGGTTTAGTATGCTGGCCGCCCCACTGACTTCGCTATTAAAAAAGAACTCGCCTTTTGATTGGAATGATCACATGGATCACGCTTTTCAAGCATTGAAGAAGGCGTTGAGCAATGCACCTGTGTTGTCCCTCCCGGACTTTGGAAAGCTTTTTGAAGTGGATGTTGATGCCTCTGGAGTGGGCATAGGGGCTGTTCTGTCTCAAGAGAAGCGGCCTATTGCTTACTTCAGCGAGAAGTTAAGCGAACCAAGACAAAGGTGGTCCACGTACGAGAAGGAGTTCTATGCTGTGATTAGGGCGTTGAAGACATGGGAACATTACCTCATTGGTAAGGAATTCGTCCTCTTTACTGATCATAGAGCCCTAAAGTTCCTGAATGAGCAAACGAAACTATCCAACCACATGCATGCTAGATGGTCTACGTATTTGCAAAAATTCCCCTTTAAGATAGTGCATAAAAGTGGGAGTGCAAATGTGGTTGCGAATGCCCTGAGCAGGAGGATGACATTACTCACTGAGCTAAAAGGTGAGATCACGGTGTTTGAGTGCATCCGAGACCTCTACCAAGATGATGAAGACTTTACCTCCATTTGGAAGAAGTGTCAAGGAGGAGTTGGTTGTGGAGAGTACTATGTTCATGACGGTTACCTCATGAAGGGGAACCAGCTGTGTGTGCTAAAAACGTCACTCCGGGATCAACTTATATGGGAAGTGCATGGAGGAGGGTTGGCAGCTCATTTGGGGAGAGACAAGACACATGCTGCCCTGGCCGAGAGATTTTATTGGCCAAGAATGGAGAAAGGAGTATGGAAGTTGATCAAGCATTACCGTATTTGCCAAGAAACGAAGGGTGGAGTTCAGAATACGGGCTTGTACATGCCGTTGCCCATACCGAGAAACATTTGGGAGGACCTCAGCATGGACTTTGTCATTGGCTTACCCCACACCCTTCGTGGTGTAGACTCCATTTTTGTTGTGGTCGACAGGTTATCCAAGATGGCGCATTTCGTGCCTTGCCGCAAGACCACGGATGCCAATGGAGTTGCCAAGCTGTTTTTCAGGGAAGTGGTGTGTCTGCATGGGGTGCCGAGAACCATCACGTCGGACAGGGACACCAAGTTCCTAACAAGCTTTTGGTAGACCTTGTGGAAGATGTTCGACTCGAGCTTGCAATTTAGCACGACGGCGCACCCACAAACTGACGGCCAGACAGAGGCGACCAACCGTACACTCGAAAGTATGCTTAGGAGCCTTTGCCATGAGAAGCAACATCAATGGGACATGGCCATCCCAATTGCAGAGTTTGCTTACAATGAGGCTGTCCATCGTGCAACGGGAGTGTCCCCTTTTTCCTTGGTGTACACGAAGACTCCAAGCCATCTCATTGACGTAACTTCCATGATCAAGCCCCCTAAGGCCAATCCCGCAGCTGTCTCATTCGCGGATCATGTGCAAGAAGTCTTGGAAGCTGTCAAGAAGAGGTTGGCCGAGACCTATAACAAGGAGAAGGCACGAGTGGATGCGCGAAGGAAGGTTCAGATTTTTCAACCAGGGGAGGAGGTGATGGTGTTTTTCAGGAAGGAACACATGCCTTCAAATCTTGGTGGCAAGCTTCAGCAAAGGAAGTTCGGGCAATACAAGATCCTACGGAGGGTGAATGGCAATGCATATGTGGTGGACCTACCGGAAGAATTTGGGGTGTCTAAAACATTTAACGTGGCAGATTTGACCCCCTATTATAACCCATTGCCATTGCCTTCCAGGTTAGCAACTCGGGACGAGTCTATTTTGAAGAAGGGGAGGATGACGTAGGAACGTCTCAAGTTGGTCGTGTGCATGGAGAATTTACATATGCATGGGGTTATCAACTCGTGCATGGCCAGCTTTATCGTGAGTCCAAGCGTCTCGCCTGATCGTATTCCTGTCCCATATCGACGAAGGCAACAACGGACTCCGTATCTAACTTGTTATAAGCCGAAGACTCTTCCTCAGCGAACATCAACTCTGCCGAGCATAATCATCTGTCGTCTAAGTAGTCAACGCACCGTTGTGGTTTTGCGACTCCAGGTTGGCTGGTTAGACGAGGAAGAGTTCGCTTGGTTTGGCAATTCAAGTTAAATTTTTAATTCAATAAATGCCTTCTGATTTGGCATTAGTTAAATTTTTTTCTAGCATCTGAATGATCACATCTAAATATGTGACTTCAATGACGCAATAATGGGATGTAATAAGTAGACTCTTTCATTTCCTAAAAATGTTGTAACAGCCACGGTCTTTAATGCTTGGACCGCCTGGTTGATTGCTTAAAAGGCAAGGAGAATAATGAGAATACACATTGAATTAAATCCCGAAAATTTAGGCTTCCAGAGTTGGAAAATCCTTGTACGCACGGAGTGCGTGAGTGTGTTCGAATTTTAGCCCCATTGCCGTTGGAATAGAAATTCAACAACCCTCAGCTTGTCGTCGGAGAATTGGCAAGTTGTTGTATTATCGAATTATCCAAAGATCGACCGTTGTGTTATTCGTTTTCAAGCTGTCCGAATTTGATCATTCGAACCTCTTCATTCAGTTTCATTTGATTTATCAAGTTTGAGCGAGCCTTTCCGCGTTTCCCTACGTTACTAAGTTTCACTCAAAGACTCTCCTTCATATTGTTCAAAGTTTGTAATCTCCTTATCGAGCTTGTTAGTCTTTGAGTAGGGGAAATATTTGTCAAGGAAAGCATTTGCTAATTGCTCCCATGTGGTTATTGGAGTACCCTTAAGTTGCTTATACCAAAGTTTAGCCTTATCCCTTAACGTATATGGAAACATTTTAATCTTAACGACATCATCTGATGCTCCAGGATACTAAAAATTATCAGCTAATTCCATAAAGTTCTCCAGGTGTTCATTGGGATCTTCGTTAGGATACTAAAAAGTATGAAGCATATGAATCACGACTGACTTAATTTTGAAGTGATTAGCTTCAACAGCTAGTCGTTGGATTCCAATTTTTGCTCCTTCGTATGTTGGTCTCCCATGGTCCATTAGAGAATGTCTAGAGACATGTACTCCAGCCCCTTGACCCTCTTGCCTTTGGTCCATTATTTCTTTTTCTCGTCTCTCCCTACGCAATGATCATTCTAACTACGTTATTTCTTCTTCAATCTCCAATAGAGAAATATTGGTTGAACGGGTTAATGGCATGCATGTAACTTGTCAAGCAAGACAAGTTACTTGGTCAAGAAGTAAACAAAAAATAACAAAAAATAAAATAAAATAAGATAAACTAAAAATAAAAATATACTAATATATATACTGATTTGAAATCATAAACCAAATTGAGAGTCTAAGATTTCAATCCCTGGCAATGGCGCCAATTTTTTCTACAGCTCAGATGCACGAATGGCATCATGAACCTTCTACCATAATTCTGCTTAATAATGGGTGATTGGTCGTTTGTTTGGTCTTACTGGCGTGCACCAGAAATAGGTGGTGTGCGCCAACCCTAGACCAGCCCGAAGCTCTGGCATACGCCAACATCACCTGGCGCGAGCTAAAACTTCACTGACTAACAAACTTGGCGCGCGCCAATAAGGGTGGCGTGCGCCAGTTCAGCAGCAGAGTTGCAGCAGTTTGCAAATAAGAGTAAGTAGGATTGTCGATCCACATAGATTGAGTTGTTAGGCCTACTCTAAAGTTTACTTACTTAACTAGGATCAGATTATGAAGTTTGTTGTGGAACACTTATGATCTAAACTCTAAAGATTGGAAATAAAGAACATAACAACTAACATAAGCAAAGTTTGTTTATAAAACAGAATACTAACAATTTATAAGCTAATAATTAGCAAGGTGGCTAAACCAACAACATAACCATGAGATAAAGAGAGGTCTAAGTATATGTGATATGGTCCGAGTGAATCGAAGGCAAACTCAACCACACTTTCGTGTATGATGAGTCTAAATTGCTATTTAACCTAGCTTAGATGATCGGATATGTTCTTTTGACCCCACCAACCAACTAAACTAAGTTAAGCATCAACTATAAGCTCCACTCCAAGGATAATCAGTAGGCCACCAAGGAGATTTCTCTCCTAGTAAGAGTACTAATCATCGAATCAACCTATCCATCAATTCTCTCTCCTTTCGGTCTCAAGTTTTGACTAGCTACTAAGGCTTGGTGATCAAGCAAGTCTAAGCAATATGATCAAGCACGTTGATAAGAATACATACAAGAACATACACAACTCTTATCAAGGGCTACATCAAAGGTTACAACCAAACTCATACAACTACTCAAACATACTTACATTCAACATAATAAACATAAACATAGACAAAAGAGAGAAAGAAATTGAAACTTATCAAGATTCAAAGCTCCACTCTTCAAGTCCACATTCTTCTAAGTAAAAGTAAATATTTACATCTGGTTTTGTAGACACAATCTCACTTTGGTCACAATTGTGCCACACTTGGTTTTTAAGACAAAAACTGCCTAATATACTAACTAACTAGAGGAATAGTAAACTAAATATCTAATCTAACTGATCTAACAACTTATCCAACCTAAAGATATCCTAAAAGTACCTGCCAAACTTGTCCCCTTGCCTTCACAAAGTTTAAGCCGCCCTTGTCACTTCACCATTTTGTTTGTCCAACACTCAGCTTTATTTTACTTCTGTTCGTCCAGTCTGGCATGCGCCATGTGTACCTAGCCTGCACTAGCCTTTGCAATTTTTCTTCTCTGCATGAAAATAGTCATCTGAGTGATCTGTTGATCGAGCAATGGCTACATAGCATGCGCCATAGAGGATTGGCGTGCGCTAGAAGGCCGTGCATTAGATTTCTTGGCTTTGTGACTTCCCTCTCGTTCGTGGCTTGATGTGTGATCATCCTTCACTTCTCCTAGAATAAGCTCCTAAAAATAAGCAAACTTAATGATAAATGATAAAATTAATATAAAGACACAATGAAGAAAAACTAACACTAAGACAACTAAAACACAACTAAATCAACCTAAAACACTAAGAACGATATACTAAAAGGGTACAAAATAATGAGTGTTTTTGACACTTATCAGCATCTTCCAGTGGAGCTTGAGCATCATGCATTTTGGGCCATCAAGACCCTTAATTATGATTACAAAAAGGCTGGAGAGCGCACAATACTCCAACTTGAGGAGTTGGATGAAATGTGGGACTTGGTATTCGAGAAAGATGATGAGGAGGGGCAACATGTTCTTCTCTATAACTCATGACTGAGACTCTTCCCCGGGAAGCTCAAATCCAAGTGGAGTGGCCTATACCAAATTGTCAAAGTGTTCCCTTTTTGGGCACTAGATTTGCAAGATAGCAAGGGATTAGTCTTTAGAGTCAATGGCCAATGATGCAAAATTTACATTGAAGGGGGCAACATTAATCGAGACGCAAAGGTGCAATCGGTTTATATGCCATCTACTGCATAAACATTTGAAATAGAGTAAGGCTCTTTTACCTACAGAGAATAAAGAACAGGATATTTTGTGCTAGGAATATTCGTCTAGTTAGTGTCTTAGTTACTAGGAAAATCATGATTGACATTTGCCTCATCATTCTTCGTCAATCAAAAGAGACTTTAAGAATTGAGCAACGTGAGAGAAACATCAAAGAGTGCCTACAAGAGGAGGATGAAGAGATTTTAATTTTTTCCAAGGTGTAGAAAGTTGGAACATGATGGAGACTGTAGTAAGAATAGCACTAACTCGCAAATTGAGTGTACCGTACTACTACATTGTGACCCTATTAGGCTTAGAATCAAAAAGGTTGCGCGGAAAGATAGTTCATCATGGTATGCCATTCATGAGTTGTGTGAATTGCAAAAGTCGAAGTTGCACCTGTGACCCATGCGGATTGGGCGCTGGTTTTCAAGCTTTCCAGGAATGTAGCGTACCTAAAAGCCAAAAAAATTAGATTAGCATGTTTTATTTCTTATGTTTGTTATATTAGTTTTAGTGTTTATATCTTGTGTAAGTAGTTTTTGCTGTTCGTACATAGTTGGTGCATGCCAACGGATATGGCATATGCCATGTCATGTGAATCCAGAAAAATTGGCGCACACCTTTGCAACTGGCGTATGCTAGTGTTGGAAAATCAGAGGAGTTGGCACACACCAATAAACCTGGCGTACGCCAGTATAGGGCAGAACAGTTTATAAAAGTCTCGCGCATGCGCCATTTTTCATGACTTTTCAAATTCCAAAAAGTCCCACCGTCCGAAACTTGCGATTTTCACAAGCCCAACTCTCCCAAACCATTTACCCATAATACCCAAGGCCAGAAACACATTCCTCAATAGCGGATGATGCAAGATCTAGCCGGATTTATTGCAAAGACTAAAGAAAGCACATGAGGAACCCTTTGCCTTCACCACCAGGTTCTCTACTCCCAGACATCTGCGACTGCTACAACGCTCCCTTTGCAATCTTCTATGATTGGGAGGGAGAGAGGTATCAAAGATTCTCACAACTTAATGCCCTTAGTCACTTCACAATTGATTGGGATGACATGCAGAAATTAGGGGTAGCTAGATAGTTGCGGTTGACTTTTAGGAAGTTAGGGTGGAGATACTTTGAGACTAGAGAGATAATGGCTAGGCAAGAGCTTGTTTTAGAGTTCTATTGCATGTTGCAGGTTGCGGCTAATAGACGATCATTTACTGCATGTGTATTTAATACTAATTTTAGTATAGATGAGAGTAAGTTTAATGAACTATTTAGCTTTAAGGCTAGACTATATACTTTATACTTTACACTCAATAGTCAGGCCCATTGGGCATGGCAAGAGATTACTAGCTTTGAGAGATATTAGTCGAGGAGGGCGCCTAATGCACTGATTAGAGAACCATATTTAGGCATACTCCATCGCTTTATGACTTTGACCATTAGTGGTCAATGGGAAGAGTCTAAAGTCTTCCGATCTCAACTCTACGCCATTGACTACCTATGCCACAATATCCTAATTAGCACCTTTGCGATGATCATTGACTACTTTGCACAATCTATTAGTGATAGGGAACCTATGTATCTGTACTTAGGTCATATTATTTCCTGCATTGCACGTCATCATTTTTTTGAGTAGTTTGCTAAATTTCGTAGATTCATTTTGGAGCTAGTACTGCTCAATATTGAGAAAATCTATTATAGCAAACTGATTAAGAAGACAATGACAGATAGAGTGGAGGTTGTCGAGTACAAGCTGTAGGAAGAGAAAAGGGCGGTTCAGGATCGCCTCAGACTAGCAGGGCAGATGCCAGCTTAGGGACGAGGGTCCTAGACAGGATCCATATGAGACAGGCCCTAGCTATCAATACTAGGCCTAGCATGTTGAAGCAGGGCCAAGTCATCGATCACCTGACCCACAGGTAGATATGCAGTATTTATGTGACCAATTTGCTGCGATGCAAGTACAGTTACAGGGTCACAGAGAGTAGCTTCATGGATATGGCGTGCAACTGTAGGACTATGCAGTTAGCAACACAGCCAGGTGGGATCGCCCATACTATAATGCTCGCATAGAGGCCGAGCTTGCATCTCACGGAGAGGAGCAAATGGCATTCTACTCCGAGCAGAGAGCTCACATGGTGCACCAGCAGGAGTACTATAAGCAGCAGTAGGCATACGCCGAGTAGATGTGCACCTGGGTGGAGAACTTCGGTAGTGGCTTCATATTCCCACCACCTCCTCCCACTTCAGATGATTGACAAGGAGCTCCTTTTTCCCTACTTAGTTATTTTTCTTTATTTATTTTCTTTGTTTGTGCATTTTCATGTATTTTAATTCTGTTTTTGATTTTGTGTGTTTGTAACTCATTTACTGATCGTGTCATGTTACTACAAGATGATCCTATTAGGCTTAAAGCCGAAAAGGTCACAATGACGTAGTTTACATGACACGTCATTAGTGAGTTAATGTGTTGCATATTTTGAGATAGTTTAGTCATATCTTTGGTGATCTGGTACGAAAGTGTTCACAGTTGAGCTCTTCAGGGTTAAATTTCTCTGATGCTTCTTAATGTACGAGATCATTGGTATAAAACTATCTCAACTTTGTTTATTCATGTTTTGTGTTTAGGTATTTATTAGTATCTTAGACACCTTGAGGACAATGTGTCATTCAAGTGTGGGGGAGGGTTCCTTCTAGGAATCTTCCTTTTAGGTTGTTTAGTATGTTAGCATGTTAGGTTGTTCTATTTAGGTTTAGACTTGGCATGAATTTTTCAAAATTTGACCCCCCTCAAAATTTTTTAACTTGTGTTAGAATTTTATCAAACTCTTAGTTAGGGATCTAATTCAAGCATAAAGCCTAGGAATTGGTAGAAGTCTCGTACTCTGTTATTTAGATTAGTAGTTTACTATGTAGACTAGACTAGAGGGTTGATGAGTGAACCTTGTGAGTATTTGAGCTGAAGGAAGAGACATCCCTCTCTATATTTTTCATGAGGTGCATACTAAAGTCAGTTGATCGGGGTATCCTACTAGTACTTATTGTAGTCTACGTTATATGGAAGTTAGTGATAGGATGGGGGTATTCTTTGACATTGAGCCTAGAGCCTTAGAGACAAAAATCCCTTACATATCCATTGTTTTAACCATTTTAGCGAGCCTTTTCTTGATCTTAGATGAGGAAGCTGACTACAAACCTTATATCATCCATCTTTCTTACCTTTGATCATCTGATTCAAGGACTTATAGGTTTGTATGTTAATTGGGTTTAGTTGGTAGTTTTGGTTTAATTTCGGTTATGTTTGTTGGGATGTTGTAGTTATGGCCATATGTAAGAAGCCGAGTTTTTACCTAGAACGTGCTAAGTATGTATAGTTTGTTGAAGTTTGTGAATGTTATATTAAGAAAAGAAAAAGAAGCAAAAAAGAATGTAAAATTGAATAAGGCATGTGCCTAGGTGAAACTCGTGCTTCTAGGTCTTAGTTCATTGGTATATTTAGGGAGTGTGCTTATGAATGTGATATTTGTGAGAATGTTTAGATTAGACGAGTGATTAGTTATATTTGTGACATGTCCTCGAATTGAGTGGTCTAGCTACCATCCATATGTTTTACCTTAACTTTACCTTAAGCCCCATTATAACCCGATAAAAAATCCCCCCGATCATTAGCAACCTTTACAACTTTTGGATAACATTGAGTAGGACATAGGATGCTTTGAGTATATTGACCTGTATGCGAGTGATAGGAAGTTGACTACCTTGATCATATGAGTGAAACACTTTACTATCCTCGTGAGGTTAACCTCTAGTATCTTTTACATAGAGTTACCATTTGCTTAAACAATTGAGTGCTGAGGTGCCTACTGGTTCATTGTGCTTTGTGTTATGGATTGTTGAACTAACTTAGATTATGATTTCATTATGATGCGAGGTGCCTACAAGTTCGTTGTGCTTTGTGTTATGGATTGTTGAACTAATTTAGATTATGATTTCATTCTGATGTAAACTGATTTTTTAGGGAAGTTAATTGTTGATCCATTCATGCCATATTTTTACCATTTTTTTGTTTGTTTGTTCTTCTTTGATTTTCTTTTAGGTTGTTCACATTTTGAGTTTTGCTTGGGGACAAGCAATGATTCAAGTATGGGCAATGTCCTTTTAGTAGGTTGTTCTTAGTGTTTTAGGTTGATTTAGTTTTGTTTTAGTTGACGTTGTGTTAGTTTTTGTTCATTTTGTGTTTATGTTGAGTTTATCATTTTTCATTAAGATTGCTTGTTTTTAGGAGCCTATTCGAGGAGAAGGGGAAGACAATCAAGCGGACACACAAAGCCAAGGATGAGAAAGAAGATGCAAAGCCAAGGAATACAATGCACGGTTATCTGGCACACGCTAATCCTACCTGGCGCATGCCAAGTAGTCGTTACTCAAATAACCATTCACTCAGAAGACTAGATGTACTTGAAGAGGGAAATTGCAAAGACCTGGTGCATGCTAAGTGAAGCTGGCGCACGCCAGGATAGACTGACAGAAGCTGCAAGTAGGCTGATTTGATCTTCAACTCAGAGAGGGATAAAGCACATGCCACATTTAATGCTTGTGATGATTGCAACTTCAGTTTTCCAGGCATTAAAGTCGGTTTAGCCTAGATATTTTGTTAGTTTAGTATAAAACTTATCTTTTAGTTAAATTAAATATACAATATAAGGCTTTTTGCCTTTGTTTGTAAAATATATATTACATATATTAGATAGTACATATTTCACTTAGTATTATTAATTTCTGATTGAAGAACATGGACTTGAAGAGGGGGAGCTTAGAGTCTTGATAAGTCTCCTTTCCTTTTTACTCTTTGTCTTTGTTTATGCTTATGATGTTAATTAATAGCATATGTGAGTAGTTAAATGAGTTTGGTGCGCTGTTACCTTTGATGTAACCATGGTTATGAGGTGTGCATATTCATGTTTGTGTTCTGATCAACGTGCTTGATAATATTGCTTAGACTTGCTTGATTACCAAGCCTTAGTAGCTAGTCAAAACTTGAGACCAAAAGGAGATGTAATTGATAGATAGGTTAGTTTGATGATAAGTACTCTTGCTAGGAGAGAAATCTTCTTGGTGACCTACTGATTGTCCTTAGAGTGGAGCATATCGTTGGTGCTTAGCTAGATTAGTTGGTTGGTAGGGTCAAAAGAACATATCTAATATTCTAAGCCTAGTTAAGTAGCAATATAGGCTCTTCTTGCACAAAAGTGTGGATAAGTTGCCTTAGATTCACTCTGACCACTTCACATACTCTAAAAACCCACTGAATGTTATGGTTATATTGCTGGTTTAGGCACCTCACTCATTATAGTAGCATAAGTTATTACTCTTAGTAAGTTAGTACCTAGTAAACTAATAGCTTAAGTTATGATCTTTATATTTGTGTTTTAGACTTTAGATAGTGCAAATAACAAACCAAACTTCATAATCTTATCCTAGAATAGTTTGTTAACCTTAGAGTAGGCCTAAAAACTCAATCCCTATGGTACGTCAATCTTACTTACTCTTATTGCAATTTGCTGCAATTCTGGTGATAATCAGCACACGCCAACCATAATTGGCGCATGCTAGTTTTGTTTGTCCGAGAGCTTTTAGCTCACACTAAGTGCTGTTGGCATGTGCCAAAGCTTCGGGTAGGTTGAAGGTTGGTACATGCCAACTTTGTCTGGCATACGCCAGGAAGACTGGACAAATGACTAATCATCTATTTTTAAGTAGAATTACGGTAGAACGTTCAAAGAAGCGAATCGTCAATCGCTAAACATATACACAATGATCTTTGTCTATCATAAAAAAATTATTTGCTATGAAAGTATTCTGAAAATGAATATACCACTATCTAGACGATTGCTTAAGGCCACAAATTAATCTATTCAATTTGCAAACCTTTTGTTTATAGCCTTTTTGGATGTAGCCCTCAGGCTGAATCATATAGATTTCTTCATCCAATTCTCCGTAGAGAAAAGTAATCTTAACAACCATATGATGTAATTCTAGATTTATGTTAGCAATCATAGCCAAAATGATCCTAATAGATGTAAATCTAACAATAGCAGTAAAAGTCTTCTCATAATCTATTCCTGCATGTTGCTTGAATCCTTACGCAACTAGACGAGTATTGTATCTTTCGACACTACCATCTACATTGTGCTTGACCTTGAGAATCTACTTATTCTCAATAGTCTTACGTCCCTTAGGTAGATCAACCTAATTCTAAACCTTATTTTTTGTCATAGAACATATTTCTTTCTCCATTACATCAATCCACTCAACCTTTTATGGAGATGACAGAGCACCACATACATTTCTGGGCTCATCTTTTCATCTTTATCCTGAAGAATGTTTAGAAGAATTTCACCTGGACCACAAATCTTTTTCAGCAATACCAAGGACATATTAGCCTCACCTTCGATATTAAATCGTTGGCGTGGTATGCTAGTTCTACTATACCTATGAAATTCCTCATTGATAAAAATCTCTCACATATTTATCATATCCAGTAATCATATTTTTACTAGGCATGAATTATGTACTCCCACTGAAATAGGGAATTATGTGCTTGTCACGACTAAGATGAGTTTCTTCCGGACCTTGTTGAGATGGAAAGTCATAACTTTTCTGACTTAATTTTCCCACTCGGAAGAAGGAGTCCAATAGACTCTAGCTCAACTATTTTATAGAGATCAAAGTTTTCACTAACCTCTTTCAGTCTAGGAAATTCATTCTCTAAAAAAATTATATTACGTAACTCAAATTCTGTCACTTGTCCATTATCTAGTTCACATATGAACATGTATCTTTTATATATCTCAGAATACCTTATAAAGATACTTTCTCTACCTCTCAGTTCTAATTTACCGAAAGCACTTGAGGTAGAATAGACATAGGATATACACTCCCATGGCTTGAAATAGGATAAATCAGGCTTATGATCTATCCATAATTCATAAGGGGTGGTTGTAATAGATTTAGAGGTTACATGGTTAAGAACATATGCAACAGTTAAGAGTGCATCTTCATAATAAGATATTGGCAAATTTGCCTGATGTAGCTAAAGCATAGTGAATGGACGAACTTAGCAAACTCGAATCAATGAACTGATAAAACTTGTAATTAAATTCTTTTGAATTTGAATTGTAAGTGAGCTTAATGTATTAAGCGGCCAACAATAGGGCAAAGTTAAAATGTAACACATGCAAGTCCATGGATAATTGAGATTAACTTAGGTTTTGGATTAAAAACTGTCTGTAGTTTCTTTATTCCTTAGAAACTTAAATTGGAAATGATCTAAAGACCACTCAGACAATTACAAACTTGAATCATAAGCATCTAATTGTTGTCTTATGCCTTAATTGGCATTTATTATCCACATTTAGCTAACAACGGATGCAACTAAGCAACTAAAAGCTTGCCTTAAAGTTAGGCATGTGACCAACTATGTAATTAAGCCTGCCATGCACTACATGATCCATATATGTAGTATGTACGTAACCAAGTTCAACTTACTTAAAACATAATGTGCACACATGCACTTATTCAAACAAAAACTAAGTAACTCTTGGATGTTCCTACATCATCATCCCCTTCTTAGGTTAAAGCTTGTCCTCGAGCGATGAGATGTAATGGCATAGGAAAGGCATCAAAGTATGGAGTAAGGTCTGCCACATTAAAATTCTTTGAGACTCCAAATTCATCTGGTAGGTCCACTACATAGGCATTGCCACTAATTTTCCTTAGGATCTTGAAGGGCCCAACTTTTCAAGGTTAAAGCTTCCCTCCCAAGTTGCTAGGCATCTGATCTTTCTGAAAATGAACCATGACTTGCTCACCTGGTTGAAAATTTTACTCATGCCTGTGCTCATTTGCTATAGCCTACAGCTTGCTATAAGCTTCTTCCAATTTCTTATGCATATCTTCAATAATAGCTTGGGCTTGCACTACAAAATCAATAGCACTCAGATTAGCTTTAGATGGCTTAGGCACAGAAGACACATCAACAATGTGATTAGGTTTTTTAGTATAAACTAAGGAGAATGGTGTCGGCTACCATTGTATGCAAATTTAGCCACAGGCAAGGCCAAATCCCACTACCTCTTCTTCTCATGGTATGAACTTCATAGCATATTACCAAGGGTTCTATTGGTGACCTCTGTTTGGCCATCAATTTGTAGATGAGCCATCATGCTAAATTGTAGAGTTGCATCAAACATCTTACAAAGTGTCTTCCAAAAGTTGGCTAGGAACTTGACATTATGATCAAACGTGATTGTTTTGGGAATGCCATGCAATCTTACCACCTCCTTAAAGAAGTGTTTGGTAACTCCGTGACCATTATTCATCTTCTTGCAAGGAATGAAGTGCGCCATCTTTGATAACCTATCCACAATCACAAAAATAGAGTCCGCACCACGAGGGGTAGGGGGTAAGCCAAGTATAAAGTCTATACTGAGGTCTTTGCATATTGCCATTGGAACAGGCAACAGTGTGTAGAGGTATGTGTTGTGCACCGTGCCTTTAGTTTCTTAGCAAACTCTACAATGCTTCACTATTTGGGCCATATCTCTTGCCATCTTTGGCCAATAAAAATGAGCAATCAAGGCTGACATGGTCTTATCCCTTTCCAAATAAGCTGAAAGACCTCCTCTGTACATCTCCTCCATCAGCTGATCTTGGAGTGAAGTCTTCAGAATGCATAATTGATTTCCTTTCATAAGGAATCTATTATGCACAAAGTAGTCTGCCACTACCTTCCCACTCTTGCATTGCTCCCACACTTCTCCGAAATCCCCATCTCTTTCGTAGATTTCCTTGAGGTAATCAAAGGAAGTGATAGATCCTTCCAACTTAATAAGCAAGTTCACCTTTCTACTTAAGGCATTAGTCTGTTGGGGAGTGCTGGGTCCTCGATTGGAACTCCCTCTGTTGCCCCTCCACTTGGAGAAGTCTACTTGTTAGTGGACTAGGTGTCAACTTTTGGGTAGAAGCTTGAGAAAATATCTTTATGGAAAGACTTGGGCTTGACACATTTGCTCTCGTCCATTAGAAAATTGAGGGAAGGAAGAAGAGGAAAGAAAGGGAGAAAGATCTTAACAACTTGAAGGCCTAGGTAAGTGATTTTATAGGATTTTGCCTTATTTGTGTAGAAATTCTTGCTTTACCTTGAACAAGCTAGTATGTAAAGATTTGAACAGACTTTGTGGACTTAGGTGAAGGAGATTAAAGTGAGTTGAAGGGAGAATTTGAAGCTATGTGAAGGATAAAAGAAGAACTAAGCTTCGATGGTATTTGAGAATCTTTGCATGATTTTAAGATTGCCTTGTAAGAATCTAAATTTAGAGATTTTAAGATAAGTTTTCATATTTTCTACATGCTAGAGAGGTTGAGAATGATAATGGTTTTACTCTTTTGACTAGTTGATCAACGATTTGAACTCGAGTGTCGAAGGTCGTAAAACAAAGCACAGTGTTTCTCTTTGTATGGTTTGAACAACTTGTGTCTTGTAAGTGGATATTCTTTGTAACATATGTTTTATCTAACTATATGTGGTCATGTGTTTGATTTGGTATATTGTATTAGTTCGAAGTATGCCTTATGTTGGACCTTTATCTACATGTTCTTTGATATTGTTTGGAGTATTTGTCTGATTTGGAATTATTTTCCCAATTATGATGTGAGATGTTTTGATATAAGTTTATATATGTGACTAATAAGTCTTGGTTAATATGTATGCTTGATGGGTCATTTGTGAGATGGCGAATGATGAGGCCTACCTATAATAACCTGAGGATGTTGGCATATGTGCACATATACTAAGGATACAATGGATCTGATATGTTATATTTGGCTAGGGGATTTGTTCTGATGATGTCTTTAAGATATGGTATCCTTATGTCAGTATGGGAGTGACACAATATAGGTCTATATGAAGTTCATCTGACTTATGTAATGTGTTTGTATGTGAATATTTGAAATTTAATTATGTTGGTATGTGATATTTTGATGACCTTATTGTGGACTGGTACCTTGTTATTTCGTCCGTATGCTAAAATTGGTAGGGTGTAATATGATTGATTAGTTGGTTAAATATATGTTACTTATAATATTCACTTACTAAGTATTCTGAAATACTTATCCCTCCCTCCATCCACAGGTGAAGAAGTTTAGGTGTTGGTTAATATCTGGAGAGAGTGTCTTTTATCTGTCCATCCGAGTTTAACCCATTGTCTTCATCTCGGGTTACTTTTTTTTGGTGAATAGCTCGGGTTACTTTTGAAGGTCTCTCAATGATACTTTCTCTTGTAATCTAGGACGCTCCATTACACATAATTGTGGTCTTATACTTGTGACTTAGATTAATGCTTTATATGTATTATATACATGTAATTTATGTTTGTGTTTCAAAGATGATGGTAATGATGTGTATGTTTGATGCTTAGTAGGTTATGGTATTTGAAGTAGGCAAGCATAATCTAGCGCCGATCACTGTGCCTCAGGGTTGGGTCATGACACACGTCAACTCTTTTTAAAAAATAATAATTTTGAACTAACAAAACTAATCATTTTGTGAAATACAAAATCTATAGAAATTTGAAACAATTTTTGTTCACATAAATTCTACGAAATTTCTAAACATAATAATTGAATTATTGTTAATAATTATTGTTTGAATAAAATTGTGCAAAATGGCACAAAAACTTTTTAAAATTGTTTTAAAAAAATGTACCAATTTTTTTAAAAACAATCCACGTGGACCATTCAAGACGCGCCACACAAGCGAGGGCACTAGTATGACACAGGGGTGCATTGTGCCCTTCTAACACACGGAGCTCGCCTCGCGTCAAACACAATCTGACGTCATTCTAATCAGAAGGTGGTCACGTTACACAACGAAGACGTGATACTTTTGGTGTGCTTGGTCTAATGAATTTGTTTAAAAATTGACTTTTAGAAATGTCATGAAAAATTGAAGTACCTGGATTATCAAGAGCCTGAATGGTGCAGTAGAATTTCAACACCAACTTTTTGCTTCTAAAAGTAATCAGGCCAACAACCATGAACAAAACGATGTCCTCTAGCACACCAGCAAAATAAATTACAAAATTGTGCACATAATTTGTCTCTATGTAAAAGGTCGCAATTATTTCCTAACTTATTTTCATTTTCAGTACCTGCCGGTGGGGAGTGTTAGGTTCCTTTGTGCACGAGAACGCCATTCTGTAATCACAAGATGAAAATGATCTCAAACAAATTTTGTTGCAAATTAACCAAAGTCCATTACAAAAGCCATGTGGTTGCCAAAAGGATCCTTTTTTTCCGGGGGCCACCTCACGAGAATGTTTGGTGCCATGTCTTTAGATCAAGACGGATCTCAAACGCATAGGGTTTTTTATATAAATGGTGTTACTATTCATCCAAAATTATAAAAATGGGTACTATTCATTCGAAATTATGAAAATGGTATCCACGTCACTTCTCTCTTTCCAGATTATGGAAAAAAATTTTGGACCTATCGGATTACGAATAAAATTCCCGGATGAACCAGGTTACGGATTTTTATTTCGTAAACCAGTTTACGGTAACAAAATCCGTTACCCGGATTACGGAAATTTGATCCGTAATCTGGTCCACGGGATATACCCCCGACCCAGCCGAACAGAACACTCATTTTTATCCCTCTCTCCACCTAAACCCCGAACCTCTCTGAAAACTCCACCCAAAATCCGACCTCCTCCGCCCGTCTCCCCCCCTCCTGGCCTCCTCTGCGCCCGCCCGGCCTCCCCAGCCCTCTCCCCCCCACACAACTCCCTTCATACGCCCTAGCTCAAGTTAGCTAGGGTTAGCTCGGCCCGAGCAATTTTCGGGCATTCCGACATGTCCCGGGGTGGACTCACCTCATCCTTGACTCGACACGACACCCGGTACGCTAAGGTAAATTTAGTTTCATTGTTTTAGATGTTAGTTTTGTTGATTAGTGTTAATTTGGATGATTAGGGTTAATTAGGTTGATTAGGGTTAATTAGGTTGATTATGGTTAAGTAGGTTGAATTTTGGTTAAATTTTGTGGAAAATGTTGATTATGTTGATTAAGTGGTATTATGTTGAATTTTGTAAAAATTGTTGATTATGTTGAAATTTGAAGAATTTGGTTGAAAATTGGTGAATTTGGTTAAAAGTTGGTGAATGTTGAGAAAAATGTGGATTATGTTGAAATTTCCGAATGATGGATCACCGTATGTTGGTTAAAATGTATATTAATATTGTTAGATTTTTTATTATTTTGAAATGAAAGATCGTATAAGTAATTTGGTGAATTTTGTATTTTGAGTTGATTATGTAAAATTTTGTGAAATTTGGTGAATTTTGTTGAAATTTAGTGAATTTTGTCGAAAATGTTGATTATGTTGGAATTTGTTGAAATTCCTTGGGATTATGTTGAATTTTGTTCGAAATGTTGCTTAAGTTGGAATTTATTGAAATTATGTCGAATATATTAGTTGTTTTATGCTTTTTTTGATTAATTTGTAAATTTAAATGCAGAGACATGTCGTCACAGCACTACGGAAATATATTTGGCGATGGAGGTCCTTCTGAAGAGCTTACTTAAGCGGCAAGATGTCCATCGGTCGCAGGCAATCTGGAATGCGGAGCAATTCGGTGGAACTTCAACCTCGTTTCACATCCTCCTTCGTACTCAAAACCGATAGGCCTATTTTCCTTAAGTTCTCCATCGTACAGTACTCTAATTCGAATAGTTCGCCGAGACATTTTAGATAGATCTATATAAGTTTAAACAAGTCGAATTAAAAATCTACCTCATCATTTTGACTTATAGCAGTTCAACAAGTCTAAATTACAAAATCATATTTTGTCGCCCATTTACATTTTGATAATTAACTACACTAAATTTACAAATTTAATAACGATGGTTCAACAAATCTAAACTCACAACCACTTTTCTTATTTATATCATGTAACAACAAACTTCAACATTATAAAATAAATAACAACATAAATCTTACCTAATTTACGAATTTAATAACGGCGGTTCAACAAATCAAAACTAACAACCACCTTTCTTAATTAATTATCAAGTTTCACATTTCAACTATATCAATAATAATGACGTTTCACAAATTTAATAACGAAGGTTCAACTAACAACAACCTATCTTAATCAATTATCGGATATCAAATTTCAACATAATCGATAATAAACTACACTATATACATCACAAAAGCTAAATTACAATAATTTACCTACTTGAAGCTTCAATCGTCAATGAATTCGCTCTTCAAACCCATCGAAAAACTACAAAATTTGGTGGATTTGTAAATTTTTGGTTGAATGTGCTCGTTCCTCCGCTCCTCCTTTTATAGAAATTTTTTTACCAAAAAACGAATTAAAGATCCGTAATTTGGTGGATAAAATTCTCTAACAACGATTCTAAACCGTTCAAAATGTCTTATTTCGGCTGTTGGGGTCCAAGCGGATTACGGAATTTTACTCCATAATTCGGAATGAATACGGAATAAGAAACCGTAAAACAGACCAGATTATGGGTCAAATTTCCGTAATCCGGGTTACGGATTTTGTTACCGTAAACCGGTTTACGAAATAAAAATCCGTAGCCTGGTTCATCCGAGAATTTTATCCGTAATCTGGAAAGAGAGAAGTGACGTGGACACCATTTTCATAATTTCGAATGAATAGTACCCATTTTTAAAATTTCGGATGAATAGTAACACCATTTATATAAAAAACCCAACGCATACATATCGTTCTTTCAACAGTCACACTTGGTTTCAGTTCTGACCAGAATGGAGTATGGACAAACCACATAAATATCTATGATCTGTTTTGCGATGACGGCATCCGCCCAGACCACGCCATTGGCGTAAGCTTCTCGATCTGGTGCCCGAATCCAAACCCCCAGTGTTCTGATAAAATGCAACCCAGCCTCCGTCTCTATCTGTCCGATTCGACGGAAATGACGGTCGATGGTCTCTCTCCCTGGGACCAAACCGCGACTGAGTAGTACTTTCTGCTTCCTGGAAACTTCGCCCAGACGCACCATCTGGGATGAAGTAGAAGTTGCTTTGGTCGGACGACAGGGCCATGGTGCATGCTTGAGACGTGCCTCTCTGACTACTTGATTCTCGGGCTCCCGGAATCAATGAGATCTTCTGGTTAGGGAACCACCGGGTTGTTGATAGTATGCCTGCAGGGCTTGAACTCGATCATGGAACCGAGCGTTGCTCCCTTGATATGGTTGAGAAATAGATGAAGCAAAAGAGCTACTAGCTCTGGCACTGGTACTGTAGAAATAAAGCACACAACGTTAGCAGTTAAAACATGGAACCCTGATATGATGTATTGGTGATAACAGAAGTATACCTGTGACTGAGGAGGAACGGATGAATAAAGGATCCTGATCTTGGAAGATCGGAACTGCTTCTGGCTGACCTTTGAGTAGATGGAATAGAAGGATGATCAGTAAGATCCATACGACTGCTTGTAGTCGAAAACGGAGGGGAATGGTGTTCCCAACTGGGATAATGAACATCCGTGGCAGGGAAAGTAAGGATCTCACTGGGTATTGATGGACCACTCCAGTGACTGTTAAAACTAGAACCATCTGAAAAACTTCCATTGGAGCTTAAAGAGGAGGGGTGATGGACTGGTCCCATATAAAGATAAGGGCACGCCTAAGCAACTGCAGCAGTATGTTCCGATAAGAAAGCATGCTGACCAAAAAGCTCGTGATCTGCGTTACAGTTTTCACCAATCAATATTTATAGGTTTACTAGACACGTTATTACTCTGAAATGGAAAGGAAAATCATGAGCACTGCATGAAAAAGTACTCTTACAAGCGTTTGAGAAGTCCCCTTCCCTGAAAAATCAAAGGTAGGACAAACATTCAGAAAGGTAACTAACTCAAAGCAAACGTGCCTACTGAACTTCCTGAGTTAGGAAGGTACTTATGATCTTCATACAAGCAACTAACAAGGGTGATCAACATGAAGCAGTTCACATTTCTAATGCTCATTACCGCTTAGCATATGAAAATATTGGTTAAACAATATCTCTTATAGGGTACAAGAGAATTTCCGATGGAGCAGTACATTCCAAATTGATAACGGATTCAAGTTCTTTAAAGAACATAATAAACATACATTAACCTTGGACTGATTAAATACTTGGGACACAAAATTTCCTAGATGTAGAATAAATTCATGTTCTCTCATGGGGCCTTAATCCCATCAATTTTACAGTTTATCATCATCAGTCTTGTTTTTTTTTTTTGGTCGAAAAAAAAAACAACTAGCACCAGTTACGGAACTTATTCCTAAAATAAAGCAGCATGCAAAAGAAGGAAACAGCATAAGTTCTATCATCCAAAAAAAAAGGAAATTATCTTAATGGAAGTTGCAACGACCTCAAAGAGAAAAGCCCATTGCCAAGACATTCCTTTGGACAATTGCCAGTTGCCAACCACGAAGGGTCAAATTACACTTACTCATAGGATGGATGAATCTGCGCCAATGGACACAAATGGACTCCAACTTCGACTCCAATCCCAAGTGAGTGCAAATCAATTTGCACAAAAAATTGAATTTCTAGTAGGACATCTAATACAGCATAGCATCCGTGCAGTCCTTGGCACCTTGCACAAACAACATGGAAAGGAGTCACATTTCACACAATCCATATCTCAAGTGATAATTCACTCATTAGTTTTATACTATTCCAAACATGCAAATTCAATTCACGGAAAGCAATGTGACTGCCAGTGGCCGAAATTCCTAAAATCTTGTAGAAAATATCAATTCATGGAAAGCAAGAACCTCGGTAATCAATTACTAAAATTCGCAGGCCCAAAAACTAGATAAAGCAGTTATTGGCTAATAAATTTTAGCAGCATATATAACATGGTTTTCATTTTCATTTTACCATTTCAGAGTAGCTTAGGTTGTGGAGGTCCTCTTAATGAGCCCAATAATCCATATTAAATTCTGGCACCAGCCGGCATCCATTAGGGCACTGCATGACACCTTTTATATTGACGGCCGATCCAATGCAATCTGAAATATTTGAAAAGAAAGTTATGAACGGGCATTCTTTAACCACATTTACATGATTCCAGCAATACTATTGGATTTTGTGGACCAACAGGACCACTGTACATGATTGTGTTTCATTATTGAAAGTGTAATAAACGTAAAATATTGCTGAATATTTTTAAAAATTGTAAGTACAGTTAGGTAATTTACCAAGTAGTGATAAATAATTTACCATTAGGTTTTACCTAAGAGCTAGGGTTATCCATGTTTCATTTAAAAGGGGGGCAAGAGCCATTATTGTGGGGGGCACAAATATTTTAGAAGTTCTCCTCAAGCTCATGTGAGATTTTTTAGTCAATTTTGCTTGAGATGTGAAGTAAAGTTGATTAACAAGAGTATAGCACGTCGAGTCGAGAGGTAAGTCGATTTTGTCTTACCTTATATCATGATATTGTATATTTGGTTTCGTATGTGAGGACATTATTTTTGTCATCATATATTCTGTATTGTTTCTGCACTCAGCATCGTGTCTTGGTAAAATAAGGAATATGGGACTTGGAATGGTGTATCACATAATTTTAATTATAAGATTGTAAAGTGTTAGGGTTATGTTGAGCGTAAGTGGAATTCGTCTTTGATCTGAGCACATATGAACTTATTGTAAATTCTTAATTGTTCTTATTTAATTGTTTTTGCTTTTAGTACTGTAATTTATCGAGCCTTGCCGTGTCAAAATCTTGGTTTGTTTGGTCTGTGATTAGAAAAGTAGAATCATATCCAAATCAATTGATAAGAAACAATTAGGAAGAACTTCTTCCTGCGATTGAATATATTAAAGCTTCTTCCTGTGATTGAATATATTAATCTCTTTAATTGACATGTTACGGCCATAAACCCTAAGAGCCTCGAGTCGGTGTGTTGTGTTTTTGTTTTTATATGCTATTTATTCTATTTACCTTACTTTGAAATCAACGGGGATTTGATAGAGATATATATTATATATAATTGTCATGATGTCGTGTGTAGGTATAAATGTATGTAAGTGAATTATGTCCATTTATGTGATTTATATGTTGTTTTAGATTGTTGCGTTTGCAGGGTTGAATCGTATAGTTGATTTTGCATTCGTGGATTCAGATGGTTGCGTTTTTGGATTTGGATTGTTGTGCTTTTGGATTCGGATGGTTGACTGTTGATTTTTCTTTCTGATTATTGAGGAATGTATTCGGATTGCTGTTTGTTGGTTTCTGGGGATTGTTGGAATTGAGTTCAGATTGTGGATCTTTAAATATGTGATGGATATGATTGATGTGAATGATAACATAAGGGATTGTCCCATACCAAGTGGGCCCGGTAGTTCGCACATATCACTTAAAGGGATACTGGGTAACCCGAGGTATATGTGATCAAATGGACAGAGAGTATGTGGACTATCTGGACTCGTGGAGGGGATACCTTTCTGTCTATTGTGCCTGCCTAGCAGGAACGGTAGGTATTTATCTGTGTCCTACAAGGATCCTGACATGATGAGTGTAGACTCCGGAGCTCCAAAAGTGAATGTGTTAGTTGGCTAAGTTAGTTGGATAAGTAACCTCTATTTCAGTTTTGAAAAGTTAGACTGTGGATATATGTTCGTAACTTGGTTATTATGATTTTGTTCATGCTCAGATTTACTGTTTAAATTAATGATATCTCTCTTATGCGTATGCCTTTGATTGTGGAGTCTTATTGTATACGATTTGATATGAAACATGTGAAATAATTTGATGCATGGATTGTGTATTTTTACCGACTTACTGAGATGCGTATCCTCATTAATGTGCGGCGCTATCTTAGATGATTCGAGAAAAATTGGGAGGGAGAACTAGAGGCGGAGACATGTATTGCTATATAATTAATCCACTTTAAGACTATGTATTTTTATTTCTATAGACCTTTATATTTTTGGATTGAAGTTATGATTGAAATTTCAGAACAAAAGTGGCCTTACGGAGGTTTTTACCCTTGACGGTTGACATGCCTAATTTTCGGGGCGTGACAGCTTAAATGGTATCAGAGCATTTTATAAAATAAATAATATAAAAAAAATTGATACATATATTCATGCATTGAGGTTGGGCGAATTACTGGGTAGATTACTTGAGGATTAGTGCGAGGATTCATTAATGTTGATTTCTTATTAGATGAATCTTTATTTAGTTTATTGTGTTTAAGGTTTATCTCTTTGTATATTTATGAGTGTTGTCTATATATAAATGCAACATGATTTGGTGATTACTATATATAAAATTACAATTACAATTTTGATGAAATATGTGAAGTGGATGAAAAGAACTAATTATCAACTAGTTAGTCAATTTTTGTATTATGTCATGTATTTTTCTTTATACTGTGAGTAAATATAGATTTTAGATACAAATAAGTTTGAATCATTTTCTTTGGTGTTGTGTACTTAAAAATAATGTCTTAGACACTATAACTACACCATCTCTTTTTCTCTGTGCTTCGGCGTTCTATCCTTATGGTTGTGTAACTACACTACTATTTTGCCACGTGTAAACTTAGTGTCTTTCTTTTTTGTAAATATACTTGAGGTTCTTAAATAATAATATTTTTTATTAAAAAAATGCATTGTACATTGAGTATGGACTTGGTGTTTGTACTATAGAGATAGGTTTGACTTCCACATGAATATAATAGTTTACCCTTATTATGCTAGAATATAATACATAGGAGTTAAAGTTACTATACATGTAATAGGTTTATACGTCTATATTGGTTTCAAGGTTATCTGAAGTATTATTATATATTTTTATTTATTCTAGATTTAGGGTATATTTTCTTGTTCTCGTGATTTTATGATCTTAAATTGCATTGTCTATTTCACTATTTTTTTTATGGGTATAATTAGTTGTATGTTGTTAGGTGATCTAGTTGTATATGCATTGCAGGCTTTGATGTAATACTTTGCCTTAATTAAATTTTGGCAAAAACAACACTCTTAATACCAAGGAAAATAATATAAATTATTTGGTGTACATATTAACTATAAATTACATTAAACCTAATATGAAGTTGGGTAGTGAAGTTGGTTATTATTTTATTCTTTTGCTTCATTAATGTATTGCTTTGTCTTTGTTATCATTTATTTGATGTCACTCTTCTGTGTATGATCTTGTTCATATATAATTCATTTAAAGGTGGATTATGAATGATGTTATTCTGACCTCGTGGTCAATTGGGTCGAGTTCTTGTGGTGGATTTTAATTTATAAATGAACATTCTTGAGGCAAAAGTGAGATTAATATATCGTATCTTTGTGAATCATTGTTGAGTGCTCCACATGGCTTAAAACAAGAGTGAGAGACAAAGTTATAAGAGTGAAAAAAAAAATTCACCAACCATATGTGTGCATATTCATATTAATGTCTTATATGAATTCTGAACTTTTAAGGGTTTACTCGATATCTTGATGAGCTAACTTAGTTGGAAAACCATTTTTTTGTCTTATATTGTGTTGTGTATCTACATGTATATAAATTTTAATTTGACTACTTATATAAATTTGTAAGTTGGTTTTGATTTCCCCTTCCTGTGATCGATTTTGAACATTGCAACCTCGATTTGGTTTGATGCTACTAGTGCTCTTTTTTTATATTTCTTACTCCTTGCTTTTACCTAGGGATCTGATTATTGGGTTTTAAGAAGTTTATGGTATGAAATTGAATCGAGTAGAGAAACAAGTTAGCTCTTGGATCGTAAATGTAAAAGAGGTTTCTATTCCTTGTTGTGATGTTGGGTATCAAATGATATTTTGGATTGTGAGAGAAAGTCCCAATAGAGCTCATATATTTTCCATTTTTTTAAACTATAAGGTAATTTTGAAGTGCAAATATTTAGACAGTCATAATTTAATTTTAGTTATCCCATGGATTGTCCTGTATAGTCATTGAATACTCATGCTTAAACCTTATATTTGTTGCACCATTAATATTTTAGTTCAATTATAAAGTAGTTCTCATCTTACTAATATGTCTCCGTGAATTAGCTTGCTTTGAGATTCAGATTTATATCTCATATATGTTAATCGCAATTTGACTAAAATAAAGAAGAGGATGGGTGATGAGATATATTTTGGATTTCATAATAAATCCATCTTGATATAGCTTGTTGGAATTCAGTTTTGTTTTTTCTTTTCTTCTTCTCCATTTGGGTGTTATGGAACAAAGAGTGAGATCTTGGATTGAGCCTGTTGGTGTCATAGCTTAATTGAGATCAAACTTTGTTATGTGTCATGTCTTAGCGTACATAGAATTACAAGATCGATTGTAGTTAGCCTTTATTTGTGAAGAAAAAAATGCTTGTTTGCGTGAGCAATGGTTTGGGGACTATTTGGTTATAGCTTAAAATGTATCACATAAGTCTACGATTAAACTATGAACCACATGAATTCTACTATGAAATTAGTTCATTGAGTCACTTTAGTAATTTAGTGACTTAGTTATGTATTTATTTTATTGTGGTGTTTTAATTTTGTTATCGAGTGTCATCAATATATGGACTCTCTCTAATTTGTTCTCGTCCGTGATTATAGAAAAACTTGAGCCAACAAAAAATCTTAGTAAAAGGCACAAATAATGTTTTACTTTACTATATCCTTTGTACTCAACTTACGCTACCTTAGAGATTCGGTACATTTGATTATCGAACCAATTTATTTTATTGCTTGAATACCTTACGTTTAAAATGCTAGATATGTTTTAATGTTGAAGCAACATTTGTTAAAACTTAGTTCTGTCTTGATTGGGATGAAATTCATTGACATACTTTTATTATAATTTTTTTAATGATATTTTGGTATGTCATGATTGACTTGATATAATATTTAGATTCTATTTGATATAAAATTTGATTATTGCATGAATGAGGTCTCGTACCCTCTTTTGTACTCATAATGTAATCTGGACATATACATGCTACGAAAAATGGAGGGGTTGACTTTAGGCCATATGAGCTATGGATCATGGACTCGAAGTTCTAAAATTAAAAAAAAAGAAAAATGAGTATTGATTTATAAAGGTAGTCATAGTTAGCTATTCGAGAAGGATATCTTGGAGTTAGAAATTAGTATGTAGCCAATTATCCCTGTTTCTTGTTTCGTTACAAGTTTGAGGACAAACTCCTTTTAAGTTGAGAATAATGTAATAACCGTAAAATATTGCTGAATATTTTTAAAAATTGTAAGTACGGTTAGAAAGTGTACCAAATAGTGATAAATAATTTACAATTAGGTTTTACCTAAGAGCTAGTGTTATCCATGTTTCATTTAAAAGGGGGGAAGGAGCCGTCATTGTGGGGGGCACAAATATTTTAGAAGTTCCCCTCAAGCTCGTATGAGATTTGTTAGTCAATTTTGCTTGAGATGTGAAGTAAAGTTGATGAAAAAGAGTATAGCACGTCGAGTCGAGAGGTAAGTTGGTTTTGTCTTACCTTATGTCATGATATTGTATATTCGGTTTCGTATGTGAGGATATTATTTTTGTCATCATATATTTTGTATTGTTTGTGCACTCAGCATCGTGTCTTGGTAAAATAAGCAATATGGGACTTGGAATGGTGTATCACATAATTTTAATTATAGGATTGTCTAGTGTTAGCGTTACGTTGGGCGTAAGTGGAATTAGTCCTTGATCTGAGCACATATGAACTTATTGTAAATTCTTAATTTTTCTTATTTAATTGTTTTTGCTTTTAGTACTGTAATTTATCGAGCCTTGCCGTGTCAAAATCTTGGTTTGTTTGGTCTGTGATTAGAAAAGTAGAATCATATCTAAATCAATTGATAAGAAAAAATTAGGAAGAACTTCTGCCCGCGATTGATTATATTAAAGCTTCTTCCTGTGATTGAATATATTAATCTCTTTAATTGACCTGTTATGGCCATGAACCCTAAGAGCCTCGATTCGGTGTGTTGTGTTTTTGTTTTTATATGCTATTTATTCTGTTTACCTTACTTTGAAATCAACGAGGATTTGATAGAGATATATATTATATATGAAATCAACGAGGATTTGATAGAGATATATATTATATATAATTGCCATGATGTCATGAGTAGGTATAAATGTATGTAAGTGAATTCTGTCCATTTATGTGATTTATATGTTATCTAGATTGTTGCGTTTGTAGGGTTGAATCGTATAGTTGATTTTGGATTCGTGGATTCAGATGGTTGTGTTTTTGGATTTGGATTGTTGTGCTTTTGGATTCGGATGGTTGACTGTTGATTTTGTTTCTGATTATTGAGGAATGAATTCGGATTGCTATTTGTTGGTTTCTGGAGATTGTTGGAATTGAGTTCAGATTGTAGACCTTTGAATATGTGATGGATATGATTGATGTGAATGATAACATGCAGGATTGTCCCGTCCCAAGTGGCCCTATAGTTCGCACATATCGCTTAAGGGATTACCGGGTAACCTGAGGTATGTGTGATCAAATAGAAAGGGAGTATGTGGACTATCTTGACTCGTGGAGGGGATACCTTTTCGTCTATTGGGCCAACCTTGTAGGAACAGTAGGTATTTATCTGTGCCCCACAAGGATCCCGACATGATGAGTGTGGATTCCATAGCTCCAAAAGTGAATATGTTAGTTGGCTAAGTTAGTTGGATAGGTAACGTCTATTTCAGTTTTGAAAAGTTAGACTGTGGATATATGTTCGTAACTTGGTTATTATGTAATTTTGTACATGCTCAGATTTACTATTTAAATTAATGATATCTCTCTTATGCGTATGCCTTTGATTGTGGACTCTTATTGTATACGATTTGATATGAAACATGTGAAATAATTTTGATGCATGGATTGTATATTTTTACCAACTTACTGAGATGTGTATCCTCATTAATGTGTACTGCTATCTTAGATGATTCGAAGAAAATTAGGAGCTAGAGGCAGAGACATGTATTGCTCGATAATTAATCCACTTTAAGACTATGTACTTTTATTTCTATAGACCATTATATTTTAGGATTGAAGTTATGATTAAAATTTTAGAAGGAAAGTAGCCTTATGGAGGTTTTTATCCCGTGACGGTTGCCATGCCTAATTTCTGGGGTGTGATAGAAAGAAACGCATATAAGTTCGAGAATGGGCACGTTAAATGTTCCATTCAACCACGCCATTACTAATCCCCTAAAGTACTTCAGCATTCAAATAGTTAATCTAAAACAAGAAGTGGAGAAAAATCATACCATGAGGAGAAAACGATACCCATTTCTCCCACCTCAGCTTAATTCACATAAACATTACCCATCCACCTATCTCGTTTCACCAATCACCAAAAGCTAGAAAGTAGTAGATAGGAAACACCCTTATAGTGCATTTTACAATTATATAGCCCTCTAATCACCACAAGGGCCGGACTTATACCTAACATCTCCAAATGAATACAATCCTGCCTCCAAATCCAAAGAACAATCATAAAAAATCTCCATTCAACACCTCACGTAGCCAGGATCACTCAACTCACTCACTCGTTTGATTAATAAAATTGGACGTTCGAATGTTAGAACAAATCGGGTCAAATTCATAACTAGGGGATAAATCACAACACGTTCTACTTGCACAGCCCAAGTTGTGTTGATTCTAAATTTTAGAACGGCTAGCCAAGGGCTTCACTTTCTCTCATACTCACGAAAATTCACAATTCCAAATCAATTCAGACTTAATCTGTTTTGGAAATAACTTTAGTGATTCGTATTATTGCATAACTAATACATTTATAATGAAAGGCGTGTTTTCAGGGCATGATTAAGGTGAATCCACCTCTCTTCCTTCAGCCATTTCCACCTCTTTAACCTTACATTAATTAGCCTAACTGATATGAATCTGATGGGCCATTATGCTACAAGATCAAAATGAGGAATCAAGTCCAGTTCGAGCACTAATTGGACCAGTCACAAGAGCAAGGGCTAAGAAGTTTCAATCTGATTTTAATGGGCTGCTCAAGGAGGTTTGGGCCCAAGGCACGTTTTCTAAGCCCAATGGAGGATATTCTACAAGTCCAAAGCCCATGAATCTCCTAGAGACCATTTAGGAGTGATTTAGCTATTTTTTTACAAGATCAAAAGGAGGAATCAAGTCCAGTTCAAGCACCAATTGGACCAGTCACAAGAGCAAGGGCTAAGAAGTTTCAATTTAATTTTAATGGGCTACTCAAGGAGGTTTGGGCCCAAGGCACGTTTTCTAACCCCAATGGAGGATATTCTACAAGTCTAAAGCCCATGAATCTTCTAGAGACCACCATTTAGGAGTGATTTAGCTATTTTTGGGGTTTTGCTATTTTTTAGGAATGAGAGTTATCCAACAGTGGATAATTATTCTGTTTGCTATTTTTTAGGAATGAAAGTTATGGATTAGGATAAACATCCATCCCCACTTGTGGCATGATATGACCTTTGGTCAGGGTTCATAAGTTCTTTTGCATGGGTTTAAGGTCAATTCTTACCTAGGTTCGTTGCAAGTTCTTTGTGAGTTTTGGTCTGATCCATTCTGAAGTAACAAACGGTCCGAGTTCGTGAATCTTTCTGCTGAGATTCATATAATTTGGTATAAGAGCTTTGGCTTGTTGCTTTAGGTTTATCTATCCTTTACTTTACGTTTTTTTTTCATTAGTTTGTTTGTTTTTGTATTCTGAGTTGGAGAAAAAAATTCGAAAAAAAGAAGGAAAGAAGAAGAGATAGCCTAGAAAAGAAGAAGAGGACGCTGAAAAAAAATCGAAAAAAAAGTTAAAAGGTACAAGATCATGTCCCACAATTACTCACGCAGAAAGTTGAAAGATTGTGATGCACAAAGTCTTATAGAGATCATTGCGAGTGAGATGGAGCGCGTGTTCAAGGAGGAGATGAGGACACTTCATAGACGGCTTGATAAAATTGAGGGTAAGATTCCAAATCGTATGCAAATTGTCACTTAAAGAAGACATAGACTTACGACAAGGGACAATGAAGATAATTGGGAGGACTTTATGTTGCTATATAGAAAACATGAGTTGCAGTCAAAAGAAGTTGGTGAAGTTCATCATAAGAACATCTTTCAAGCTAAGTGCAAAACTGAGGAGAAGGTATGTTGTTCTAATCAGATTGTTGAAGAATTTTTGACATAGGAGGAGTTTGGTGAATTTTCCATTGATTTATTTGATGGAGAGTGTTTTCATGAGCATGACATGTTACTTCTTTACTTAAGAGATTTGTTCGATAAATCTGAAGTTATGGAAGTTGTTCATATGAGGAAGTACCTTGTTACTATTGTTGGTGAATATGACGAACTTGTTGTTACTAATGACAAGAAAGAGATTTAGCCCATATCTTACATGTCTCCAGATTTTGTTATTGAACATGTTGATCATATTGACTTCTTAGGAGTTGACAAGTATGATTATGCTGGAGGCTCAATATTGTTCAACTTGTGGAATAATCTGAGGTTTAAAGAAAGGTTTGTGCGAACAAGCATGTTCTTGGATTTTCGATTGAAGATGACATCCTACTTTTTATGCTCAAGGTATTTATTTAGTTGGAGTGGGAGATATCAAGTACCGCCAAGACATTTAAAAATTAAACCTTGTTCCAGCAATATTATTCATCTGAGAATGCATGGCATAATGAAGGATTTGAGGACAAATCCCTTTCAAGAGGAGGAGAATGATATGAATCTGATGGGCCATTATGCTACAAGATCAAAAGGAGGAATCAACTCTAGTTCGAGCACCAATTGGACCAGTCATAAGAGCAAGGGCCAAGAAGTTTCAATCTGATTTTAATGGGTTGCTCAAGGAGGTTTGGGCCCAAGGCACATTTTCTAAGCCCAATGGAGGATATTCTACAAGTCTAAAGCCCATGAATCTCCTAGAGACCATTTAGTAGTGATTTAGCTATTTTTTGGGGTTTTGCTTTTGTTTAGGAATGAGAGTTATCCAACAGTGGATAATTATTCTGTTTGCTATTTTTTAGGAATAAAAGTTATGGATTAGGATAAACATTCGTTTTATGACTTATTTAGGTAGTTTGATAAGTTTATAACTCTTTAGGACTTATCTTGTTGACTTTGGAGTCTGTCCAAGTCAGTTTTAGCCTCTATATAAAGGGGGCCACGAATTTAATAAAAGAACAACCTTTCAGACCATTCAGAATAATTACTTGGCATTGGCTGATTATGAGTTTAGACACTCGTTGTGTTCTTGCTTAGGCTGGTGAGTCGTCTAGCTAGAATAATTCTTTCACTTATCAAGCGGATCATCCATCCCGGCTTGTGGCGTGATATGACCTTTGGTTAAGGTTCATAAGTTCTTTTGCACGGGTTTAAGGTCAATTCTTACCTAGGTTCGTTGCAAGTTCTTTGTGAGTTTTGGTCTGATCCATTCTGAAGTAACAAACGGTCCGAGTTTGTGAATCTTTTTGCTATGATTCATATCAGTAACTCCAACCTTATTCAACTATCATTCAAAACCTAAAAGTCTTGCAAATTATTACATCATAATGAGAGTTCACGGAAACATTAAATGCAAGCTATGCACATGTGAAAATGATCCATGCAGCTTCATGCAAACGTAAGGCTTGATAGGCTTGGACATTCTATATCATCCTACCCTCCTTAAGATCATGCTTGTCCCAAGCAGCTAACATCTAGGGCAAGAGGTATGCTTCAAAGTACGGAGTAAGGTCAGCTACGTTGAAGGTCTTGGACACCCCCAACTCTTTAGGCAAGTCAACAACGTAGGCATTATTGCTGATTCTTCTCAAAATTTTATAGGGGCCGTACTTCCTTGGTTCAAGCTGTCCTCCCATGTTTGCTGGCATTCTCTCTTTTTGAAAGTGGACCATGACTTGCTCACCGGGGTGAAACACTTGAACTCTTCGGTGCTCATCAATGTTTTTCCTTCTCTTTGGCATACGTGGTTGCAAGTCTTGCCTTTACAGCCTCTAATACTTCCTGTGCATGTTCAGCAAACGTTAGTGTGGACGGATTTGCCTTGCTTGGTCTTGCCACGGATGAGATGTCCACCAAATAGTTTGGCAATTTGGTATAGACCAAGGCAAATGGCGAGTGGCCTGTGGATCGATGCATGACTTTGTTGTATGCAAACTTGGCAATAGGGAGTGCAAGGTCCCATTGCCATTATTTCTCATGACACAAGCTCCTCAATATGCTACCAAGAGTATGATTCATAGCCTCGGTCTGCCCATCTGTTTGAGGGTGCATGGTGGTGTTATACTTCAATATAGCATCAAATAGCATCCACAACGTCTTCTAAAAGCTTGCCAAAAATTTGACTTTGCGATCAAAAGTGATACTCCTCGGCACCCCATGCAATTTGACTACCTCTCAAAAGAATAATCGTGCCACTATGTACATCTAAGGTCTTCTTGCACCGTATAAAATGAGCCATCTTCAAGAGCCTATCTACAATAACAAAAATGGAGTCTACCCCACGAGGGGTGCAAGGCAATCCCAAGATAAAGTCCATGCTCAAATCTTCCCAAATATTTTCAAGAATTGGCTAGGGAGTATACAAACTGGTGTTATTCGTGCCTCCCTTAGTTTCTTGGTAGACTCGGCACCTCTTGACAATGCAGGCCACCTCTTTTCCCATCCTAGGCCAATAAAATCTCTCGGATATAGCTGCTAACATCTTGTCTCAGCCTAAATGAGCTGCCAACCCGGCTCCATACAACTTCCAAATGAGTTGCTCATGTAATGAGGTCTTTGGGATACAAAGTTGGATTCCCTTCATTAAGAACCTATCATGCACGTGGAATTCTCTATGGCCTACTCTTGCCTTGCACTTTAACCAAATCTCCTTGAAGTCTTTATCCTCCTCATAAAAGTCACATAGAGAATCAAAGGAGGTCACCTTGATTCTCCATTCAGTAAGGAGTGCAACCCTTTCGCTTAGAGCATCGACAACAATATTCTGTGCTCCATTCTTGTTCGTGTTTTTAAAAGGAAACTTTTGAAGGTATGTAGACCAATGCACGTACATATGACTTATGAACTTAGAGTGATCATTGAGGAATTTTGAGAGCGCAATGATCCGAGTAAAGTGCAAACTCTTTGCAAATAAGATAGTGCTCCCACATCTTCAAAGCACAAAATATAGCATAAAATTCCTTCTCATAAGTTGACCAAGATTACCGATGTTCACTTAGCTTTTCACTGAAGAAAGCTACGGGCCTCTTTTCTTGTGATAACATGGCACCAATTCCAAATCTTGAGGCATCCATATCCACCTCAAACAACTTGTGAAAATCTGGTAAGTCCAGCACTCGTGCGAAGCTAAGAAAAGCTTTAAGCTCTTCAAAAGCTTTGCCAACTTCCTCACTCCACACAAATGGAATCCCTTTCTTCAACAACGAGGTTAGAGGAGCTGCTATCATGCTAAAACCTCGTATAAACCTTCTATAAAATATGGCCAAGCCTAGGAAGTTTCTTACTTGACTCACATTTTTAGGCATTGGCCATTGGTTGATAGCATCCACCTTTGCTTGATCAACCTTGATCCCATGTGCACCTACTACGAACCCCAAAAATAACAACTCCTCTTGCCAAAAGACACACTTCGTCAGATTGACAAATAGCTTGTTGGTTCGTAATGCACTAAAGACTTCTTTCAAATGGTCCTTATGTTCTGACTCATAAAGGCTTTACACAAGAATGTTATCAAAATAGACGATAATGAACTTGTCAAGGAATGGCTTGAGTACCTGATGCATCAATTGCATAAACGTGCTAGGAGCGTTGGTCAGCCCAAATGGCATGATAAGCCATTTGTATAGGCTAACTCTTATCTTAAATGCCATCTTCCATTCATCTCCTAGTCAAATACAAATCTGATGATAGCAACTTCTAACGACAAGAATTTTTGCATGTCCCTTGCAATAAAGATAAGTACGGGAATGTTGTCCTACAAGGACTTGGGTATAGGCCGCTAACTTAACTTGATTACTAGTTTAGGACTATGGTTTGGATATTGGTGATGATGATTCTTAACTCTAAGTGTAACTAATTGACACCTAACTACAAAAGACACTAACAATTTCCAAAACACAATATAACACTTCAATCAAAAGCACATGTCACGATTTAAGCACTTCAATCAAAGGCACAAGTCACGATTATGAATTATAACGATTCTAACAAATTAAGCAAAGTGGGCTTGGTACTTATAACAATCGAAATGACATTATGATACAAGGGGGTTACAAAGTTTAATTGCGATCCGAGTGTTTCTAAGGCAACATATTCATGCTCTCGCAATAAATTGTCTAAATTGATTCTTAACACGATTTTAATGAATTAGATGTGCTCTCGCCTCCAAAAACTCATTTTGTCATATCAATTACCAATTATATGCACAACCCTTTGGATAACTAACTTCTAATGAGATCTCTCATCAAAAGATCATTAATCATCTAATCAATCAATCATTCAATCTCAATTCCTCTTGGACATTTAAATGAAACATTATCATGGTTATGGTGATCAAGCAAAACCAAGCATTAAGGTTATTGATTAGAACACAATAATAAGCATTAAATATCCCCCTTTTATACCATTAGCTACTTAGAAATAATATAAGCACCAATCCCACAAAATAACTTATCACGACCCGATCTGAGGTCGGTGACCGGCACTAGACTTTGCCACATATTGATGACACAATGCAAGTGTAGTAAGCCTCAAAAAAGTCTCACAATGTATGAAATCCAGCGGAAGATGAATTATCAACAAAACCCTCAAGGTCTCTTATCACCATACTAAAAGCAAACCAAATTAATTTACAAACCAAACATAAACAAAACATCTCCAAAAGGCCAACTAACAACATCTCAAAAGCTTTATAACTACGGAGCGTCTATACAGAAGAAGACAATGGCACCATCCGGAGACCTCAAAAGTAGCCCTTGAAAGAGAAAGAGCTATACTGGTACCATGAACTCTGAACACTCGAAATGATCTAAAATCTCTGAGAACCTGAGATAGATTTGTAAGGGGTAAGTGTCCGAAGACACTTAGCAAGGGAATAGAACATAATATATTAGTTATGGCTAACATATGCATGCAACAGAACTTAATCATGCTCAACTTCACTCAAATCAAAATGCGTGATCATCAATTGCTATTACCAAACACAATATCAACTCACACACACAGACACACAGATCTATGAATAGGTTTCGTATTGTCACGTCTTCTGGTGACTAGAGGCATCCAAATGGCCAAACAGATATTCTTTCATAAATAACAGAAGCTAGCGTACAAATGTAAACTACTGATAGCTTACAACAAATATAAGTTAGCGATAGTATAGAAATGTAAACTAGTGATGCCCCCAAAACTATGAGCTCATAGACTAACATCCCCGGTTAGTACAGGAAAACCCATTCATTTCTCTCACACAAAAACACATTTTATCAGAACAGATGACCCAATGGTCCAGAATATATCCATCAGACGAAACAAATCAGCCTCAAGCTAGCTCTCTAGCCGGCTGTTCACAAATGTCACATGCCTTTTGCATAATCACAAATATGTCCAAACGTACCATGGACCAAACCATATGCATGTGACGCATACAATCAAATTTTGAAACAAACACATAGCAAACACAACTAAAGTTATCATGTGCTATCCGCTTACTCAGACAAATAGTGTTCGAAAGCATCAACTTCCAAATCCGATGCTCCTTCCACTCGAAGTGTCTTCAACGTTGGAAATCTGAACAATAATCCAAAATCACATAACGACGTTAACTCTTGGTTTCCAAAACCAATTCACCTCCAACGCTTCAAAACAACCAACCTAAACATAATTGCAAATCGTCATCGCAAACTCATCCACACGCAACCAATAGTTCAAACCTTTTAAATGCTTAGTTCCGTACCCCATACCAACACATATACATGCTGTAGAAAGTCACTTTTAATCTCAAGCACATCCACCAAAACTATTTTGCCAAACCAAATGTCAACGAAGCACATAGCAAGTTCCATCGCAAGGCCAACCGCAAATAACCACCCAACATCACTCAAACATACTAAACCAAACCCAAACCTCACTTCAACACAACTCCCCTTTATATACTCAACATCTCAGAACCAATAATTAACCTCAAAATCCAAAAAAATCCACTTATCAAACTCAACTCTCGAACTTGCTCAGCCAAGAACACAATCACACTGTCCGAACTTCAAAAGTATGTACAAGATGTTTCTCTCAACCAATTCACACATATAATAGATAATCCAAAAGCTTATCCAGTGCGTAATAATCTGTTTCAATACATCCAAGTCCAATTTAGAGTCTAAGCAAGCTTATCAAACCGTTCATCCTTACCTCGCTCACTAACCACCTCAGTGAACAGCTTGTGACTCAAAAATGATTTTCTGATGATCCTTCTTCCAAATCACATGTGGTCAAGACCATTAGAAAGCTAATAGATCTATGTACAAGATGTCAAAATTTCATAGCCAAATTCCCATTCTAAGTATCTTTACCATTCACTTTATTCTCAAAACTCTCAGCTGTGTACTTGTTCAACAGCAGTCCGATTCAAATCAACTTTTCTATTGATTCCCTGATCCAAAAGCCTCATATGTATACCAAAAGAAAGGTATGGATGTCCTCTACAAATCACTTTAGGGGTTTCTAGTCCAAAACTGAACTGATCTATGCTTGCCAATCTAATCTTTGTCAAGCTGTCTGCTTCTTCCTCTTTCCTCTTTCTCAGCCCTTTCTCTCAGTTCTCTCAAGTTTCATTTTGTGACTGAGAGGATAAGTGCTCTACCTCTCCAAGATATATGTTGAGCCATGTGAAGAGGTGGGTGAGGTCCAATCACAAGAAAACCCCCTCTTCAACTTAATCTAGGTAACAAATAAAGAACTTGAGGTCCAATCAGATTTATCCCCAAGCAAGTAGCTCTCACTTGACGACTTTCCTTTGGTTTTTATACAATCTTGTAGTCAAATGGTTTGTTCCTTAACATGTCTATTAAATGGTTTGTTTCTTAACATGTCTATTTTCAAGATCACTTGGAATTTCTCATTTTGGACCCATATTGAAGAAGTTATGGCCATTAAACCACAAGCAGGTCGATCTGTTCGAAAATGAGCAACTACTTGACAAGTCAAAAATCCACTAAGGCATTGCACTTGTTGAAATCAAACTCCAATGACATCCTTTCACATACTTGTACCTTTTAAATCACATATCCAATGCAATTATCTCGATACGATGCAAACCGAGCAATTAATTTTCCAAGTGTCATAATTCTCCACTCCTTATAGAAATTCGGTCCCCGAATTACTTACGACTAATTTGAAAACAAAGAACTTCCTTTGTTATTCAAATAGGTGCAAAAACCTTCCTTGCATATCATTCTGTAACTCCTGGTCCTTAGTTTTCTCACTTGCCTTACTGACCTTGCGATAGGCATGGTGTACTCTCAAACTTCCATCCTTCTTCCATACCAATAACATTGAACCAATCCCTAGTCGTGCTTCCATCTCATCACCCCGAAACATAAATTTTGGCTCACCCTCAGGCTTGAACCTCATAATCATATTAAAACAATTCACTATAGATTGGTAGCACGATAACCAATCCATGCCCAAAACCACATCAAAATCATCCATAATGAACAAATAAAAGTCAACCAATACCTTAACACCATGCACAACTATCACATATGATTTATGAACTAAATGCACGTGAATGTTATAACCTAAAAGCATACAAACCTGTAACGGATTCCCAATAACAAAAGTGGACTATCAAAGGACTCAACAAATTGGGGTGACAAGAATCAAATTGTCAACCCTGAATCAAATAAAACCTCGAGCATTTGACAAGCCTATAGGAAGTATACCTGAAACAATATTATTAGATGTCGTAGCATCTATTTCTCCTCTTTTCTTTTCTTCTTTTCTTTTCTTTTCTTTCTTTTTTTCTTTTTTTTCTTCTTTTTTTTTAACTTCAATATGTCACAGGCATATCTTCCCTAATAGAACAAGTCAACATTTAAGAGGTCAAATAAAAAGGTTATCCAACAGAGGGTAAAGACACGAAGGATCCTATGCTCCGTAGTATTCCTATTCAGACATCACATAAGACAACCAAGGTTTTAGCTCTGATACCAACTCTGTCACGACCCGATCTGAGGTCGGTGACCGGCACTAGACTTTGCGACATATTGACAACACTATGCAAGTCTAGTAAGCCTCAAAACAGTCTCACAACATATGAAATCCAGCAAAAGACGAATTATCAACATAACCCTCAAGGTCTCTTATCACCATACTAAAAGCAAACCAAATTAATTTACAAACCAAACATAAACAAAACATCTCCAAAAGGCCAACTAACAACATCTCAAAAGCTTTATAACTATGGAGCGTCTATACAGAAGAAGACAATGGCACCATCCAGAGACCTCAAAAGTAGCCCTTGAAAGAGAAAGAGCTAGACGGGTACCACGAACTCTGAACACTCGAAACGATCTAAAATCTCTGAGAACCTGAGATAGATTTGTAAGGGGTAAGTGTCCGAAGACACTTAGCAAGGGAATAGACCATAATATATTAGTTATGGCTAACATATGCATGCAACAGAACTTAATCATGCTCGACTTCACTCAAATCAAAATGCGAGATCATCAATTGCTATTACCAAACACAATATCAACTCACACACACAGACACACAGATCTATGAATAGGTTTTGTATTGTCACGTCTTCTGGTGACTAGAGGCATCCAAATGGCCAAATAGATATTCTTTCGCAAATAACAGAAGCTAGCGTACAAATGTAAACTACTGATAGCTTACAACAAATATAAGTTAGCGATAGTATAGAAATGTAAACTAGTGATGCCCCCAAAACTATAAGCTCATAGACTAACATCCCCGGTTAGTACGGGAAAACCCATTCATTTCTCTCACACAAAAACACATTTTATCAGAACAAATGACCCAACAGTCCAGAATATATCCATCAGACGAAACAAATCAGCCTTAAGCTAGCACTCTAGCTGGCTGTTCACAAATATCACATGCCTTTCGCATAATCACAAATATGTCCAAACGTACCATGGACCAAACCATATGCATGTGATGCATACAATCAAATTCTAAAACAAACACATATCAAACACAACTAAAGTTATCATGTGGTATCCACTTACTCAGACAAATAGTGTTCGAAAGCATCAATTTCCAAATCCGATGCTCCTTCCACTCGAAGTGTCTTCAATGTTGGAAATCTGAACAATAATGCAAAATCACATAACAAAGTTAACTCTTGGTTTCCAAAACCAATTCACCTCCAACGCTTCAAAACAACCAACCTAAACACAATTGCAAATTGTCATCGCAAACTCATCCACACGCAACCAATAGTTTAAACCCTTTAAACGCTTGGTTTCGTACCCCATACCAACACATATACATGTTGTAGAAAGTCACTTTTAATCTCAAGCACATACACCAAAACTATTTTGCCAAACCAAACGTCAACGAAGTACATAGCAAGTTCCATCGCAAGGCCAACCGCAAATAACCATCCAACATCACTCAAACATACTAAACCAAACCCAAACCTCACTTCAACATAACTCCCCTGTATATACTCAACATCTCTGAACCAATAATTAACCTCAGAATCTAAAAGAATCCACTTATCAAACTCAACTCTCAAACTTGCTCAGCCAAGAACACAGCCACACTGTCCGAACTTCAAAAGTATGTACAAGATGTTTCTCTCAACCAATTCACACATATAATAGATAATCTGAAAGCTTATCCAGTGCTTAATAATCTGTTCCAATACATCCAAGTCCAATTTAGAGTCTAAGCAAGCTTACTGAACCGTTCATCCTTACCTCACTCATTGACCACCTCAGTAAACAACCTGTGATTCAAAAATGATTTTCTGATGAATCCTTCATCCAAATCATATGTGGTTAAGACCATTAGAAAGCTGATAGATCTATGTACAAGTTGTTAAAATTTCATAGCCAAATTTCCATTCTAAGTATCCTTACCATTCACTTTATTCTCAAAACCCTCAGCTGTGTGCTTGTTCAATAGCAGTCCGATTCAAATCAACTTTTCCATCGATTCCCTGATCCAAAAGCCTCATCTGATATACCAAAAGAAAGGTATGGATGTCCTCTACAACTCACTTTAGGTGTTTCAAGTTTAAAACTAAACTGATCTATGCTTACTGACCAAATCTTTGTCAAGCTGTCTGCTTCTTCCTCTTTCCTCTTTCTCAGCCCTTCCTCTCTTTTCTCTCAAGTTTCGTTTTGTGACTGAGAGGATAAGTGCTCTGCCTCTCCAAGATATATGCTGAGCCATATGAAGAGGTGGGTGAGGTCCAATCACAAGAAAACCCCCTCTTCAACTTAATCTAGGTAACAAACAAAGAACTTGAGATCCAATCAGATTCATCCCCAAGAAAGTAGCTCTCACTTGACGACTTTCCTTTGGTTTTTATACAATCTTGTAGTCAAATGGTTTGTTCCTTAACATGTCTAGTTTCAAGATCACTTGGAATTTCTCATTTGGGACCCATATTGAAGAAGTTAGGGCCACTAAAACACAAGCAGGTCGATCTGTCCGAAAATGAACAACTACTTGACAAGTCAAAAATCCACTAAGGCATTGCACTTGTTGAAATCAAACTCCAATGACATCCTGTCACATACTTGTACACTTTAAATCACATGTCCAATGCAATTATCTCGATACGAGGCAAACCGACCAACGAATTTTCTAAGTGTCACATAACTACTCACACATAGCTATTAACAAACTAAACATTTTATTGAACATAAGTAAAGCAAGCATGAAAATATTGAAAGAGTTAAGAGGAGAGAAAACTCAAGAAGTGTTCTTCAAGTTCTTCTTTCTTCAAAAGCTCTCAAGCAAATCTTCAAGTTTTTCTTACAAATGAAGTTGAGTGGAATTAAAAGTTAAAGTGATTTTTAATCTACTTAACTACTTAATACCAATCCTAACTCTTCCAAATATCTAACTTGTCCCCAGCCTTCTCAAGTCTCTGATTTCTTCCTCATGTGATAGCCACGGAATTTGGGCCAAGGCACATATCTTGGGCCCAAATTTTGCCTCCAAGTTCGGACCACTCGGGTGGAAAATCGCCAGATTTGGACTTCGACTTTTAACACGGTTTTTGACCCTCTTAGACTCCGAAATGGCCGAAGACCCTTAGAGAAGAAGTTGTCGCCTCGGATGTCGGCTTTCCAACGCCACCTTACCTGCCTCCATTGGACACCGTATGCAAAAGTTATCGCTGTTTTAGTCACCTGAGGTCAATCTCCATCAAAAGCCCACGGCCCATAGTTGTTTGTCCTTCCTTCCTAGTAGGCCCGATTGCGTTCGATTAAGCATGGCACATCCAAAACCTCTATTTAGCACTCCAAAACCTACGAAACCAAGGAAAACACAATAAAACTCAAAAGACGTCATGAAAATGGACAATGCACGATATTCACACTAATACCATGCATTTCCAACACTAACAAAAGAAACAAAGGCAAAAAGACTCTAAAAACACATACAAAAGATGAGTATTTTCACACTCATCGCACCCCCACACTTGAATCATTGCTTGTCCTCAAGCAATGCTCAAGCAAAAACAAAAGACTGAAAACACAAAACCACAACAAAGACAAGAAGATAATCAAACAAACAAAAGACTTGGCATGTCAAATTCTCCACTTAACTCCCCTCGAAATATCCAAGCTCAAATCACAAGATCACCCCAATCCAAGCTAGTTCATCAACCAAACCATCAAGACTAGAAATAGTAAACGTCTCCTACTCAATTGTTTAGAAAAATGTTAAAACTACGTAAAAGACACTAGAGGGTTAAACTCACAAGGATTCAGAAAGTTTCTCACTCAATTTGTAAGTTGTCAACTACCTATCTCTCGCATAATTGGCCGGTATATTTTGAAGCATCCTACATCCTACTAAATTGCATCTCAAGGTCGCATAATTGCTAATGATCGGGGGTCAAATATAACAAAAGGGAAGTAACTAGGCAAAGGTATACGGGAGATGGTATCATGTAGTAGCTCAACTACCAAATTCGAGGACATGCTTCACAAAATCTAATCACTCGTCTATTCTAAATATTCTCACCAAGCACAATTCGCTCAAATTCCCCAATTTTACCCAAATGCTAATTACTGCGAAGCACTACACTTGCCAAATTTAAATCACCCTTTTTTTTCATTTCTCTTGCTTTTCACTTTTTTTTCTTTTCTTTCTTGTCCCCTTTTTTCTTTTGCATTTTTTTATAATACATTTATATAAACGAAAGTACAAATTAAAACACATAAAACTAGGCTTCGTAGTTTTAGCCATTCTAATAACCAAAGTCCCAAAATTTCAAACCATATTCATACCAACCTACCAACTAAACCCAATTTACATCATCCCTAACATGTCCAAGAATTCGATAGTCAAAGGTAAAGGAAATGATGAAATGAAGGCTAAGTTTGGTTAAGCTAGGATAATCAACAAGAAGTTAAGTTCAAATGGTCAAAACAAGGGATTTTGTCTAAGAAGTACAAGTCTCAATGTCAAGGAAAAAGTCTGCCCACTACACTTTGCTCTTATGCAACCGAGATGACAAGAAGTACTAGCAGGATACCTCAATCACCCAGACTCAAGAATGCCCCTCATGAATTAATGAAGACTGGTGTCTCCTTGTTCGGCTCAATTTTCCTCACAAAGTTCACACATAAACTCTCTAGTCTAATCTACATAGCTAGACCACTAACCTAAACAACCGAGTTTGAGAAATCTACCAATTCCTAATAATTGAGCTCTAGCTAAATTCCTAACTAAGAACGTGACAATCTTCTAAAACAAGCTTAAAAATGTTTGAGGGGGGTCAACAAAAGCACACATATATTTCACATCGAAACAAAGGAAATAAACAAACATATAAAACATAAATATTACACACAAAATCAACGAAACAAAACAAACACAATAACATAGACAAATGAAAAACAAAAATAAAAGAAAAAGGAAACGGAGTGCTCCCTGGTCAATTTGGAGGTGGTGGGAAGTTCCCACCAAAGCTCACAGCCCACGCTTGCATCCATTCTTTGTGAGCACGTTGTTGAGCATATCATTCTGTTTGCACTACCTTCATTCGAGCATTGTACTCGAATATTCTCTCCCAGTTGGCTGCATTGGTATCGGCTGCCTCCTCCAATCACTGAACCTATAAATCTATAGCCTGCATTTGTGCCGGAAAATCATCCACTGGTGCTTGAGGCTCGAAAGGCCCTGGTTGTTGGATGGGTTCCTTGAGGCGGTGTTGGACCGATGGGCATTTAGCCCACTCCTTGTACGTCACAACCTTCTGCCCGTTGTGAGTGGTCTTCTCGATTAGCTTGCTGAGGTGTAGCTTATGGTTGTTGATCTTGATCGGGGCTATAGGAGGACCCCCTTTGAATGCTGGAAATCTCCTAGGAAAGAAATCTTGTGCAAGACCAGTAATAATATGACCAAGGTATAACCAGGCAGGTTTTTCAGTCACAGTGCGGTTAAAAACATCCAAAACCATGTCCTAAGTATTGAATAGAATATTATTACGCAAGCAATGGATGGCATACAATTGAGGACGATAAACTTTACTCTCCTCCCGTTGACCACTAAATGTCAAACTCATAAAATGATGCAAGATTGCAATATGCGATTTCTTAATGAGTTGACTAGGTGCTAACCCACTCTCATACCTATCAAAACTTGAAATCTCAAGCCATTCTCGATGAGCAAGATCAGCATGCTCAAAATCCAAACGACTACTACCCCTTTTTCGTAGTTCAAAAATCCGTTTGAAGTTTCCAACATGCACTTTAAATGTAGTGTCAAACAATTGTGCCGTGAAGTAGCTACGATCAGTGGCGACCTTATACGTGCAATAGAATTCACAAGATAATCTTTCATATGCATTTATCTCATTATCGACAAAGTACACCCAACCAAAATGTTTTAAAACAGTTCTCAATTATTCATCTACACCCAAGATATGCATATCATTCCAATCTATCTTAAAATATCCTATAGTTTGTAAAGCAGAGAATCGGGAATACCTCTCTCCCTCCCAATCTTTAAAGATTGCAAAAGGAGCTTGATATTGGGCGGTGATGTAGGCTGGTGAAGATGAAGGTATAGGAGCATTGGATGAGTTCAACGATGAAGACGAAGGTGTTGGAGATTTGTGTTTCCTCTTAGAAGTTCTCCTTCATAAGCCACATCGTGAAGTTTCTTTTCCGGACATGTTGAACCTTGAAACACCTAGAAAAACACGAAACAAAAGTTAGGTTTTGGGTGTTTATACTTTCTTGTGGTGGGGGAAGTTGGATTGAGGAATGGGTGTTGTGATTTAGTAGGTAATTTGGAAAGATTGGGTTTTGGTAGAGGAAGGGTTTTTTGGTAGAGGAAGAAGTGTTTGTGAGTGAATGAGAGAGAGAGTTTTGTTTTGAATGAAAAGTGAGAGGAAAATGAAGGGTTAGGTGTTTATAAGTTGTGAAAAATTTTTATGCGAAAATCCCAAACCTGACGTCCGCTACCCGAACTCGGCGTCCGACGGCTATTTCAAGAAAGTCTTCAAATATTGCATACTATTTCGGGCGACCTGTTACGAACTTCCTTGAGCTTCTTCTCTCAAGCTTAGAATCCACTTCTAAGGAATTCATCAATCAAACCAATTCATCAAATCAAGTGGACACCATGAAACTTACAAAATTCATCAAGACAATAGATATAACACATGCAAACACAAACTTCAACCAAACATAATATAATAACATGCATACAATACAAACTTCACAAAGAACTAAAAATTGAAATTACACTAATTTTTGTTGGCTTTTATTTACACTGCGTTCCTGAAAAGCTTGAAAACCAGATGCCCTAAGTTCATGGTTCACAACTTTAACTTCGAAATTCACAATTCATATAACTCCTCAATGGCGTCCATGCAGAACTCCCTCCTGAGCGACCTTTTTAGCGTATAGCTTAACAGGGTCTTGGCGGAGTAGTGTGGTATGCTCATCTTGTAAGTTTGTAGTGTTCTTGCTATATTCTCCATCATGCTCTAATTTCCCACACCGAGGAAAAAATCTAAATCTTTTCATTCTTCGGTAATAAGCCATCTTTGACGTTCCTCTCGAGTGCTTCAAGTAATTCCTTTCACTGCGCTCAAGTCTTAAAGATTCTTTGGCTCTACGAAGAATGATTAGGGAAATGTCAATTAGGATTTGTCGAGTAAGTAAGACTCTAAGTAAAGAAAATATTTAGTGTAAAACATACTGTTCTTTAATCTTTGCAGGTAAAAGAGGAAACAAACTCTAAAAACTAAATATTATCTACTATATACACTAACATGCTTTCAAATTCTCAATTGCTTGCAGAGGAAGTAATGGCTTGTACCTCTGAATGCCACTCAACTTTGCCACCAAGGTAAATCTTACACCTTTGGCCATTCACCTTAAATAATTTGCCATCTCTTCCTTCCAAATGGGAAAACTTTCACAACTTTGAATAGAACGCTCCACTTGGACTTGAGTTTGCCCGGAAAGAGTCTCATACGAGAATTATAAAGAAGAACCTATTGTCCCTCTTTAATCTCTTTCTTTACAATATGGATGTCATGCCTCTTCTTTGAACTCTCTTTGTAGAGGCACGAACTTTCAAACACCATGTCTCTTATTTCATCCAACTCTTCTAGTTGGAGCACCCGTCGCTCACCGGCCTTTTTATAATCATAGTTAAGGGTCTTAATTGCCCAAAATGCATAGTGTTTAAGTTCAATCGGAAGGTGACACACCTTTCCGTAAACAAGCTTGTATGGTGACATACCAATAGGCGTTCGAAATGCCGTCCTATACGCCCACATAGCATCGTCAAATTTGTTCGCCCAATCTTTTCTTACTCCTCCCACTGTCTTCTCAAGAATCTTCTTGAGTTCCCGATTTGAGAGTTCTACTTGACTACTTGTTTGAGGGTGATAGGGTGTAGCAACTTTGTGAGTCACCCTATACCATTTTAATAAAACTTCAAATGGTCGGTTACAAAAATGCAAACCTCCATCACTAATAATTGCTCTTAGTATGCCAAACCTCCAAAAGAGCTTTTTGATAAAGCGAATCACTACCTTAGCATCATTCGTCAGTGAAGCCCAAGCCTCAACCCACTTAGACACATAATCAACGCCTACCAAAATGTACTTGTTTCCATAGGAGGTTGAAAATGGTCCCATGAAATCTAAACCCCAAACATCAAAGAGTTCAACTTCAAGGATTCCAGATTGTGGCATCTCATCCCTCTTGGAAATATTCCCGATTCTTTGACATCAATCATATTGAGCAACAAATGTACGAGCATCTCTAAAAATATTGGGCCAATAAAACCCACTTTCAAAGACTCTCTATGCCATTCTCGTTGACCTGAATATGGGGTGTTATGACATTGTGCTAAGACATTTCCTACTTCATCATCGGTAATGCACCGTCTAAGCACTCCATCATTGCACTGCTTGAATAGATAAGGATCATCCTAAATGTAGAATTTAGCATTCCATTGAAGTTTTTTCCGTTGAGGATAGCTTAAATCATTTGGAATTATTCCTCCTACTAAGTAGTTGGCAATGTCAGCAAACCAAGGAATATCTGTCTTGTTTAATGACATCAAAGTTTCATTCGGAAACTCTTCTTCAATTTGTCCATGTGTCTCTATTCCATCACTCTTCTCAATTCGAGATAGATGATCTGCTACTACATTCTCCGATCCTTTCTTATCCTTGATGGACAAGTCAAAGTCTTGTAGCAATAAAATCTATCGCATAAGCCTAGGCTTAGCATCTTGTTTAGAGAACAAATACTTCAAGGCATGGTCAGTGTAAATGATCACCTTCGATCCAAGCAAGTATGGATGAAATTTGTCACAAGCATAGACCACCGCCAACAACTCCTTCTCAGTTGTCGTGTAATTGAGTTGGGCACCCGCCAACACCCTATTAGCATAGTAAATCACATGAAGCTTTCCTTCCTTCTTTTGACCAAGCACACATCCTAAAGCAATGTCACTTGCAACACACATCAACTCAAATGGTAAATTCCAATCCAGAGATGAAATCACCGGAGATGGGACAAGAACTTTTTTCAACAAAGCAAATGCCTTAAGACAAGGCTCATCAAAGTTGAAAAGTACTTCCTTCACTAGTAAGTTAGTAAGCGGCTTTGCTATCAGAGAGAAATCCTTGATAAATTGTCGGTAAAATCCCGCGTGTCCAAGAAAAGCTCTCACTCCTTTAATTGAAATCGGTGCGGCCATCTTTTCTATGGCTTCCATCTTTGCTCTATCTACTTTTATACCAACTTTGGATATCTTATGTCCAAGAATAATGCCCTCATCTACCATGAAATGACATTTCTCCCAATTGAGAACAAGGTTCTTTTCTTCACATCTCTCCATAACTCTATCCAGATTTTCCAAGCAATTATCAAATGAATCTCCAAACACCAAGAAATCATCCATAAAGATCTCCATAATCTTTTCATTCATTCCCCAGAATATTGCTTCCATGCCTCATTGGAATGTCGCTAGAGCACAACAAAGTCCAAACGGCATTCGTCGATATGCAAAAATACCAAAAGGACAAGTGAAGGAAGTCTTCTCTTGATCTTTTGGGTAAATTGCAATTTGGTTATAACTGGAATATCCATCAAGGAAATAATAATGGGAATATCCAGCAATTCTCTCTAACATCTGATCAATGAATGGGAGAGGAAAATGATCCTTGCGTGTTGCATCGTTCAATTTCTGATAGTCAACACACACTCGCCATCCAGTAATTATTCTCATGGAAATGAGCTCACCCTCTATGTTAATCACAACTGTCGTCCCCCCTTTCTTTGGGACACAATGTATTGGGCTTACCCAGTCGCTATTTGATATCAGATAAATGATTCCTACCTCAAGGAGCTTAATCACCTCCTTCTTCACCACTTCTTTCATATTTGGGTTCAACCTCCTTTGCCGGTCTACCCTCGACTTTGCTCTTTCTTCCATGTGGATATGATGCATAACTATCTTAGGACTAATCCCTTTGATATTGGATATTTGCTAAGCCATGGTATTAATCCGCTTGTTCACGATCTTAAGCACCTTATCCTCTTCCTCCTTCGAGAGTTTGTTAGAAATGATAATCGGTAATCTCCTTTCTTCTTTCAAGAAAGCATACCTCAAATGAGAGGGTAGCTCTTTCAACTCCAAAAGAGGAGCCTTGATTATAGAAGCTAGAGTCTGATATTTCAAATTAAGTTCCATCTCCCTCATGAGGACCTTGTTATCAACTTCCTCCTCAAACTCTTCTAAATTCCCCTCTTCTTCCTTGGGAATTACATCATCATAAACATGCTCAATGCTTGAGAGGATCTCCTTCTCTACTTCACCAACACACTCATCCAAAACATCTATCTTCATGCATGTGCCTTCATCTAAAGGATGGCACATGACCTTGGTCATCGTGAATTCTACTTTCTCCTCCCTCGCCCAAAGTACCAATTTACCATCGTGAACATCTACCAAAGCACACATGATGTTGAGGAAAGGTCTTCCAAGAATTAGAGGACAACTCTTATCCTCTACAAAATCTAGCACCACAAAGTCCACCGGAAAGATGAATTTATCAATCTTTACGAGGACATCCTCAATAACACCAAATGGCTTCTTAATGGTTTGATCAGCCAATTGGAGAAGCATCGAAGTCTTCTTCACCTTGCACAAACCTAGTTTCTTGAAAGTAGAAAGAGGCATCAAATTAATGCTTGCCCCTAAATCACATAGGCACTTAGGAAACTTAATAGTACCAATAAAGCAAGGGATAGTAAAACTCCCCAGATCTTGCAACTTCGTCGGGAGATCCTTTGAGATGAGAGAGCTACACTTAGCAGTGAGTCCAACCGTCTCTCCATCGTCCCACTTTTGCTTTTTCATGATGAGTTCCTTCAAAAACTTGGTGTAGTACAGAACTTGATCAAGCATCTCTAAGAAAGACAAACTAATTTAGACTTTCTTCATTTTTGACATAAATTGAAGAAATTTATCGTCCATCCCATTCTTCCTCTTAACCCTTTGAGGATAGGGTAGAGGAGGAACATATTGTGGTGGTGACACGTACACTTCTTCTTCATGCTTCTCTTTCGACACTTTTTTTTCTTCCTTATCTTTGTCAAGAGTCACCACTTCACTCTCCTTAGCCTTCTCATTCACTTCTTGAGAAGCTAAATCATTTCCACTTCTCAAGGAAATTGCATTCACATTTCCTTGAGGATTTATTTCTGTTGAACTAGGAAGAGAACCGAATTGTCGGTAGGAACTTGTTTTTGCTATTTCTCCAACTTGCATTTCCATGTTATGCATAGCAGTAGCTTGTCTCTTAAGAATTTGCTCCAAGTTGTTTTGCCTTGATCCTTGCTGATTTATAGCATTTAGGATCTGTCCTTGTTGGCTAACAACTCCACCAACTTCTTGCATAAACTTATCTATTTTCTGAACCTTCTCTTCCATAGCTCCTATTCGATCTGTCAAGTAAGCACGTGGTTGAAAACCAGGCAGTGCTCCTTGTGGTATACAGAGGGGAAGTCCTTTATCAGGAACAAGTGCCTTGTTATTCGCACTATTTCCTCCTTTCCATGAGAAGTTGGGATGATTCCTCCATCCGGGATTATAAGTGGAAGAATACGGGTTATTCTCCATCCTATTTGCTCATTGGCCTTGGCCACTCACATAATGTGCTTGCTCCATGGGTGGATTCATCATTGCATATTGATCCATCTCATGGCCAACATTGCCACAAATCTCACAAGTTGTTGACATTTCAACCCTGTTGACTTTCCTTGTGCTTATTTCATTCATTCTTTTCGTTAGCAATAATAATTGAGCCTGTACACTATCCTCATAACCAAGGTTGATTATTCATTTTTGATCTCTAACTGGTTGCTTTCCTCTGTCCTTAGTCCTTAAACGGTTTGTAATGGACAACTCTTTAAGGACGTAGTATGCTTCATCCTTGTCCTTCCTCAAGAAGTTTCCATTAGAAGCTAAATCCACTGTCCCCATCGTAGTTGGTTCAAGACCATAATAAAAGGTTTGGAGTAAAGACTCCTCCGATAAACAATGGTGTGGGCAACTCCTTGAACCGATCCCAAGCTTCACTCAAAGCCTCATTCTCAAATTGTTAGAAGTTATTAATCTCCTTAACGAGTTGCTTAGTCTTTGAGAAGGGGAAATACTTCTCTAGGAATGCATTCGCTAACTCATCCCAAGTAGCAATTGGTGTCTTAACCAACTGTTTATACCACAACTTTGCCTTGTCCCTCAAAGTAAATGGAAATAACCTTAGCTTCTTAGCATCCTCAGAAAATCCATTATACTTGAAGGTATCGGCTAATTCCAAGAAATTCGAAATATGTTCATTTGGATCCTCACTCGGTAAACCAAAGAATAGGACCGAGTTTTGGAGCATTTGAATCACAGCCAGCTTAATCTCAAAATTATTTGCTTGTATTGGTGGATTTTGAACTCTTAATCTTGCCCCTTCGGAAGTAGGCTTAGAATAATCCATCAAAGATCGTCGTGGAGGACCATCCTCTAAGTTACCTCTTGGTGCCTCATCCCTTTGTTGAGCCGGATTCTCCATCCTTTCCTTAGCTCTTCTTTCTTGTCGTAAGAACCTCTCTATCCTAGCTATGTCCGCTTCAAGAAACAAAGGAGGAGTGGCTGTAGATCGAGTTAAGGGCATGTAAACATTCGTTGTACCCAAGCAATGTAACGTAACCTAAAAAAAATAATGTCCTAATCCAAGTTTTCAAGCTAAACTCAACGTCTATTCTTAAAGTCCCCGGCAACGGCGCCAATTGACGAGAAGGATTTTTGTGTGTCTCCTTCCTTGTAATAAAGATAAGTACGAGAATGTTGTCCCACAAGGACTTGGGTATAGGCCGCTAACTCGACTTGACTACTAATTTAGGACTATGGTTGGGATATTGGTGATGATGATTATTAACTCTAAGTGTAACTAATTGACACCTAACTACAAAAGATACTAACAATTTCCAAAACACAATATAACACTTTAATCAAAAGCACATGTCACGATTTAAGCACTTCAATCAAAGGCACAAGTCACGATTACGAATTATAATGATTCTAACAAATTAAGCAAAGTGGGCTTGGTACTTATAACAATCCAAATAACATAATGATACAAGGGGGTTACAAAGTTCAATTGCGATCCAAGTGTGTCTATGGCAACATATTCATGCTCTCGCAATAAATCGTCTAAATTGATTCTTAACACGATTTTAATGAATTAGATGTGCTCTCGTCTCCAAAAACTCATTTTGTCATATCAATTACCAATTATATGCATAACCCTTTGGATAACTAATTTCTAATGAGATCTCTCATCAAAAGATCATTAATCATCTAATCAATCAATCATTCAATCTCAATTCCTCTCGGACATTTAAATCAAACATAATCATGGTTATGGTGATCAAGCAAAACCAAGTATTAAGGTTATTGATTAGAACACAATAATAAGCATTAAATCTCCCCCTTTAGACCATTAGCTACTTAGAAATCATATAAGCACCAATCCCACAAAATAACTACTCACACACAGCTATTAACAAACTAAACATTTTATTTAACATAAGTAAAGCAAGCATGAAAATATTGAAAAAGTTAAGAGGAAAGAAAACTCAAGAAGTGTTCTTCAAGTTCTTCTTTCTTCAAAAGCTCTCAAGCAAATCTTCAAGTTTTTCTTACAAATGAAGTTGAGTGGAATTAAAAGTTAAAGTGATTTTTAATCTACTTAAATACTTAATACCAATCCTAACTCTTCCAAATATCTAACCTGTCCCGAGCCTTCTCAAGTCTCTGATTTCTTCCTCAAGTGGCAGCCACGGAATTTGGGCCAAGGCACACATCATGGGCCCAAATTTTGCCTCCAAGTTCGGCCGACTCGGGTGGAAAATCGCCAGATTTGGACTCCGACTTTGAACACAGTTTTTGACCCTCTTAGACTCCAAAATGGACGAACACCCTGAACAATGAAGTTGTAGCCTTGGAAGTCTTCTTTCTAACGCCACCTCACTTGCCTCCATTGGACACCGTATGCGAAAGTTATTACCGTTTTAGTCACCAGAGGTCAATCCCCATCAAAAGCCCACGGCCCATAGTTGTTTGTCCTTCCTTCCCGGTAGGCCCGATTGCGTTCGATGAAGCATGGCGCATCCAAAACCTCCATTTAGCACTCCAAAACCTACGAAACCAAGGAAAACACAATAAAACTCAAAAGACATCATGAAAATGGACAGTGCACGATATTCACACTACTACCATGCATTTCCAACACTAACAATAGAAACAAAGGCAAAAAGACTCTATAAATACATACAAAAGATGAGTATTTTCACACTCATCAACTTCTTAGATCAATCTTCAAAAAGATGGTGGCTCCATTGAGTGTGTCAAGCATATCATTCAGCCTTGGAATAGGAAAATGATATCCCATCATAATTTTGTTGATTGCTCGGTTGTCCACATACATTCGTCAACTTCCATCCTTTTTGGGGACCAGGAGGGTAGGAACACCACACGGACTCAAGCTCTCTTGGATGTAACCCTTCTCTAGGAGCTTTGGTACTTGATCACAAAGAATTTGATTCTCCTTTGGACTGAATCTATAATACGGAAGGTTAGGGAACATTGAGCCAGAAATGAGGTCGATGTGATGCTAATGTTTCCAAGAGGTGGTAACCCCTTTGGCAAGTTATTGGCCACCACTTCGGGGAATTCCCTCAATAACTTCTTCCTTTGCTCAAGAATGATCAATGAGTCACTCCCCTCCTTCGGATCCAGCTCCCTTGCTAACAAAACTTGGTACTAGCCTACCTTCTTGATTGCTTCATCTAATTCTCGTGAGGATGTGATCACCAACACAAATTGTATGCTACTATTCTATTACCCCTTTGCATGTTTTGGCTTGCTAGGCAAAAGTGTGAAGCATTTACCACCCTTTCTCAACTCATAGGTGTTCTCTTCTCCTTTATGAACCACCTTATTATCGAACTCCCACGGCCTGTCTAGCAATATGTTGTATGTGTCCATCTCGATCACGTCACACTCAACTCAATCAGAATATTTCTCGATGATGATAGGGATGGTGCAATGTGAATTCACTTTGATCCTACCTCCAGCTCAAACCCAACCAATGGAGTAGGGAGTAGGGTGAGGCATGGTCTTGAGACCAAGTTACTCCACCGTCTTCAAACTCATAAAGTTTTTGTGGCTTCCCCCATTAATAAGGACCTCACACACCTCCTTTCCAACATGACATCGAGTATAGATCAAATTGTTTCATTGCAAGTCATCCCTTTTGGATGCAGTTAGGGCCAGTTTGTGCATAACCCTACAATATTCACCCTCCTCTTCAGAAGTCACTTGTTCCTCTTCCCCACTCACCTTTACTTAGGCACATAAATATGCTTTTGAAGACTCCTCATCCTCTTCTCCTCGTTCACACACATTTGAATATTTCCTCTTTGGGCAATCACTCGACTTATGGCCTAATTCATTACATTTATAACATTGAATTGTGGATGAGGTCATGGTTGCCTTACCCTTATTTAGAGCACTCTCAGGGGCAGACTTCTTTGGAGGGGCTGTTGCTTTGCTTTCTTACGTGGCACTCTTCTTGATCCCCCCTTTGGAATAAGTGAAAGACTAGCCAGGAGCTTGATATCGTGTCAAGGTTGTTTTTTTCTTCTTCTTCTTCTTCAAGACAATGCCTATCTTTCTTGCTTTAGCACATACATCATAGAAAAATAAGAAGGTATGAAACTCTAAACGACTCTTGATCTCGTAGTTCAACCTTTCAACATAATGAGCAATCATCTGATCCTTGTTCCCCTCCATATCATTGCGTGAGGCCAATCTCATAAACTCAAATGTGTACTCGTCCACTGTCCTATTGCCTTGAGCGCACGTTAAAAATTGCAAGTATAGGGTCTGATGATAGTCCACTGAAAGGAATCTTTCGTAGAGGGCCTGTTCCATTGTTGGCCAATCATGAATAAGCCAATCTCCTCTCCTTCTCCGTGATTCCTGTTCTTTCCTTCACTACACGGTAGCTTTAGACTTGAGTTTAAACGCGACATAATTGACCTTCTGCTCCTCCGTATAGCCCATATAGTCAAAGTATTTTTTCACTGAGTCTAACCAATTTAGGAAGCCCTCAACATCTGAATCGCCATAGAAATTTTTGATGTTCATCTTGAAAGGGCGATCCACTCTCCTAAAATTCTCTTCAACTCGATCATCCACCCTATAAGCCTCTCTCCTAAAGCCTCACCCTCCATCACCACATCCACCCTCTCCACGTCCTCTTCCCCTCCAGCCTTGGCCTCCTCCTCGTGGCTCATGCTTGTCCTCCAATTTATCATCTTCCACTCCAAGAGGATTATTGTGCATGTTGACTTAAGGTTATTGTACCACGAGGTTGATGAGTTGCGTGCGGATCTCCTGAATGGTGATCTCAAGGTTGGTGAACCTTTGGTTCATGTCAGGTCTTTGATTGTTGTCCTGGTCGGTCATATGCTTGGATTGATGGTGGTGCTAGGTGGTTAGATGGGACACAGATTAAGTGATCATAAAGTCCTGTGGAATAGCTCATAGATAGGCTCACTCTTACTCACTAGGTAATAATGTGTAAACACTCACAATTGAGATAAAATCTTCACTTTGATACCACTTGACGCAGCTAGGATCCCTCAACTCACTTCACTCGTTTGATTAAAAAATTGGACGTTCGAAAGTTAGAACAAATCGGGCCAAATTCATAACTAGGGGATAAATCACAACACATTCTACTTGCATAGCCCAAGTTGTGTTGGTTCTAAATTTCAGAACAGCCAGCCAAGGGCTTATCTTTCTCTTACACTCACGAAAATTCACAATTTCGAATCAATTCAGACTCAATCTATTTTGGAAATAACTTCGATGATTTGTATTATTGCATAGCTGATACATTTATAATGAAAGGTGGGTTTTCTAGGCGTGATTAAGGCGAATCCACCTCTCTCCCTTCATCCGTTTCCACCTCTTTAACCTTACATTAATTGGCTTTAACTCTAGCCTTATTTAGCTATCATTCGAATCCTAAAAGTCTCGCAAATTATTACATCATAATGAGAGTTCACAGAAACATTAAATGCAAGCCATGCACACATAAAAATGATCCATGCAGCTTCATGCACACGTAAGGCTTGATAGGCTTGGACATCCTACGTCAACACCTCAAAGGAAAAGATCCAAACTATACATAACCCGATTCTCCCAAAACCACCAAAAGTGTTAGAATCTCCATATCCAACTGAAACCCTAAAGGCAATGGATTGGTAGATTTTCAATACTTATGACCCACTCTTGCTCTAAGCGATATGAAATTCTCAACAAAAACATTTAAAAATTCCCCTGCTATTTCTAGTCACAATCCTGAATTCCCAATTCTAGCAATTAAGATCACCACATTACAGCCCTCGAGATCTCTAAATGCTAGCAACCTCATTACACACAATATCAAAATTCTCACCACAACATTATAATCATCCAATATTAGACCCTACCTAGATGGAATTAAATTTAAAAAAAATTAAAATATGGAACTAGGCTTTACCCAGATGGAATTGGTGGCCGTAGTGGAGCTTGGCCCACGACCGATCCTCGTTGTCCGCAACCACCTCCAAAAAAAATTGAACATGACACTGTCAATCCTCTAAACGACTTGTTGAATTCCCCTCCACCAACCACAATCACCTCCCCACCATCCTCAACCACCACCTCATACTTGTTCAAGAACCCAATCAAACGGCGACTTCATTTTTTTATTAGAAATGATTACCGCAATTCCTCCGTTTTTGGGTCCTGGCATTAATTTCCTTTCTCTCCCTCTTTTGTCTTTTTGTGGTTATTGGTTTTACTCTCTCTAAGTAGTCTCTCTCTCTTTTTCTAGAGGTGTTATTTTTCCTTCTTGTCTCATCGTCTTTGTGGTAATGAACAAGGAGGGAGGCTAGTTGGGGTTGTAGCGTAGCGCGTAGAAGCTTGTACAAACAAATCGGATTGGTTGATTACGAATTATGGTAACAAGTAACAAAGTAACTGGATAAAGGATAAATTACAACAAGCACTAACTCCCGTAGAGTAATTGAAGTTTGGTTGAGTCCACAAGCAACCAATATGAGGGCCAATCTATAGAACCACGGGAATCCACCCACCACGAGAATCCACCCAAAATACTTGGGACGCACCCAAAAACTTCGCAAAGCCTACGTTTGTATTTTTCTTCAATTCTGAATATTTATTCATTCACGTAATTCCCTTTTTAAAGAAAAGGGCGTACATCAAGGCTGGCCTTAGCATTCAATCTGACCGTTACAATTATTTAAAATTCCCCCACTACGTAGCTTTTAATACAAATCATTTAAACCTGATTCAACTAATAACGCAAGTAACTAAAGAACAGAATTAAAATGACATAACAAACGGCCACCTTTTAGAAAACTAATAAACTAATGCGCTAAAGCACTTATTGAATGGACTTGGTGAAATTAATTAATTCCTTCGGCATTCCAGCTTGAGCGTGAGTTGAAATGGACCAGATTTTGTACGTTAATAACCAATTTAGATTGTGCACGGGTAGTCCATGATTTATTTTCATGCATCTCGAAGTTGTCCTACATTATCCTCCCCTCCTTAACAAAACAACTTGTCCTGAGTTGATAATTGTAAGGCTGTCTTGGACATTGCGCACATCCCTGGTAGAGCATCATCACGAAACAAGCAAAAGCACTCAAATTTCGTGGTTGTACTTGGTTCCTTCCCTTCCAACAAAATAAGTACTTTGAACTCAACATAGGGAAACAAACCATGACAAACACGTACTCTCTAGCCCTCCTTTCAGCGAACTTCAAATTGTTCCAAATCATAACCAAAGAAGAAGCTTCAACATAATCAAATTGATCAGTTCCAAGGAAATCAATGTGAACCACTTCAAATTCATAAAATACTTCTTCTTCACGCATATAACCTTGGGTATGCCTCTCCATGGAAGCAAGAAACAAATATCTATACTGCCATAAGGCCGATGACTTGTCAAACAACTCCTTGATGTATAGCAATGTTAAATCACTCTCACTCAGTTGCTCAACATCAAATCAATCCTTGCTGAAGTGGCTAAACTCGTCCAAGATCAAATTCTCTTCAATAATCTGAATTTCAGACTTTGAATCAACATGTTTAGCTTCTGAAATCATGTTTGCTTCAACTATAGGAGGAACAACAAGCTTAACATCACATCCATAATAAGAATCCCAAAAGAGATGCCACTTTTCTCTGGCCAGATCAAGAATCTCATCAACTTGCTTAGGAAACAACTCAAAAATCAGTAAATCTCTCATTCTGATCCAACGAGAAATTTTCTTTTTACCTTGTTGTTGTCTCTGAGCTTGTAATCCATCCCACCATAAGAACAGATCAAATTGCAATCAATTTGTAGCAAATTGCAATTGAGCAAAATCAGAAAGCTTCTCATGGTCAAAATATAAACCAATCTTCAAAAGCCAATTGACAAATTCACCTTTCTGAATCCCTCGATCAAGAGTAGCAATATCACATGCTGTGGGAAAAATCAGTTTGTCCATCTTGCAAGAAACGTGCTCCTCACATTAATTCCAACCATAAAATGTCGAATCTAAGCTCTCTCAAATAGCTAAATCAGTTTGCACGATTTCTCCAAGTTTCAGAATCAAAACCAGCTCTTAATTCTCTTCTCCAAAAATCACAAAGACCAAAAACGAATTTCCCTTTTCTCTAAACAGAATTCAAGTCACGAATCAAGTAGATCAAACCTTGTGATGAAGGCTGATTGGATTGGCATGGGGCTCTGATACTACTTAGTGTAGCGCACGGAAGCTTGTACGAATAAATCAGATTGGTTGATTACGAACTATGGTAACAAGTAACAAAGTAACTGGATAAAGGATAAATTACAACCATCACTAACTCCCGTAGAGTGATTGAGGTTTGCTTGAGTCCACAAGCAGCCAATAAGAGGGCCAATCTATAGAACCACGGGAATCCACCCGCTATGGAAATCCACCCGAAATATTTGGGACGCACTCAAAAACTTGGCAAAGCCTATGTTTGTATTTTTTCTTCAATTCTGAATATTTATTCATTCACGTAATTCCCCTTTAAAGAAAAGGGCGTACATCAAGGTTGGCCTTAGCATTCAATCTGACCGTTACAATTATTTAAAATTCCCCCACTACGTAGCTTTTAATACAAATCATTTAAACCTGATTCAGCTACTAACGCAAGTAACTAAAGGACAGAATTAAAATGACATAACAAACGGCCACCTTTTAGAAAACTAATAAACTAATGAGCTAAAGCACTTATTGAATGGACTTGGTGAAATTAATTAATTCCTTTGGCATCCCAGCTTGAGCGTGAGTGAACCAGGCTCCATGCTTGCATAAGTACGTCCATCTCATGCACAAACATAATTGGCCATCCTTGAGCTGCTTGCATGTGGATGAATCTGATTAGACCCCAGATTCTTTGTTGTTACTTGGAATAAGTGGAAGAGGTGGCCTGGATGTGATTGGACCTAACCCGCCTCTTCACATGTCTCAGAATATATCTTGGAGAGGCAGAGCACTTATCCTCTCAGTCATAAAACAAACCTTAAGAGAAAGAAGAGAGAAAGAAGAGAAGCTAAAGCAAAGAGGAAGAAGCAGATAGCTGAAGAAACAACAGTTCAATAAGAATACTTCCGTTCTGTTTTGGACTATAAACCTCTAAAGTGAGTTGTAGGGGACATCAATACCTTTCTTTTGGTATATTACAAGTGCAATTTGGATCAGGAAATTGTCAAAAAAATCAATTTGAATCTGACTACGTTGAACAAGTACATAGCTGAGGGTTTCGAGAATCAAGTGAATGGTAAGCATACTTAGACTAGGAATTTAGACACAAAATTTTGACAGTTTATAGATAATTGTATCAGCCTTCTAACCATTCCTGTCACATGTGATTTGGATGAAGGAGTCATCAGGAAAGTATTTGTGAATCACAGTACATTCACTGAGGTGGTCAGTGAGTGAGGGAACAAAGATCGACTTGGTAAGTGGTTTTAACCTCCAATTTGGACTTAGGTGTTGTGAAGCTGATTGTAGAGGACTTCAAAAGATTTCTGAATATGTATCATATGCATGATTTGGTGGAAGGAAACATCCTATGCACTCTGATTAGGTTCGAACAGTGTGGCTGTGTTCTTGGTTGAGCGAGTTAAAGGAGAAAATTTTGGTGAATTGATTCTTTGTGAAATTGAGGTTAATTGAAGGGTGTGAGGTTATGAAAATATGCAGGGGAGTTATGTTAAAGTGAGATTTGGACTGTGTTTGACGTATTAGATGTAATAACAATGATTATTTGCAATGGAACTTGCTATGTGCTTCGTTGACATTTGGTTTGGGCAAAACAGTTTTGGTGTATCTGCTCGTGATCAAAAGTGACTATCTATAGCATGTATACATGTTGGTATGGGGTACGGAACCAAGTGTTTAAAGGGTTTGAGCTATTGGTTGCGTTTGGATGAGTTTGCGATGACAAATCGCGAAGGTGTTTAAGTTGGTTGTTTTGAAGCATTGTGATGTGATCTCAGCAAGAGAAACACAAATGCACTGATCTATTGTTGCTTAAGATGGAGTAGACTTGCAACCCACGAAATTGAACTAGCAAGAACCTCAGCAAAGGAGCCTCAACCCAAGCCATAAACACTTCGAGAACCCTAAGTCAAAGTCGAATCACGCCACAAACGAGGGTAGTTAACTTGCTTGATAAGTGAAAGAAACGTTCAAGCCAAGCACACCAGCTCAAAGTAAGAACAAAGAGTTATCAAACTCACTTGTCTAAAAGACTCAAATTGTATTCAGAATATTGTGTCCTAAACTCACGTCCAAGCCTCTATTTATAGGCTGGATGTTCACAAAAACGTCATAAATAATAAGCTCCTAAATAAGCTAAAAGCAATCTTCCTAAATAAGCTAAAAGCAATCTGCCTAAAGTTTTCTCCTAATCTGGCTGAGAATGACTTCCCAAACAAGGGAGATTCTGACCTCTTTATTCAACTAAATAAGAATTAAATAAACTTAACTAAATAGCTAGGAGCTTGCTTGAAGATCACGTCCCATTTAGATTGTGCATGGACAAAATAGGACAAACTTGCATGCTTCAAGTTGGCAAATTTGACGTAGCTTCCAAATTAGCTTCAATCACGTGCATGCGCTTTGCATGGGCCTTATGCACGTCCTTGGACTTGCATTCACGTGCTTGGACTTCTTGAATTAATCCACTAAGTTCAGCTTGAAGTCTCCTTGCTCTTGCATGTGTCATTGGTCCAATTGGCACTTGCACTTGATGAGAGTCTCGTAGCTTAGATTGCTTCGACATAGGCATGTTCGCATCACATTGGAGGTGAATTGGTTTTGGAAACCAAGGGTTAACATCGTTATGTGATTTTGGATTATTGTTCAAATTTTTGATGTCGAAGAAACTTCAAGTAGAAGGAGCATCAGATTTGGAAATTGACGCGTTCGAGCACTATTTGTCTGTGTAAGAGGATAGTACATGATAACTTTGGTTGTGTTTGATATGTGTATGTTTTGGAACTTGATTGTGTGCGTCACATGCATATAGTTTGTTCTATGATACGTTTGGACATATTTCTGATTGTGTTGTGAGACATCTGACATTTGTGAACAGTCGGCTAGAATCCTAGCTCGGGGGTGATTTGTTTTATCTAATGATTATGATTCTGGATCGTTGCGTCATTTTTCTGATAAGATATTTGTTTTGTGAGAGAAATGAATAGACTTTCCCGTACTAACCAGGGATGTTAGTCTATGAGCTCATAGTTTGGGGGTATCACTACTTTACATTTGTATACTATCACTAGCTTATATTTGTTGTAAGCTATCAATAGTTTACATTTATACGCTAGCTTCTGTTATTTGTGAACGAAAATCTGTTTGGCCATTTGGATATCTCTGGCCACCAGAAGAAGTGGTAATACAAAACCTATGCATAGCTCTGTGTGTTTGTGTGTGTGTATATATGGTGTTTGGTATTACGTATAGCATTTGATGATCATGCATTTTGATTTTGAGTGAAGTCGAGCATGATTGAGTTTTGGTGCATGCATATCTCAACCATAACTAATATATTATGTTCTATTCCCTTGCTAAGTGTTTTTGGACACTTACCCCTTACAAAATCAATTTTAGGTTCCCAGAGACCTTAGATCATTTTGAGTGTTCAAAGTCCATGGTACCTGATGAGTGTCATAAACACTCATTATTTGTGTCATTTTTGTAGGTTGTTCTTAGTGTTTTAGGTTAGTTTAGTCATGTTTTAGTTGTCTTAGTGTTAGTTTTCATTCTTCGTGTGCTTTTGTTGTGTTTATCGTTTTTCATTGTGTTTGCTTGTTTTTAGGAGCTATTTATGGTGTCTTGGAGGATGATCAAGCTAGACGCACAAAGACTTGGTGCATACCAATATCACCGATGTATGCCAGCTAGCTGTTGTTAGACGACCTTTCACTTAGACGACCAGATTTACTCAAAGTAGGCCAAATCTGAAGACCTAGCATACGCCAGGTGCACATGGCGCACGCCAGACCAGTCGGGCTGAATAAAAATAAAAGCTGAGTGGAGGACAAACAAATTCCAAAGAAGTCAAAGGCGGTTTAGGACTTTGAGAAGACAAAATATGGATATGTCTGACTTCTTTTAGATATTTTTAGGTTAGATATCTTAGCTAGGATTAGTTAGTTAGAAATTTTGTTAACTATTTGATTAATTAGTTAGTATATTAGCTAGTTTTAGTCATTGTGTTAAGTGTCCTTGTTTTGGCCAAGTGTGGATGAGAGAGAGGCACAAAATAGACCAAACTTGAACTCTCTCTCTCTGTTCTTGGACTTGTGATGTAGGAACGTCTCATAACGCATCCATTTCATGTTTATTGCATCCATTTCACGTTTGCTTCAGTTTCTTGCATTTCGGCCAATTTGAGAAAAATTCGTTAAATCTGAGCAAGCTGATCAAGTGAGGACGTATGCATGGACGTGTGCATGGGGTGCAATGAAGACTTGGACATGCTGGAAGCTTTCCCTTCTTTATTTTCGTTTTAAATAAGATGTATTATAATCTGACTTGATTCCCTTCTATCTGAATAAGTTAAAAACGTGAGTTGGAAAGGGAAAAGCTGTATGGGCAAGCAGTGGCACGCCCCTTATGCTTTTCTGATGTATTCCACTCTCTTTTATGCTTTCTTTTATGTTATCTTGTTGTATTTCAATCTACCTTATAATGGCAGAGTGTAAGAAACAAAGACAAGTTTTGAAGCATTTTCCAGATTTGAGACTAATTGTCCAAACATCAACGGTGCGACCGTGAGGGTGTGTCCCTAAGTGTGAGAGTTTGTTCTTGCCGATTCTTGGCCGTTCTACTTGTAGAACACCTCGTGATCAATCAACGGCAGTTGTTGAAAGGCACGGGTTTATCAATTCTGACCGAGAGAGTGTAAGTGTTCTAGTTTGTTACAAACCTTCTTTGTACATTTTACAATCTGTCCTGAGTGAGTTTAGAATGTCTAAGCTTGTGTGAGCCAATTTTGTGCAAGTTTTATTCAGAATAGATTGAGTTGAGTGTATTGCAAGAATCTGAAAGTTAGATTGAATGAAATGAGATCCTACGCTGCGTCAAGTGGTATCAGAGCCTGAGTGAGTTTGAGAGGAGTGTTTATACATTATTACCAGGGAGTTGAGAGTGAACCTAATCTACGAGCCGATCTACAAGACTTTGTGATCTCCTGATCCAAGTCTCGTCAATCCACTAAGCTCCACTATCATTCCGTTGCACTATGGCTGAATAGGAGCATAATCCACCAAGACCTGACATGAACCAACGTTTTGCTATGATAGAAACATCCATACAGACAATCCTTGCTCGTCTTGATAATTTGGCGATGCAACCACCCGTAGGGCAACCCCCTCCTATTGATGTATGTGATCATCAAGAAGAAGAAGAGTATGCTGATTCTGATGCTACTCTTTACGTGGGAAGAGGAGGACATGGCTTGAGGGGAAGAAGGTATGGAGATGGAGGCCATGGTGTGCGAAGGGAGGCCTTTAGGTGAGAAGAACATGAAGAGGAGTATGTGCGGAGGGTGGACAGTATGGCTATCATCCCTAATAAAGGATTGCCTTTACGTGTCTCACAACAAGGACCTCCACCTGGTTTTCAACCACGCGGATTTTTAGGAGAGAGAATGTTGGCGCTTGAGGAGAGATTTAACAAGGTAGAAAAGTTCATTCAACAAACTGGTGAATCATCTAACAACCAAAGTCAAATCTTGAAGGCGTTAGCAGCTCAAGAAGCGAGGCAAAATAATGTAGAATAGTTTCTTAAAGGTCAAGCGACTGCCATGTGTAACATGGAGGTACAACTTGGGGAAATTGCAAAGACAAATGGACAAAGAGCATTTGGCTCTCTCCCAAGTTCTATCGAAGTTAATGCCATCTCCTTAAGAAGTGGAAAAGAATTAGCTTCTCAAACAGTCAATGAGAGAGCTAATAAAAACCCGGTGGTGAGTCCAGAAAAAGTTACGATGGAAGAAAATAAAAAAGATAACCTCCCACAAAAAGAAGTGGCGAAGGAAGAAGAAGTCTATGTTCCACCACCACCAATGGTCCGCATTCTTCCTTTTCCAGAAAGAGTAAAGAAAAAATCGGGGATGGATGAAAAATTTCTCCATTTTATGGAGAAAATGAAAAACGTTCAGATTAGTGTCTCTTTCCTAGATATGCTAGATCAAGTTCCGCACTATGCCAAGTTTCTAAAGGAACTCGTCACCAAGAAGAGAAAATGGGAGGATGGAGAGACAGTCACCCTTACGGCTAAGTGTAGCTCTTTAATCACAAAGAATCTTCTAATGAAGTTGAAAGATCCGGGGAGTTTTACAATTTCCTGTTTCATAGGTGAAACCAAGTTTTCTAAATGTCTCTGTGATTTAGGCACAAGTATCAACTTGATGCCTCTATCTACATTTCAAAAACTAGGCTTGTATGACATGAAACCAACTTCTATGCTTCTCCAATTAGAAGACCAAACTATTAAGAAACCATTCGGTGTGATTGAGGATGTCCTGGTGAAGATTGACAAGTTCATCTTCCCGGTTGACTTTCTGGTTCTGGATTTTAACGAGGACAAAAATTGTCCATTAATTTACGGCAGACCATTCCTCAATACCACACATGCATTGGTGGATGTGCATAATGGTAAATTGGTTCTAAGAATTGGAGATGAGAAGGTTGAGTTTAACATGACAAGTATTATGTGACATCCGCTTGATGAAGGGATGTGCATAAATATTGATGTTGTGGAAGACTATATCCTCGATTATTGGAAGGAGGAAATCTCTAGAGTTGAAGAACAAAAACTAGAGATGAAAGAAGAGGAGGATATTGAGGAAGAAGTACCAGAGAAAATTGACAAGAAGGGTTTACTCGAGGAGCTCGAAATTCATTTAAGATATAGAACTCCACCCTCAATAGTGAAGGCTCCTTCCTTAGAACTGAAAGAGCTCCCCTTTCATCTAAGATATGCTTTCTTAATAGATGGAGGGAGATTACCAATAATTATATCAAACAAGCTCACTAAGGAGGAAGAAGAAAAAGTCCTCACAGTGGTGAACAAATGGATTAAAGCCATCGCTTGGCAAATATCCGATATCAAGGGGATAAGCCCAAAAATTGTGATGCACCATATTCACATGGAGGATGGAGCAAGACCTAGAGTAGACCAACAAAGAAGACTTAATCCTAACATGAAGGAGGTTGTTAAGAAGGAAGTGATAAAACTCCTTAAAGCCAGAATAATCTATCCGATCTCGGATAGCGAGTGGGTTAGCCCTATCCATTGCATTCCCAAGAAAGGGGGAATGACAGTTGTCATCAATGAGGAAGGGGAACTCATTCTGACAAGAACTATAACCAGATGGAGGGTGTGCGTCGATTATCGCAAATTGAATGACGTGACACAAAATGATCACTTTCCTCTTCCATTTATTGATCAAATGTTAGCAAGGATAGCAGGGTATTCTTACTACTGCTTTTTAGACGGTTATTCTGGGTACAACCAAATTGCAATATACCCCAGAGATCAAGAGAAGACATCGTTCACATGTCCCTTTGGTATTTTTGCATATCGTAGAATGCCTTTTGGATTATGTTGTGCTCCTACAACATTCCAACGTTGCATGGAGTCGATATTTTTCATGGATAACTTCTCTGTTTTCGGAGATTCATTTGATCATTATCTGGACAACCTAGATAAAGTCTTGGAAAGATGCGAGGAAAAGAACCTTGTGCTCAATTAGGAAAAGTGCTATTTTATGGTAGACGAAGGAATAGTCCTTGGGCACAAGATTTCTAGAGTTGGGATGGAAGTAGATAGAGCTAAGACAGAGGCAATAGAAAAGATGGATCTGCCAACAACAGTTAAAGGAGTTAGAGCATTTTTGGGTCATGCCGGATTTTATAGAAGGTTCATCAAGAACTTCTTGCTAATTGCTAAGCCTCTAATAAATTTGCTGGTAAAGGATGTATCCTTCAACTTTGATGAGCACTGCCTTAAGGCATTTGATGCTCTCAAGAAAGCTCTTATCACAGCTCCCGTTATTTCATCACCGGACTGGAAACTTCCATTCAAATTGATGTGCGATGCAAGTGATATTGCTTTGGATTGTGTGCTCAGACAAAAGAAAGAGGGAAAGCTACATGTCATCTACTATTCTAGTAGAGTATTGGCAAGGGCTCAACTCAATTATACAACCACTGAGAAGGAAATGCTTGCGGTCATTTATGCATGCAACAAATTCAGACCGTACTTGCTAGGTTCAAAAGTGATAATGTACACTGATCATGCAGCTTTGAGATATCTTTTCTCAAAGCAAGATGCCAAACCTTGCTTGATGCGCTGGATTTTGTGACTACAAGAATTTGATTTATCCATTAAGGATAAGTAAAAAGCAAAAAATGTTGTCGCTGATCACCTATCTAGGTTAGAGAAAAGCGACAGGATGGAAATTGGAGGTACAATCCAAGAAGAGTTTCCGGATGAAACTCTGATGGCAATGAGTAGATTAGAATCTCTGTGGTATGCTGATTATGCCAACTTTTTAGTTGGAGAAATTATTCCTATAAGTATGAGCTATTCTCAAAGGAAGAAATTTCTATGGGATGTTCGGAAGTACGTTTGGGATGATCCATACCTTTTCAAAAGGTGTAACGATGGAGTTTTTGGGCGTTGCGTTGCTAGTTGGGAAGTAGTTAATATTCTAGAGCAATGCCACAATGCACCATACTCATGTCATTATAGAGCTGCAAGAACCGCATCTCGAGTCTTTGAGTGTGGGTTCTATTAGCCTTCAATCTTCCAAGATGCACGTAGTTATGTTAAGCAGTGTGATCACTGTCAAAGAACGGGAAACATCTCAAAAAGGAACGAGATGTTGTTATCTGGAATCTTAGAAATTGAGCTCTTTGATGTATGGGGATTGGACTTCACCCAACATCGTATAGCAACAAGTATATCTTGGTAGGAGTAGACTATGTTTCAAAATGGGTAGAAGCTCTAGCATCTCCAACAAACGATGCTATAGTAGTTATCCAATTTCTTAAAAAACTCTTCTCGAGATTTAGAGTGTCGAGAGCGATTATTAGCGATGGTGGGTCACATTTCTGCAACAAGCAATTCAAAGTCCTGCTTAAGAGATATGGGATGATGCACAAGGTGGCAACACCTTATCATCCCCAAACTAGCGGACAAGTTGAGCTATCAAATCGAGAGCTCAAGAAAATCTTGGAAAAGACGGTCGGGACAGCAACGAAGGATTAGTCAAACAAGCTCGACGATGCCTTATGGGCTTATCGCATGGCTTTTAGGACACCTATAGGAATGTCACCGTATAGACTTGTTTATGGCAAAGCGTGCCATCTTCTAGTAGAACTTGAGCATCGTGCATTTTGAGCCATTAAGACCCTTAATTATGATTACAAAAAGGCCGGAGAGCATAAAATTCTTCAACTCGAGGAGTTAGAGGAAATGCGTGATTTGGCATTTGAAAGCTCGAGGCTCTACAAGGAAAGGACCAAGAGAAGACATGATGCCCTTATTATCAAGAAAGATTTTAAGGAAGGGCAGCATGTTCTCCTCTATAATTCATGACTAAGATTCTTCTTGGGGAAGCTCAAATCCAAGTGGAGCAGCCCGTATCTAATTGTTAAAGTTTTTCCTTTCAGAGCACTTGACTTGAAAAATAGCAACGGAAATGTCTTTAGAGTCAACGGCCAACAATGTAAAATCTACATTGGAGGGGCGACATTAATCGAGATGCGGAGGTGCAATCGATTTATGAGCCATCCAATGTGTGCACATAAAAAAAAAGAAAGGCTCTTTTACATGCAGAGATTAAAGAACAGGATGTTTTGCACTAAGTACATTTGTCTAGTGAGTTTTCTAGTGTCACAAAAGATCCCGACTGACGTTTGTCTCATCATTCTCTGTCTAGCACAAGATACACTTAGACTCGAGCAACGTGAAGAGAACTTCATGAAACACTCGAGGGGTACCTCAAAGAGTGCTTACAAGAGAAGGATGAAGCATTTTGAGCTTTGCCCAAGGTGTGGAAAATCAGAGCACGAAGGACACTATAGCAAGAATAGCACTAACTCGTAAAATGAATGTACCGTGCTACTACGCTGTGACCCTATTAGGCTGAAAGCCGAAAATGTTATGCGATGAGGTAGTTCGGCATGGTATGCCATTCGTAAGTTGTGTGAATTGCGAGTGTCAAAGTTGCACCTTTGACCCATGTGGATGGGGCGTCTGGTTTTCAAGCTTTCTAGGAACGCAGCGTAAACAAAAGCCAAAACAATTATATTAGAATGTCGTGTCTTTTGTCTGATCTTTTAGTTTTAGTGTTTATATTGTAGGTAGATAGTTTTGCGGTTTATACATAGTTGGTGTATGCATTTCGGATATGGCGTACGCCATGATCAGCGAAGCCGGGGTCGCTGGCGCACGCCATGTAATCGAAAATGGGAAAGTTGGTGTACGCTAATAGACCTGGCGCACGCCAGGTTTGGGCAGAATTGATTATAAAGGCTCTTGGGCAGACGCTAACTCTCACAAAAACACAAAACCCACTCTCCTCTACGCACAAAATCAAAAATTTCAACTTGCCCAACACCTCCCAACCACTTAGGTACGTTATCAAACCCTCCCCATGTATTATATGATGGCGGATAAAGGAAGATCTAGCCGGAATCCATGCCGCAATCGAGGGAACGCCCTAGAATCCCTTTGCATTCTCCTCCAGATTCTCCAAATGGGGACATACGCGGTCGCTACAACGCTCTTTTCTCAATCTTCAACGATTGGGAAGGAGAGAGGTACCAATGTTTCTCCAAACTTTACACGCTTAGTCATTTGGAAATAGATTGGGATGACATAGCAGAGTTAGGAGTTGACAGACAATTGTGTGCCACGTTTGAAATGCTAGGTTGGGATTATTTCGTGACCACGACCATACTGGCTAGGCAGGAGCTTGTAGTAGAGTTCTATAGTATGTTGCAGTTTGCTAAGAATAGACGATCTTTGACTACATGTATTTTTGACTCGGAGTTTAGCATCGATGAGAGTGAGTTTAATGCGCTCTTCAACCTTAAGGAAGGAGTAGGCGTATTAGACTTCACTCCTCCTACTCAGGCTCATTGGGCATGGTAAGAGATCACCGATTTCGAGAGATACGAGTCAGGGAATGCGCCTAATGCACTCATTAGAGAACCATATTTAGGCATTCTCCACCGTTTTATGACTCTATCCATTAGTGGTCAATGGGAAGAGTCTAAAGTTTTTAGATCTCTGTTATATGCCATTGACTGCATGCGCCACGATATTGACTTCAGTACGTTCGCTATGATCATTGACTACTTTGCACATATGATTAGCGATTGAGCACCTAGGTATCTTTACTTAGGTTATATCATTTCTTGCATGGCACATCACTTTTTCCTTAAACAGTTTGTAGCTTTTTGTGATTCTATTGTGGAGCTGGTGTCGCTGGACATCGAGGAGCTCAGCAAGAGCAAGCTGATCTTGAGAAGGATGGTCGATGGAGAAGAGCTTGTAGAGTACAAGCCTTGGGAGGAGAGGCCAGCAGTACAGCAGCGCCTCAGGGCACTACCACGATTACCGGCACAAATACAGGAGGAGAGAGAGCATCAAGCCCCTACTCATTAGGATGAAGCTGGGCCGAGTCATCAGATGCCTGACTCGTAGGTAGAGATGATGTTTATACGTAACCAATTTGCTGCCATACAGATGCAGCTACGAGATCATAGAGAGTAGCTTCATGGATACAACGTCCAGTTGCAGGACTATGCCATTAGCAGCACAGTTGGATGGGAGCACCAGTTGGATGGGTGGCCCGAGCCAAGTTGGCCGAGTTTTGTGATGCTCAGTAGGCATTCTACGCCGAGCAGAGAGCACACATGGCAAGCCAGCAGGAGTACATGGAGCAGCAGCGCGTACACGCGGATTATATGCGCCACTGGGCAGATACATATGCAGCAAACATGAGCTTCAGTCCACCACCACCTCCTCCACCAACTGAGGAGGATTGATCGGAGAGCTCCTACTTACTTTTTCCTTTTTCCTTTTAGTTTTTATTTGCTTTGTTTTGTTTTAGTTATTCATTTATTTATATTTATTTTGACTCTATTTTTGTATTGTGTGTTTGTAACTCGTTTAATGATTGTGTTATGCTACTATAAAGTGATCCTATTAGGCTCAAAGCCGAAAAGGTTGCTTGAAGGTAGTCTACATAACAAGTCATTAGCGTGTTACCTTCTGTTGCATGTTTAAGTGTGTTTGTGTGTTTTCGAGATTAATTTTTTGTATCTTTGGTGATTTGGTCTGGAAGTGTTTCGATTTGAGCTCTTCAGGGTTAAATCTCCTTGATGCTTCTTAACGTACCGAGTCATCGGGATTAAACTATCTCAACTTTGTTTTTTTGTTTTATTTTATTATTTTGTTTGTTTAGGTATTTATTAGTAACTTAGACACCTTGAGGACAATGTGTCTTTCAAGTGTGGGGGAGGGTTCCTTCTTGGAATCTTCCTTTTAGGTTGTTTAGTATATTAGTATGTTAGTACGTGTTGTTTAGGTTTAGCCTTGGCATGATTTTTTCAAAATTTTGATCCCTCTAAAAAATCTTCAACTTGTGTTAGAATTTTATCATTTTCTTAGTTAGGAATTTAATTCGAGCACAAAGTCTAGGAATTGGTAGAAATCTCACACTCGGTTGTTTAGATTAATGGTTTCACTATGTAGACTAGACTAGAGAGTTGATGAGTATACCTTGTGAGCATTTAAGCCGAAGAAGAGACATTTGTCTCTATATTTTTCATGAGATGCATACTAGTGTCAGTTGATATCGTCGTCTAGGTTGACTGGAAGTTAGTGAGATGACAGGGGCAATTTTTGATAGTCGAGCCTAGAGCTTTAAAAACAAAATCCCTACATTATCCATTGTTTTCACCATTAGAGCTGAGCTTTTTCTTGATCGTAGATTAGGAAGCCGATTACAAACCCTACATTATCCTTCCTCCCTACCTTTGATCATCTGATTCGAGGACGTTAGGTTTGTATGTGTATTGGGTTTAGTTGGTAGCTTTGGTTTATTTTCGGTGATATTTGTGGGATGTTTTAGTATGGCCATGTTAGAAGCCAAGTCTTTGCCTAAAACATGCTAAGTATGTATAGTTTGTGAATGTTTGAGTAAAAAAACAAAAAGAAACAAAAAATAATGTAAAGTTTAAATAAGACATGTGTTGGGGCAAGACTTGTGCTTCTCGATTTTAGTTTATATAGGACTTGGAGAGTGTGCTTTTTATAGTTTATAGTGGTGAGAAATGCTTTAGATTAGACGAGTGATTAGTTATATTTGTGACATGCACTCAGATTGGGTGGTTTAGCCACTATCCTTTCATATTACAACCTAATGAAAGACCCTCCGATCACTGATGACCATTGCGACTTTTAGATAATGCCGAGTAGGACATAGGATGCTTTGAGTATGTTGACCTATATGCAAGTGATAGAAAGTTTACTACATTAATCATATGAGTGAAACACTTCTTTACATAGAGTTAACACTTTATTAAATAATTGAGTGTTAAGATGCCTACTAGTTCATTGTGCTTTTTGCCTTGGATCGATGAACTAACTTAGTTTACGATTTTATTTTTATACGAGTTGATGTTTTTGAGGGGAGTTAAGTATAGATCATTTCATGCCTTGTCTTTACCTTTTTATGTGTTTGTTTGTTCTTTTGATTTTCATTTAGGTTGTCCACATTTTGAGTGTTTGCTTGGGGACAAGTGTGGGGGTGTGATGAGTGTCGTAAACACTCATTATTCGTGTCATTTTTGTAGGTTGTTCTTAGTGTTTTAGGTTAGTTTAGTCAAGTTTTAGTTGTCTTAGTGTTAGTTTTTGTTCTTCGTTTGCTTTTGTTGTGTTTATCGTTTTTCATTGTGTTTGCTTGTTTTTAGGAGCTATTTATGGTGTCTCAGAGGACGATCGAGCTAGATGCACGGATGCATAGTCGAGAGGGAAGTTGCAAGGGCGAGAAATGTGGATCACGAAGACTTGGCGCATGCCAATATCACCGGCACATGCCAGCTAGCCGTTATTGGATGACCTTTTGCTCAGATGACCAGATTTACTCAATGTAGGCCAAATCTGAAGGCCTGGCGCACGCTAGGTGCATATTGGCGCACGCTAGACCAGTCAGGCTGAACAAAAATAAAAGATGAGTAGAGGACAAACAAATTCCAAAGAAGTCAAAGGCGGTTTAGGACTTTGAGAAGACAAAATATGGATATGTCTGACTTTTTTTAGATATTTTTAGGTTAGATATTTTATCTAGGGTTAGTTAGTTAGATATTTTGTTTACTATTTGATTAGTTAGTTAGTATGTTAGCTAGTTTTAGTCATTGTGTTAAGTGTGCTTATTTTGGTCAAGTGTGGCTGAGAGAGAGGCACGAAATAGACCAAACTTGAACTCTCTCTCTGTTCTTGGACTTGGAAGGAAATGAATGAAAGCTTGAAGCTTCTAGCTAAGTTTTCTCTTCTCTTGTTCTTCCTTTTGTACATAAAGCACCATTATGTTTAAATATATTATCTTTGAGTAGTTGTTGTGAGTTGAATGCTTTATTTGCCTTGTTAGTAGCCACTATTGAGAGAGTTAAAATGCTTAGGAACATGTTCTTATCAAGGATCTTCATAAGAACATGTTTCAACTTGCTTGATCAACTTGTTGTTCTACTTAGTCAAATCTTAAGACTTGACAGAGATAGGTTTGATGGAAAGATTGGTTTGATGATCAATGGCTTTGTGATGAGAGAAATCTCCACCTTGCTCTGATTGTGCTTTGAGTGATATGCATAGTTGGTGTATAGCCAAGTTTAGTTGGTTGGTGGGGTTGAAAGAACATATCCAACCCTCTAAGCTTGGTTATGGATCAATTTAGATCCTTCTAGTGTGGAAGTGTAGATTGATTGCTTTTAGAACACTCGTACCATGTCACTTGCTTAATAAACTCTCTGAATAACTTGGTTGCTTTGGCTTTTAAAGTATTTAGCTCACTTTTAGCTTTATTGTTCTTGCAAATTTGTTTATATAACCTTAAACCTTTTATGTTCTTGTTCTTTTGCTTTGTGTGTTTGATGTTTAGACTTTAGATCACCAATCTCAACACCAAAACTTCATAATCTGATCCTAGGTAAGTTAGTAAACTTTAGAGTAAGCTTTACACCAATTCCCTGTGGATAGACAACCCTTATTTACTCATTGACTGCAATCTGTTACATGTATTCTGCTGCATTGGCGCACGCCAGCCTTGCTGACGCATGCCAAGTTATTCGTTCGTGAGCTTTTTGCTCATGCCAAGTGTAGTTGGCACGGGCCAAGCCTCGGGTTGGTTTGGGCTGGTGCATGCCAGTGATAGCTGGCACACACCAGGCCAACCCGAATGAGCGAACAACCAATTATTTAGCATAGATTATTAGCAGAACGGCTTTTCGTATGCTTTAGCAAAAAAAGAAAGATAAAAAAAAGATGCTACAGCATCTAATAGTGTGGTTTCAGGTATAATCCATATAGGCTTGTCACATGCTCGAGTCTTGTTTGATTCGGGGTCGACACATTCATTCTTGTCATCCCAATTTGCTAAATCCTTTGATAGTCCACTTTTGTTATTGGGAGTTCCATTAGACCTTTGTACCCCTTCAAGTCATATCATGCATGTGCATTTAGTTCATAAGTCATGTGTGATAATTGCGGATGGCCACGAGATAGTGGCTAACCTACATGTGTTAGAGATGGATGATTTTGATGTGGTTTTGGGCATGGATTGGTTATTATGCTACCATGCTATAGTGAATTGTTTCAATAAAATTGTGAGGTTCAAGCCTGAGGGTGAGCCAGAATCTATGTTTTGGGGTGATGAAATGGAAAAAGGACTAAAGATTGCTCTAATATTATTTGTACGAAAGAAGGATGGAAGTTTGAGATTATACATTGACTATCGCAAGCTCAATAAGGCAAGTGAGAAAACTAAAGACTGGGAGTTAGAGAATGATATGCGAGGAAGGTTTCCGCACCTATTTGAATGACCAAGTAAGTTCCTTGTTCATTGAGTTAGTCGTAAGTAAGTTCGGGAACTGAATTTTTATAAGGGGGAGATTGTAACATTCAGAAAAATGATTGATCAAAATACATTGGATTGAGATGATTATATTGGACGACATCTTTGAAGTATTCAAAGATGTGAATTAGTGTCATTGGAGACATATCTCAACCAATACAAGTCTTAGAGAAAATATTTGCTTGAGAAGTTGGATCATTCGGACAAACTGACCTTTGGTTAGTGAAGAATTCATAACTTCCTTAATATTGCTCCAAATTGTGTGACTCTACTTGATTCAGAAACTAGACACATAGACCTATAACTTAGCTATCGACAAATTTGGACAAAGGTGGATGTAAATGGATGAAACTATTGCTTGAAGAAGTTATTGGATGATTCGGCCAGTTTGACCTTTGAGTGGTTAAATGGTCATAACTTCTTCAATAGGGCTTCAAATTGTGAAATTCCAACTGATTTGGAAACAAGACACCATAAAGAACAAAAAGTTAAATTTCCAATTCGGACAAAAACCAAAGAAAAACCGCCATCCTTGAGCTGCTTGCTTGTGAATGAATCTCATTGGACCCTAGATTCTTTGTTGTTACTTGGAATAAGTGGAAGAGGTGGCCTGGATGTGATTGGACCTCACCCACCTCTTCACATGTCTCAGAATATATCTTGGAGATATCCTCTAAGTCACAAAACAAAACTTAAGAGAAAGAAGAGACAAAGAATAGAAGCTGAAGCAAAGAGGAAGAAGCAGACAGCTGAAGAAAAAACAGTCCAATAAGAATACTTCTGTTCTACTTTGGACTATAAACCTCTAACGTGAGTTGTAGGAGACATCAATACCTTTCTTTTGGTATATTACATGTGCAATTTGGATCAGGGAATCGACAGAAAAGTCAATTTGAATCTGACTGCGTTGAACAAGTACATAGCTGAGGGTTTCGAGAATAAAGTGAATGGTAAGCATAATTAGACTCGGAATTTGGACATAAAATTTTGACAGTTTATAGATAATTGTATCAGCCTTCTAACTATGCCTATCACATATGATTTGGATGAAGGAGTCATCAGGAAAGTATTTGTGAATCACAGTACGTTCACTGAGGTGGTTAGTAGTTTTAACCTCCAATTTGGGCTTGGGTGTTGTGAAGCCGATTGTAGAGGACTTTAAAAGGTTTCTGAATATGTATCATAAGCATGATTTGGTGGAAGGAAACATCATGTGCACTCTAATTAGGTTCGGACAGTGTGGCTGTGTTCTTGGTTGAGCAAGTTGAAGGAGAAAAATTTGGTGAATTGATTCTTTGTGAAACTGAGGTTAATTGAAGGGTCCGAGGTTATGAGAATATGCAGGGGAATTATGTTAAAGTGAGATTTGACTATTTTTGACGTATTAGATGTAATAATGATGATTATTTGCGATGGAACTTGCTATGTGCTTCATTGACGTTTGGTTTGGGCAAAACAATTTTGGTGTATGTGCTTGTGATCAAAAATGACTATCTACAGCATGTATACATGTTGATATGGGGTACGAAACCAAGCATTTAAAGGGTTTGAGCTATTGGTTGCGTTTGGATGAGTTTGTGATGACGAATCACAAGGGTGTTTAAGTTGGTTATTTTGAAGCATTGGAGGTGAATTGGTTTTGGAAACCAAGGGTTAACCTTGTTATGTGATTTTGGATTATTGTTCAAATTTTTGACGTCAAAGAAACTTCAAGTGGAAGGAGCATCGGATTTGGAAATTGACACATTCGAGCGCTATTTGTCTGTGTAAGAGGATAGCACATGATAACTTTGGTTGTGTTTGATATGTGTATGTTTTAGAACTTGATTGTGTGCGTCACATGAATATAGTTTGGTCCATGATACTTTTAGACATATTTGTGATTCTGTTGTGAGGCATCTAACATTTGTGAACAGCCGGCTAGAGTGCTAGCTCGGGGGTGATTTGTTTTGTCTGATGATTATGATTCTAGATCGTTAGGTCATTTGTCTGATAAGATATGTGTTTTGTCAGAGAAATAAATAGTCTTTCCCATACTAACCGGCAACTCTTGACTACGAGATATGAAAATACCGTGCTTATTAAAGATCTGAATTGTCAATTATAATCCTTGAAACAATTGAATAAAAAGTTAGGTCTAATGAGTCTTGCATAAAAACTGTAAAAGAATGAGTCTAACCTAATGCTTAAGGCCTATATATAGCCAAGCCAAGATACCTAAATAATAACCTAACTAAACGAGTGAGATTCTGGTCCAAATAGGCTGCAATTCCATCAGGCCAGTGACCACTGGGTACCTAGTGCCCACTGGGCTTCTCGGGTGAACTTTATGTACTCCCTAGCATCTGCTGGGAAGCCAGCATTCACTGGGTCACAAAACTCAAACATCAAAGTTTTAGATCAAAGTTTTGCAAATCTACTCATCTTAGAATCACTCAAGTTGGAGTTTGTATGAGAAAGTTATGGCTTTTTTAGCAAAAGTCAACGTACTAAGCTTAAATTTGTTCGCTACACTTCTTGTTGCTCTTCTCCATTCTGCATAATCTCTTCCTCGATTGTCCAACTTGCCATTCCCTTCAAATACCTACTAAAACACATAAAACTTGATAGACATCCGCTTCTTGACTAAATACATAAAACATACTAAACATTTAACAGAATATGACACAATTGACACAGAACACTCATAACAATACCCAGAACATAACCAATTATATGTACATTCAAACACACATAAGAGGCCTTTGATTTCGACATATGAAATAGCCTACAACTATACTTCTTCTTTCGGCAGTCGCGAGAGTGCATCACCTACGTGATTGTCGACCCCTTTCTTGTAGATGATCTCAAAGTCATTACTGATCAACTTGGCTAGCCACGAGTACTAGCTAAAAGTTGACACTCATTGGCTTAGTAGGTACTTAAGGTTCTTATGATCCCTTTTGATTAAGAACCTCTTTTTCGATCAGGTAATGGTGCCGCTTTAAAACCACCATCATGATGCCTAGCAACTCCTGCTCATAAGCCAACATTCTCCTGTACTTCGGACCTAATACCTTGCTGTAGTAAGAAAGGGGCTACCCTTTTTGCATTAGTACAGCCCCGATACCTACCCAGAGGCATCCATTTTCACTATGAAGACTTCCTTGAAGTCTGGTAAGGCTAAAACAGGTGTAGAGACCATTGCTTCCTTCAGCTTATAAAAGGCTTTATCCGCCTCTTCTCCCCAATGGAAGCCCTCCTTTTTCAATAGATCAGTTAATGGCCTACTTAAAATCCCATAATAAAGGATGAACCTCCTGTAATACCTGCACATTCCCAAAAAGCTATGTAACTGCTTTATGTTTTTGGGGATCAACCACTCCACTATAACCTAAACTTTCTTCTGATTTATCATAATGCTTGCTCCACTAATTACATGTTCGAGTTATTCCATGGTTGGTAAGCCAAATATGCACTTTGGCAACTTTGCAAAGTAAAACTCGGGTCGCAAAGTGGTTAGGATCAGCCTTAAGTGTTCAACATACTACTCAAAAGTAGGGTTGTACACTAATATGTCGTCAAAAAATACTAGCACAAACTTGCATCAATATGGCTTGAACATGTCATTCATCGTATCTGGAAGGTCGTGAGTGTATTCGTTAGCTCGAAGGGCATGACAAGGAACTTGTAGTGTCCTTTGTGAGTATGGAAAGCTATCTTGTGAACTTTGTCAGGGTGTATTCTTATCTGGTGGAACTCGGATCATAAGTCCATTTTAGAGAACCAGCATGCACCTCCCAACTCATCTAGGAGCTCTTTGATCATTGGAATTAGGTACTTGTCTTTGATAGTCGTGTCATTCAAAGCCATATAGTCGACACAGAATTGCCGAATCTCTTCCTTCTTCTTCATGAGCACCACGGGCAAGGCAAAACAACTCTGGCTATTGTAAATGATTTCAGACTCTAGCATCTCTTTTACTATCTTCTCCACCAAGTTCTTCTGTTTGTGTCTATAGGGGAGTAAGTTGACTGGCTAGCTTTTGGCCTTCATGTTAATATGGTGTACCTGTTCTCTCTTAGGTGGTAGCTCTGTGGGTTCTCAAAATACATTTGAAAACTCCCTTAACACTCTATGTAAAGCAATTGGTGGTGCATGGAGTCTTTCTGCTACTACTATGCTACTCGCAGGTGTGGTACCAATCAATGCTAGGCTACAGAACTCAATCTGTGATTGCTCACCTTCTACCACGATCATCTTTCAAAGGCAGTAGTGGTCTCCTTCAACCTTCCCTTCTGTGAACCTTGTAGTACCACCCGAGTTCCATCCATTGTGAAATCCATCTGTAAAGTCTTGTAATCCCACTTGACAATTCCTAATGTTTCTAGCCATTGATTTTCTAAGACCATGGCATAGCTTCCCAATGAAAAAACTAGCATGTCAATCACGAACTCCTTACCTTGCAAGGTCCAACAGAAGCCCCTACAAAGCTTGGAACACGTAACCTCAAAACCATCAGCAACCTTAATCTTCATAGAAAGGTATTACTCTAACTTGCTTCCAAGCCGATTCACTAATCCTTCATCTACAAAGTAATGGGTACTCCCTGAATCAATAAGGATAAAAATGGGGGGCTCGGTCAAGACATGCCCTATAACCTTCATTATCTTATAGTTCTATAGAGAGTGTCCTAACATAGTATCGCAAAAGATCACTAGCATATCACTCTCTTCATTCTTGTACAGCAGCAACTCTATCATGTCCTCCATTTCCTCACCATCATCCATATCGGGTAAGTCTACTAGGTAGAGTCTACCACGCCTCATACATTTATGCCCCTAAACGTACTTCTCTGCACAATAGTAACACAGCCCCTTAGCTCTCTTCTCTTACAACTCTACCCTCAACAGGAAGCTCCCCTAACCCTTGGGTCTATTCATCTAGTGACTCATGTCTAGTTTCTGATAGGTCTGGGTGTGTGTTTGGGGGTGGGTTAGTGGAAAGGTGTATCTGAGTTGGTTTGGGCTTTGTTGTGGGTTGGGTGGTATATGGAAGGTGATGCAATAAATATCGGGTTAAAAATATGTGCAAGAGAATACGATCGCACAAGTAATATAAAGATAAGTAAGATCGTCTCCACAGGGACAGATGGATCAATTCTCTAAGTACTAGATTATGATTTGTCAATCTTAAGCTAAGCAATTCAATTTGAATGATTGGGTAGTAACTAATTACTATAAATCACGGAATAAACCTTGGGTTGTCAATCCTAACTTGCGCCATAATCAATTAACTTAATAAAACAGTAAAGATGAGAATGTAATCCATGCCACGAATCAAGGTTGTCAGTCTTAATACGCGCACACTCAATATGAACCAAACAAGCAATCAATAGTCAAGTAGATGAATGAAAAAACAACACCTGACCATGATGTATGAAAATACTTTGTCAATTGATTAATCCAAATTGTCGATTACAATTCTCTAATTCAAAAGCAAAGTAGAAAAGAAACTAGGGTTGCCTCTTGTATGAAAATGTTCAAGAGTCCCCAAAAATTAGGGTTTAAAGACCTTATATAGTCCAACATAAAATAAAACCTAAAAGAGAAGTCCTAATTCAACTAAATAGATTTTTCGGAATTTCCTTGGCCAATCCAGCAGGTCGCTGGAATTCTCAGCATGGCACTGATCTTCGATCTGGCCAAGTCCAGCAGATTGCTGGCTTTTTCAGTAGGGTGCTGGAAGTCAGCAGATCTTCAACGCGCCTCCGACACTTTACTTCTTCGATCCGCAAGCGCACCACCTCTCGCCTCTTTTGCAATCCTCACCGAGCACCTACAAAATAACCAAATATCGATAGATCTCCCGCTCCTCAATAGAAACACAAAATGCATAAAGCACACTATGACATATGATGAAATGAGATCAAAGCATGGACAAACTATGCATAAAACATAGGTAGATGTGTGTCCGTTTACACGTACATCACAACTCCACACTTAAGTTCTTGCTTGTCCCCAAGCAAGTTGCATCAGAACTACCGTCTTCATGGTGCCTCCTTACTTGGAACAAAGCATGGTAAGCCTCATCCTATAGCTAATCATTCATCTCACTCAAGTGCCAAGAACAATAATCATGTAAACACAATACCCTTAGCTATTTAGCCTAACTTTTGCACCATGTGGACCATACACGAAAGCTGATCACTCAGTTGGTAGGATCAATTTATGCTAACTTATATTGAGTAGTCAACTACCTATCACTTGCAAACATGCTCGGGGTATAAGAATATTACACTTTGCACTTGACACTCTCTCAAGCAATGCATGGCTCGTAATCAAGAGGGACTTTGTATAGGGTTGTAACGTGGCTTAGGGTAAGGGAAGGATAAATCACTGGGCAATGGCTTGACCACCCAATCCGAGGGTTACATCAAACATCTAACTCTCGGCTATACTAAGCAACTCACCATATAACGACTAAGCACTCAACCCAATGTTCCCATATCCTAGAGGCATTCATTCAGGACAAGTCACTTACTTTTTGGTATGCATTTCGATTTCTTTCTTTTGCACTTTTCTCAAGTAATATAAATCTTTTTTCTTTTTCTCTTTGTTTCTTGCTTTTGTGCACATGATCACTTTTTCTTGTTTTCTTCCACACACACGTTCATTCACATTGGTGACTTATCCCATTTTCTGACTTTTGGCCTCAAACTACCTCCTAGGATTTCACATATGTACATTACCCCTAAGCTATGCTACCAAGTACACCCTTACAAAAGTGTTCCCCAAAATATGTCATATTCCCTCGGAATGGATAGTTAAGGTAGTTGGGGGATGAAATATGGCTCGTACGGTGGTGTGCAAATAGTAACTCAATGACAAGTCTAGGCTCAAAGGGGTTATGAAATGGATTAGATAAGGTTTTTGGCTCTAAGACTCTAGGTTTCATTTCAAATGGCCCCCAATATCTAACTTGCCCCGCACTATGAAATCATGCCAAGTGCTAATATACTACTCTCATCGCCCGAAACATGCAAGCACCTCATGAGTAAAATAGAGATGGGAGTCTCATCCTTTAGCACAAATCCTCACAAGGTCACTCATCAAGCTCTCAAGCATGGTCTACCTAGTGTGACTATCAACCTAAATACCCAAGGATGTAGTACCTACACAATCATGCTCCGGACACTCAAGTTCTTTTCTTGACTAAGCAATAAGACTTAGTGGCCATTCTAGGTTCACAAGTTTGGAGGTAAGTTCATCAAATGCAAATGACTCGATCACTTCAATTAAAAACACATGCCACATACAGAATAGACTCGATCACATGCGTATGTTAACAAAAGAAAACAACATTACTCACATCACAACGCACATACCATGCAACTCCATACTTAGAGAACACATTGTCCTCAATATGATATGGCACAGAATGCAAACAACACAAACAAAATGAGATTCACATCACAAAGTACACATTGTGCAACTCCACATTTAAAGAACATATTGTCCTCAATATGAAGGAGCACACTATGCAAACAACAAAAAATAAAGCAAGAAAACAAATGCATGATAAAGGAAAAGAAAAGAAGGGAAAAGAAAAGGAACAGAAACACCTATTCAGGGTTGAGGAGGCGGCTATGGTAGATTGGCTCGAAGCCACTCCCACTGTGCACAGTTGTATTCTTGGTTGGCCAGGTATTTGCTTCGGAAGGCTACATTAGTACCGTTACAGGCCACTTCCCGATCACGAAGGTCATCTTGGTCAACGTGGTATAGCTCCCAGTGCTCGGTCTGGTTATAGGCTAGAGTTTTCACCTAGACCTGCAAGTTGTGGACGCAGTCAGCCAAGGACTCCACTTGATCTTCCAAGTGACCAATATGCTCAGATAGGTCATTGAGGTCCTCTTGGTGCTCTAGTGCCAAAGCTGGTCCACCCTGATGTAGTTGTTCTTAGACTGCCCTGTGATCTTCCCACCTGTTCACAACGTACCAAGTGATGCCATGCCTCTCGAGTTTGGAGATCAAATGCCAGGCTTACTAGACGGTCGCGATTAATCACACCAATAGGGATCGTTGGGCCCTCAGCTTGATGACCTAGATCAAATTAGGCAACCAAACAATAGACAAGAGAACCCAGACGAAGATGTTGGGGCCTCTTTAATTGAAGCGTTCGAGATATGACATCACAGATTAATGCAAATGTACTGTACGATTTTCTAGTCTGAATGCAGTGTAGTGCATATAGCTGATGTCTCGTAACTCGACCATCCTGATGTTGACCACTAAAACTATGACTCATAAAGTGGTGTAGAATGCTAATGTGCAGGTCCTTGAGGAAGATGGCTGGGCATGGGAGTTGAAACGGGGGAAACCGGAGAGGCTCTACCAGGCACTATGGATGTCATCATCAGGGCCAAATCCTAATTGTGTGTCTGCACCACCCCAGTCCTCCACGAGTCCTAATATTTGGGTGAATAATGTACGGAAAACCGTGATAGGTTTACCATAGATGCATGCAGTGAAATGTGAATAGTCGGATTCGATAATGACCGTGCAATAAAACTCTATCACTACTTGGGGGTCAATGTCAACAGACAACCCAGCGAGCCTTGTCCAACCTACAAAATCGAGTACGTCGCACAACTCTTGTTCAATGCCAAACAATTGCATGCAATTCCAATCGATCTTCTAGTGATTTAAAGTAGAACAGGATTTGAATTTGGCGTACCTGTCGCTCTCCCATTCATGAAAGATTGGGAAGGGAGCACCATACCGTTCTGCTATATCCCCTGATTGTTAAGGCAGGACACATGAGCTTGATGCACCCCTATGATGGGAGGATGTCTGGCTTCATTTGGGCGCCATGGTGATCGATAGCAAAAAGTCAACGATAGCGATGATGGTCAACGGCGGCAACGGTCAATGATCGGAGTGCTCAGAAGCGAGCTTGGTAGGACGGTCTCGACAAGCACAGTAAAGCCCAATTGATGGCTAGTGGAGATGCGGAGTGGTTAGCCCAGAATCTGCAAAATAAGAAAAAACAATTAGGGGAAAAGATTAGGGTTTGGGAAATATAAGGGTGGTTGTTCGTGGTAGTGGGTGGTGGTGTTGTGGAAGTTGTCGTGGTCAGAGTTGGGAAGTTTGGAGGAGGAGGAGGTTTATGAGGGAGAGAGTTGTGAGGTTGGGGTTTTGGAGGAAGCGGGTTTAATCCCAAAATCTAGTGGAGTGCTGGATTTTCCAGCGGGTCGCTGTACTTTGACCTGTCTAGATCCAACAGGACGCTGAATTTTCTAGCGGGGCACTGGATATCCTACTGCCTGAATCCAGTAGTTCACTGGGTTTTCCAGTGGGGCGCGGGGTTTCGCTAGGTAACTTCTTCTCTGCAAATATGGCCTCATGCTTTTCGTTAACTTGTTATTTCAGCAAAAATTAAATAAAAACGACATAAACACATATTTTTCGAGGATGACACTATGTACATTCCCCTATAAACCCACAAACTTAGGGAAACTCAGACAAGTGATGCTAATTCAAAGAAAACTAATGGTAAGGTTAGAGGTAGTTCTAAGTTAATGTTGTTAGCTTGACAGTAGTGACGGCTTACTGAGGTACTGGATCATCAAGATCTGTACGCAATACCTGTTCGTTGATTTGATCGCCAAGGTACACCTTCAAGCACTGCCCATTCACCTTGAATTCCTCTTGCGCATCCATGTTTTAAAGCTGAACTGCTCTGTGAGGTGAAACAGCGACGATCGTGTATGGGCCACTCCATCTAGACTTAAGTTTCTGTGGGAAAAGTTTAAGATGTGAGTTGTATAGGAGTACCTGCTGTCCATCTTGAAGCTCACAGTAGATGATCTTCTTGTCGTGCCACTTTTTGGTTTTCTCTTTGTAGAGACGTGCATTCTCATATGCTCCTGGTCGAAACTCATCAAGCTTCTTGAGCTATAGCATTCTTTGTTCACCTGCCTTGTCTAGGTTTAGGTTCAACCAGCGGAGTACCCAATATGCCTTGTGTTCAAGCTCGACTGGCAAGTGACAAGCTTTTCCGAAAACTAGCTGGTAAGGCGACATTCCAATGAGGGTCTTGTGACGCAGGTGCGGAATCGAATTAAAAAAACTAACTAATCTGGATGGACCAAATTAGAGGGTGAATGGGAATTATAAAATGGAATTGGAATGAAATGGATGGAAAGTAACGATCTAAGGGATAAATAAAGGCAATTGGATAAATGTGTATGAGTCCACGTACGGATTTATGCGACACAACATGCAAGTCCATGCACGTTCTATGCAAATCCATGCATATCGATTACCCACGGTAATCCTGAGAAACACTCTCACTTAATCAACTTATTGATTCACAATAATTCCCATCAAAAAAACTGATTTATTCATTAACTTTGTTCCCTTTAAAAAGGGCGTACATCCGGAAACCAAAAGCTGGCTGTTACATACGCATCTAATGCATTTATGATGATCACTAACTAACCTAATAACTAGGACTTAATCAAACAACTCTTCAGCTGGTCACGCACAACTCTTCGCGTACTCAGCTGGAAGATGTGCGTTTATTACAATTATAATGGTTCCTAACTTAATGCCAAATTAAAACTCAGCTAGACTAACGTGCATCAGATTACACTTATTCAAATTCATGCCTTGGCGCCCTTTCTTAAGACTTGTTTAAACCAATCCCATCTAGGCACGCTCATTCAACATCAAAGTTGCATAAATTAGCTCTTAGATGCGAAAGAGCGTGACCGGATGAAATTGGTAAGTGGACCAACCGAATCTTTCTACGCTTATTCAAATAACTTAACTAGAATTACGAGGTTTGTACCTCTTGAATCAAACCAATCAATTCAGTCATGCTCATTCAACAACCAAGTCGAATTAGACAACCTAATTAGACTTGGTTGACTAAAGGATCACGAATGGATGCGATCGGTGCTGTGGTAAGGAGGTTACCAATGCTTGATACGATCATAAATCAGGAACACCGTTTATAGCGTGCGTAGGGCCCAGATCAAGTAGCACTTCTCGATGTGGGACAATGACAAGGTAGATGACGCTTGCGCTCCTATGTCATCCAGGCTCCATCCGTGCACATATTCACCCTCTCCATGCATGGATACGTCCAACTCATGCATAATTTCATTCCATAATTGAACCATAGTTGTACGTATTACAATCAATTCAGATTGTGACCCGGGTAGTCTTGATTTATTTCTCCCAATTGAGATTCATCCTACGTCATCCTCCCTTCTTAAGAGATTTAACTCGTCCCGAGTTGATGATGATACAAACAACACACGACTAACATCCATGCCAACCAACTCGCTAATTACTTGTCTAAGATTGGATTGGTGAACACTCGAACAACCGACGAAGTTTGTTGCCACCCCTGCCAGCAGAACAAATATTTTGAGCTCAATATGCTGAACTGTAGGCGCATGTAAGTCGGGTTCTTCTTTGTGCGATCGGCAAAACTCTTGGACTTCTCAACATGTAATGGCCTAGGATCTTTAACAATAAGATAATGAAATTTGCCAATTTTCTTCATGACATGCCGCACACTTTTAAGAAAAACCTCTTGCACATTCACCATTTTTGTAGCACGCCATACATGGGTCGTGTTCTCTTCGAACCCATTCTGGCTCGGTTCGTCCAACCACAGCTCGACCTGCATGGCCTTTGGCTCTTCTTTACACGTGTGCTCCTTGCCACAAGGCAATGATGGATCATCAAATTTCCAAGGCAATTCCGGCACATCTTGCATAAGTGAAATCTTGAATTCTCTAGTTGAGGTATTCACAACGTGCCCCTGTTCAACCATGGTAATTAGAGATAACTTGCTCGACACAAAACTTCCATCTTTCAACTCTAGTAAGTCTTATCGAATGTCATCAAGCAATTCTTTATTCAATATAAGAACGCCTGCCTCAACACTCATATGCCCTTCGTGATTTGCTTCAGCAGGTGAACAATCAACCTCTTCAAGAGTCTCATCCCTCTTGTCTTTTGGTTCAATCAGAGCACCTATGCAAAAATCAATAAGCCCAGTTATTTCCTCTTCTTTTTGCTCCACCAGTGGGTCGGTCTTCCTCTTCTTTGGACAAAATTTAGCAATGTGTCCGGTCTTATCACATTTATAGCAACAAATCTGCGCCACATCTCCCTTCAATTTCTCTTCCAAAATTTTTGGAGCACACCTCTTTGTTTTGGAGATCGCCTTTGGATCAAATTCGGGATTCTCCTTCTTTTTTGGAACCTTGCCAAAATTACTCTCCCAATTTATGCTTTCCATGACCCCTTTAAAGTGTTGCACGATCTTTGCTCTCTTTGGATCGTGATTGCCTACACACGACTTGGCTTGGTCTGAACTCTTCACAACCTCCTTCTTGTCCATAGCCTTCTCGGTTTTACGGGCCATGACATACACATCATGGACATACTCGAATACTTCAGCCTCTATTCGATACTTCACTTTAGGCTGCAAGCCATCAATAAAACAGGCAATCATGTGATCTGCCTTGTCTTCCACGTTACTCCTTGATGCCAAGCAAGTAAACTCAATCATATACTCTTCCATGGATCTTTTCCCTTGCACACACACTAGGAATTGTGCATATAGGGCGTTCTTGCGATCTGAAGATAGAAACTT
>SOPF01027572.1:0-36059 GCA_012979155.1 Hypericum perforatum
CGGTATTTCGGGCTTTATCTTTCATCCCGGCTAGGTTAGGAACTTTAGCTTTCATCCTGGTTAGGATGAGTCTAAACCGAACCATCACACATATGATTAAACATGCATGCCAACTGTTAAACAACTTATTAGAAACACAAGACAGCCAACCAGAAGGAGAAAAAAAAACCCCGCTCTTGCGGGATGTCCTCAGCGACGAGGAAGGTGTACTAGGACGTATGTGCGACTCGTTTAGATCCGCGGTTGGGACAGGAGAAAAGAAATCATTTTTTTCCATTCCCTGCAATTCGTGATGAATAGAAATAGGATAGACTGGAGAAATCCCTCATTTGTATCTTTTATTTAGAGGAACGAAAGATCTATCATATCATTCTTTTTTCTATTTTATATCAAAATTATGGTTTTCTTTGGTGAAATTTGAATCACCTCCTTTTTCAATTTAAACTTGAAGGAAGACCTGATTGATAGAAAATGATTCTATATTAAGTTAAGCAGGGTAAACCCTATTTAATTTAAAAGATCAAAAAGCATGCCCTTTTCTTCTAAGAACGGACTCGAAGGGTCAGCTAATTCAATTAGCAAATCTTCATAATTAAATATCGTTACTGTATAGATGGATCTTGGTGTGAAAGACCTATCGCTGGCTAATTCATAGCTAGAGCCAAAGAGTGTGAACTGTACAAGTTAACAAAAACATTGATTAAATGAGTCAAAGAAGAAGGAGCTCCGGTGTATAGAGAAGACCTCACCGTTTACGAAGTAACCATAGAAACGACGGAACCCACTATTTCTTTACTAACTATTCAAACTAAATAAAATGTCTAATTCTTTTTTGTAATTTAAAATAAGAAGTTAAAATAGCTATTGGTAGTTTTCAATTTTTAGAAATAATATTGTGACTTTTTATTTTTTATTCTTTTTATTCATTTATATTGACTCTTTTTATTTGACTATTTTGATTATTATTATTATTTAGTATATTTTTTGTTTGATACTTAGTATCGATACATATTTCTTATTTCTAGGAAAAATTCCCTAGAAGGAAAATGGTGAGTAGGAAGGTTATAGTAGCAAAAGCCGCTGGAATTCTTTTTTGATATATTGGAAAGTTATCTAAGATGTAAATGTACTTTTTCAATTTCATATTTATATATGATAAAATCTCTTAAAAAGATATTAGTATGATGAGAAGAAAAAAAAGTACTTTAGAGAGGTTATCCCAAAAGAGAGGTTTAATTATTTTCTTAAAATGTCAAAATAAAAAATTTTGATAATAAATATATAATTTAATAAAAATTTACTTTGTTACATTTAAATTACATACATCTCAACTTGTAACAAAATATCATTCAAAGACAAAATTTGTTTGAGAGATTTTCTTACAACAAGATAATGATAAAAAAACTGTTTGAACACATTTGAGCGGATAAATAATAATGAAAATTTTGTCAAATAAAGAAGTCTCACAAAAAATAATATCTTAAAATATTTTTGAAATTTATAAAATATATAAAAATATGCATTTATTAAAAAAACCACTTCATACAAAATTTGATACCATGATTTATCACTAAATTTTTTTAAAAAATATCAATTATTACTATAGAGAAATTATCATCTTTTACACTAGTCTTAACTTTAACTAAACTTTTTTATTAGAAAGATTATATTTTTAGAGAGAATCACTTTATAGAGATGTTATTGTATATGAAATTGCCATATGAAGTTCAGATCCATTAACAAGATAAATTGATGAGAAATTTTATTAGTTGTTGAGGAAAAAAAAAAGAAATGAGATTGACCTCTATTTATAAAATTTTGAAATAATTTTTTGTCAAATAAATTGAATTTTTTTCTAAACTATTTTAATTGGATTATTGAACACAAAATAATTTATAAAATTTATAACAATATAAAAAATTGTTTGGTAGAATCTGAAAAATGGAATAAAATTTTAAAAAAAATTTTGGAATTTTTTTTAAGAGGACAAGCAAATAAAAAAGAAATACACGGTGGACATTTCTTGAGTGCACACTAATGCCTCCATTAGCGTGGTATACAGAATGGCGAATGCCCTTTGACATGCGAGAACATAGTACGTGTGATATCTTTCCTAAGACCATCCACAAGGTAATCGTTTGATCCCACAAAATGACGAGGCGAGCCCCTATTGGCGAGGAGTCCGAGCGTTCCCTCACATCCGTAGAGAGTCACGTGTCAAGGACTCGCCGAATGAGTCCGCACCACGCTGGTGAATCACTCGCATGGCACATACTGATTCAGTAGCATTGCTTTTTTGCCACGCGGTTTTTTTGAACTTTTTTAAAAAATATTATTTTTTGAAAAAAAGTTGAGAAATTTTTTCCAAATTTTTAAAAATTAATTACTCTATTTTTCATCATTTTTGTATATAATTATACAGAAAATTTAACTTTATTTTTAAAATTTGCTTTAAATTATGTGATTTCCCTTAAAAAACAGATCACCACATGTATGGGTTGAAAAAAAAAAGTTAGATTATATTTTATAGTAATAATGGAGGAATTTTTGTAATTACTATACAAAACTTTTGAAGTTCATGAGCTTATTTTTTTGATCAAAAGTTCATGAGCTTATTTGAACGAGAGAGAAAATATAGCAGACTCACCCATGTGAATTTTTAAACACTGGTGGGCAGGTTTAAAGGAAATTACAAAAATTGAATTCCCGGTCTACTCCAAAAGAGAACAACACCTCGCATAATTCAAACCAATTTATTCGCTAGAGTTAGGGTTTTTGCGAGACGGGGCAAATTTCCCAATTTGATTTTGCTATGCTTTTGCCGCTAGTTGACCAATGTACGACCGTTCTTCGCCGATGAGCTCCCACAACCCGACCGCCGATGACGACCTCGCCGACGACTCCCTCGACCACCATATAGCTTACGACAATGGCGACTCCCTCGACCACCATGTCACCTACGACGAGGCCAACGTCTACCTCTCGGCTGAGTCGGAGCTGGCAATGCCGCTCGGCGACGTCTCCAACCAGCTCACCCTCACCTTCCGTGGCCAAGTTTACGTCTTTGATTCCGTTACTGCCGATAAGGTGCCCGAGCTGGAAATTAGGGTTTCGAAGGGGCAAAGTTTGCAACTTTATTGTGCAAGTTTGATTAGATTTCTGGTCTTTTGCAGGTTGAAGCCGTGTTGCTCTTGTTAGGCGGTTGCGACTTACCTGCTTCTTCGGGGGGTCTCCTCGATTTGGAAGCGGCAACTCAAAGCCAAAAGGTGACTGCTTTCGTCACACCAGCACGTGTTCTTCCTTACCGTTGGGGCCTTTTTTTTTTGTATTGTTGCCTTTTTTTGGTGGGTGTTTTTAGAGTGCTTCGGAGTTCCCTGGACGCAGCAGTACGCCACAGAGAGCTGCCTCGTTGAATAGATTCCGTCAGAAGAGGAAGGAGAGATGCTATGATAAGAAAGTTAGATATGGCGTCCGTCAAGAAGTTGCTCTCAGGTAACTGTTATGTTGTATTAGCACTCTCTCGTCGAAGCTCATTGTACCTTTTTTTTCCTTCTTCGTACTGCATTTGTGCTCGCCTGCTCGGTAACTGGAATGCATGTGCTAGGTGGCTTTTGAAGAAAGAAATGCATGGAATTGGATTCGTAATTTTTTAGAATGAGGTGGAATCATTTGTATTGAATGAACTTGGTGCCTTTCAACTGTAGTTTTTAGCTCTTCGAGCCTACGTTATGGGGAAGTTGGGATATAGTGACTAATTCTTCAGTTATTGGGAATCAATTTGCTATTTCATTTCATCAAGGCTGTCTCTCAGTTTCTGCCCTCACTCAGATCTCTTTAGGAACTGTTCTGACTCGGACAAAGTGTGCAGTTCGCTTTGCGGGATGATCTGGATTGCGTTTTTCATGAAGTCTATGTTGCTGTCGATAATGTTTATTTTATCAGTCTATAATTGCAATATTAACATTCTTTTTGTTCTGCCACTTTTTTTTGTATTTTCTGAGGGAAATGTCAACTCTCATTTTTATATCCCTAGTTCAATTGACCTGTAGTCTAATCCCGAGTTTATGCATGATTGCACCAGGATGCAGCGGAACAAGGGTCAATTTACATCTTCAAAGAAGCCTGATAATTGGGTTGTAGAAGTCCCCGAAAAAGCATTGTGAGTCTTATGAATTCTAAACTCCTCCATTTATTTCTTTCAATTGATTTCATTACATGATTATTCAATGTCTTTTTGATCTGATTGAAGTTGGTAGTCAATTAATAGCTTTGATGGGGAAGTAGAGGAGGAGGAGGCAGGAAAAGCTTTTTGGCCTTTACTATTGAATGCGTAGTCCTTATTTTTCTTGTGGGGCTCGTGGATGTCTAATTAACCCTCATTATTTGGTCCATTTTTCTAGGTGTACACATTGTGGCAAAGATTCAAAAAGCACTCCAATGATGCGGCGGGGTCCATCTGGTCCAAGGTCTCTTTGCAATGCTTGTGGGCTTTTTTGGGCGAACAGGGTATGCATCAAACCTACTCACAGCTCTTTTCAGGAGGAGAGCCATATTAATTTCTTTAGTTGTTGTTACTGCCTACTGGGGATTTAATTTCATTTCAGTCCAAAGCAGAATAGCCTAAATCGGGTCGGGGTAACGAAAGACAAGGTTAGGTCTGATAGCAGAATTATTTATTCAGACATTAGGTTGTTGGAATGCATATGGTCTTTATGTTGAAGCAAATATTGACATTGGCCTTTTTGGCTGAAGCTTCTTGCTGCGTTGTTGGGACATGAGAGTGAAAGGATTCCTTTATATTTCATTGTGAACGGACGTTGTTGGGCTACCAACTGCCATGGTATAATGATTCTCATTGTATGACTGCAGGGAACTTTGAGAGATCTGTCTAAGAAGATCCCAGATAATATGTCGACTCGTAACGAGCAGGTAAAATTATGTTCAGTTACGAGTGTCTGTTTTTCGCTTGCTATGCAAGTTAGTGATTTTTACTCTTAATGCACGCCTAGGGTGAAGCTGAAGCAAACGACTCAGACTCTGGATCTGTCTTTCCGTCGGACAGTGATTTGGCTGGCTGCACAAATGGCGGAGGTTTGTTGTTACTAGTGCAAAACGGGACAGCATCTGAATTGTCGCCAGCGAACGGGTACCATGGTGGTTCATGAAACTACACTTGGAAAGGTCACCCATCTATTAATTTCTATGTACAGATGTATAGTGCTAATTGCTATTACAATGAGGTAATCGCTTGTTATCTCGGTGCACTACCAGAGATTCCTCTCTACAGGACATCGAGACCTGATGTAATAGGGATCTTATATACCAAATGCTTCAACAAGTTCTCTTCACTATGATCTCGCTTAACGTTTCCTCGTCTTTATTTGCTAATAGATTTGATGTCAAGATCGTGGTCGTCAAGTCTTAAGTCTTCAGAGACCCTTGGTTATTTTTGTATAAGTTGATGCGGTCTGGTGGTGAGAACAAATTGTTTCATGTAAAAATTTTCCAAACTGAACCAGTTTTGTTGGACAAAGTGGTCTGTGTCTAAATAACACAAAAAATAAAACATACTTTTTTTCCCTTTTTCTGGAAGCATGGTCCGTGGCAAGAGCATTTTATTATGAGCAAATTGTCCTCAGATTCTTCTTCTTTGCTGAAATTATTATTTTTGTTCCTACTGTTTGGAAAAAGATGCTTTCGTCCACCAACTTTACTTAATTATCACTCTCAGGTCCCTAGTACCGGAATCGGAAGAAATCTCCGGCGCCCAGGGACCTAAAATAACATTTTTGCCTTTAAGTCAAAAATTACAAAAAAACTCAGAAAACCCGTCTCTTTCTCTGCTTCTCGTTGAAGTCCCTCTTCTTCCTCCTCGACTGGGAGCCGTTCTCGTTGGAGTCCCTCTTCTTGCTCCTCGATTGGGAGCTGTTCTTGTCGGAGTCCCTCTTCTTCCTCCTCGATTAAGAGTTGCTCTCGCCGAAATCTCTCTTCTTCCTCCTCGGCCGGGAGCCACTCTCGCTGGAGTCCCTCTTCTTCCTCCTCGATCGAGAGCCATTCTTGTCGGAGTACGACATCAACATCTACTTGGGGAGTAAGAACGTCGTCAACTAGTTCAACCCTCTCTTTTTGAGGTTTTTTTTAATTTTTGACTTAAAGGGTAAAAGAGACATTTTAGATCCCTGGGCGTCGGAAAAATTTTCTGATTTCGGTACCAGGGACCTCAAAGTGATAATTAAGCAAAGTTGGGGTACGAAATCATCTTTTTCGAAACCACGGGGACGAAAATAGTAATTTTAGCAAACCCTAGGAACCTGAGGACAATTTGCTCTTTTGTTATTTGTCTTGTGATTAGTGATTGTTGGCCCTAGCTATATAAATAGAGCTACATCGTCGATTATAAAATGTGAACCTCATGATTACTCATACTATAAATTGAATTCTAAATTTTCAGTCAACATTTTTGACGTAGGGTGTCAAAACTGACCAAGACATCTGCATGTGTGCATGAGATTGCATGGGATCAATAAATGACGTGCATGGTGTAAATATCTTGTTTTATTTCTCTTTATTTAAAATTCTCCGTATGCTTGTAATAATTCCTGAGAAGGCGAATAAGGCAAGATGATTAATGCCATTAAGGTGAGGTTAAAGTAGATGAAAAGGCAAGAGGGAAGCTGGACAAATACCCCTTTATTTGTGCCTTTAATTCCGCCTTCCTTTAAAAGCTAATCAAGGAAGATGAATAAGATCATTCGAATTATTACCCAATTGACTTGAGTCAAACTTAATTATGGTGCGACCGTGTTGTGTGCGATTGTTACTAGCCCTAGCTGGCCGTTCTAGATCAAATTTAGAACTCATTCAGCTTTTGTCACGAAAGTGATCCTCGTTGAATTTTATCCTAAGTTTGAAATTCCAACAATGAACTTTCCATTTTTCAAAATCGTTCAAGTTTAGATTTCTAGCTGCATCACGTGGTATCGGAGTGAGTCTACGGTTGAATCATTCTCCGTATTGATTCATTGAGGGAATATACATTATCACCTGGTGAGGAACAAGTGAGCCCATCCACGAGCTGATGCAGAGGACTCTAGATCCCCTAATCCGAGTCCCGTCTAACCACCTAACACCACTAAAATCTGTTGCAACATGGCCGATCTTAACGACAATCCAAACCTGGATATGAGACAAAGGTTCACCACCTTGGAGGCTGCCATCATGGAGATGCGAACATAGCTCGCTAACATGGCTGTGCAACCACCTCAACCCGCAAGGCGTGATCATCCACCTATTCTTAAAGAAGATGCGTATGAAGGAGACTCGGATGCTACCTTTTATGCAAGACAAGAATCCAGGAGGAGAAGAGGAGATCCACCGATAAGAGATTGGCCTACCATGGAGCAAGCATTGAGAGAGAGGTTTCTACCCGTGGATTACCACCAAACCCTCTACTCTCAATTCTTATCTTGTACTCAGGGCAACTGAACCGTAGAAGAGTATACGTCCGAGTTCATGAGGCTCGCATCACGCAATGACGTAGAGGATAATGAAGACCAAATGATTGCATAATATGTTGAAGGACTTCATTATGAAATTAGGAAACGCATGGAGTATGATACGTTCTTGTATTTCAATGATGCATGTACGAAGGCGAGAAAGATTAGAGCTGCCTTGAGGAAGAAGAAAATGACATTCACACGTTATTTAGGCCCGAGTCAGTCTTCCACTCTTCCTAAAGAAGGCACAGAGAAGAGTAACATGCAAGCAAGTGATACAAGAAACCTCCTAAGAAACCTGTCCAAGAGGGTGCACCAAACAAGGGAAAGACTCCCCTGACCACGTCAACTATTCGATGCTTCAAGTGCAACGAGTATGGTCACAAATCAAGCAACTGTCCGAAGAGGAAGTATTCAAACATGTGTGAACGAGATGAAGAGGAGGACGAGTCAACCGGTGCTTTCTTGTGTGCACCAGTAGAAGAAAGTGGAGAAAAGGATCAAGAGGATTCTGAAGGAGAGGAAGAGTTTTGTGGTGTCTTGCAAAAGATGGCCTTGGCTACAACCAAGAAGGAGGATTCACAACGACACAATCTTTTCCATACTAGATGCCATGTGGGAAAAGAAGTGTGTGAGGTGATCATAGATGGAGGGAGCCAGGAAAATTTCGTGAGTAACCAGACCGTGGAGAAGCTTGGTCTAAAAGTTAAGCCTCACCCTTCACCCTACACCATTGGATGGGTATGCTCTGGTGGGGGAATTAAGGTGAACTCGCGATGCACAATTCCAATTTCCATTGGAGGTACTCGAATGAGGTAGAGTGCGACGTCCTAGAGATGGATGCTTGCCATATCCTTTTAGGCAGGCCATGGAAATTTGACAACAAAGTTGTGCATAGAGGCGAGGAGAATACATACAAAGTGAGAAAAGGAGGAGAACGCTAAACTTTATTGTTGAGAAAGCCTAAGCATGGTAAAGGCCTATCGAATAGTAGCATGCACTTCGTATCAATGATCACATCCACTCGAGACTTGGAGGATTCTCTTCAAGAAGCTAGTTGGTGTCATATTTTGGTGGCAAGAGAAAGAGATCCAAAGGAGAGGAGTGATGTTAAGGAGGTGCCAGAGCCTGTGGTGAAGTTATTGAACGACTTTCATGAAGTGGTGGCTGAAGACTTTCCAAAGGGGTTACTACCTCTACGAAACATTCAACACCAAATCGATTTGATTTCGGGCTCGACACTTCCAAACCTTCCATACTATAGGCTCAGTCCTAAGGAGAATTAGATACTCTGTGATCAAGTCCAAGAGCTCCTAGAGAAGGGATATATTCAAGAGAGCTTGAGCCCGTGTGGTGTACCCGTGCTTTTAGTCCCTAAAAGGGATGGTGGATAGAGGATGTGCGTGGACAGCCAAGCAATTAATAGGATCACAATTGGCTATCATTTTCCTATCCCAATGGTGAATGATATGCTCGACACACTTAGTGGATCAATGATCTTCTCCAAAGTTGATTTACGAAGTGGATACCACCAAATTAGGATACGACCAGGAGATGAATGGAAGACGGCCTTCAAGACAAGAGATGGCCTCTACGAATGGCTGGTCATGCCCTTCGGATTGTCAAACGCCTCGAGTACGTTCATGAGGTTGATGCACCAGGTACTCAAACCATTTCTTGACAAATTCATCGTGGTATACTTTGATGATATCCTGATATTTAGCCAATCAGATGCAGATCACGTGAAGCATTTGCATGAGGTCTTTTGTGCACTATGCAAAAATAAATTGTTTGCCAATCTAAAGAAATGCGTATTTTGGCAAGAAGAGCTTCTATTTATTGGTTTTGTGGTTGGTGCGCATGGAATTAGGGTGGAAAATGCCAAGGTTGATGCGATCAATAAATAGCCAATTCCATGCAATACAAGTCAGGTCAGGAGCTTCTTTGGGATGGCCGCATTTTACAGGATGTTCATTAAGGGTTTTAGTACCATTGTTGCCCCATTGACCTCATTATTGAAGAAGGGGACTCCTTTTGTGTGGAGTCGAGAAGTTAATGAAGCCTTTGATAAGCTTAAGGCAAGATTAAGCTCAGCTCCCGTGCTAGCTCTACCGGACTTTCACAAGCTGTTCGAAGTTGATGTTGATGCCTCAAGTGTGGGAATCGGAGCAGTGTTGTCACAAGAGAAGAGACCAATAGCCTTCTTTAGTGAGAAGCTGAGTGAGCATCGTCAAAGCTGGTCCACTTACGAGAAGGAGTTTTATGCCATTTTCCATGCTTTAAAGACATGGGAGCACTATTTAATTGGCAAGGAGTTCGCACTCTTTTCGGATCATAGAGCTCTCAAATTCCTTAATGACCAATCAAAGTTCACGAGCCATATGCACGTTTGATGGTCAACATACCTTCAGAAGTTCCCGTTCAAGATTACACATAAAAGCGGGGCACAAAATTTATTGCTGATGCCCTAAGCCGAAGAGTTTCACTCCTGACTGAATGGAGAACAAAGGTAACTTCTTTTGATTGCCTACGTGACTCGTATGAAGAGGATGATGATTTCAGGGACATTTGGCTGAAGTGCAAGAACGGATCAGGATATGGTGAATTTCACATACATGATGGATTCCTGATGAGAGGAAATCAGCTTTGCATACCCAACACATCCTTGCATGAACAAGTGATTTGGGAGTTGCACGGAGCTGGATTAGCCGCGCATCTAGGACAAGACAAGACTTTTGAGGCTGTGTCTGAATGCTTTTATTGGCCTTGGATGAGGAAACAGGTAGCTCACATTGTTAAGAGATGCCGCATATGTCAAGAAACCAAAAGTGGTTCCACAAATGCAGGTCTATATATAACTCTGCCTTTCCCCGAAGCAGTATGGGAAGATGTTAACATAGATTTTATCTTGGGATTGCCTCGCACTCCTCGTAGGGTGGACTCAATCTTTGTGGTCGCTGACCGGCTCTCAAAAATGGCTCATTTCATTCTGTGCAAGAAGACATCCGATGGGCAAATTTTATGACGTCAAATTTTATGACGTCAAATTTTTGGCAAGCTTTTGGAAGACATTGTGGGCATTATTTGATGCAACTTTGAAGTATAATTCCATCGCGCATCCCCAAATAGATGGGCAGACTGAGGCTACAAACCGAACCATTGGCAACATATTGAGGAGTTTGTGCCACGAGAAGAAACGACAATGGGATCTTGCACTACCCATAGCTGAGTTCCCCTATAATAGGGTCGTGCATCACTCCACAGGCCAATCGACTTTCTCCTTGGTCTACACTGAAGTGCCAAACCATTTGGTGGACATCTCAACCGTGACAAGACCGAGCAAGGCCAACTCTTCAGCAATCACATTCACGGAGCACACTCAAGAGGTGCTTGAAGCTGTCAAGGCACGACTTGCATCCACATATGTGAAGGAGAAAGAGTGCATTGATGAGCATCAAAGAGTGCAAGTATTAATGCCGGAGAACAGGTGATGGTTCACTTTTGCAAGGAGCGAATGCCTGCTAACATGGGAGGTAAATTGGAGCCATAAAAGTATGGTCCATACAAGATCTTGAGGCGGATCAGTCATAACGCTTATATTGTGGACTTGCCCGAAGAGTTTGGGGTCTCTATAACCTTCAATGTAGCCGATCTGACCCTGTACTTTGAAGCCTTCCCTTTGCCCTTGAAGTTAGCCGCTTAGGACAAGCGTGATCTCAAGGAGCGCAGGATGATGTAGGGCATCAAAACTGACCAAGACATCCGCACGTGTGCATGAGATTGCATGGGATCAATAAATGACGTGCATGGTGTAAATATCTTGTTTAGATTTCTAGCTGCATTAATTTTTGTATGATTTAAATGTGCATGTGGTACTATCACTCAGTAGCATGTCGTACAACTGCTCATCGTAATAAGTGGTGCCGTCACTTATGGCATGCGGTATCCCGAATTATTTTTCTTTCTTTACAATATCCATTTTCACTTTAGCAATCAGAATTGCAAAGGTTGTCACATTCTTGTTTTCAGAAATTAATTGATGATAGCTTAGATTATTCTACGAATAATCCCTCCTAGTTGTCTTGCTAAGACACAATCCTAAACCATGGTATATGCTAAAACCAATCCTTCAAAATCTCTTTCCAATTGCAACCTCTACAATCACATTACAAATTTGAACACTAGAAATATTACAATTAACACTTTATACTTACTTTGAAATATTACAATTGAAAAAGGAAAATTTGCTCATCGGGAGTAAAAAGGTGTTGGAGAATTGGGTTAATATTCAAGGAAGAGATGGTCCAATACAAGTGACTATATTGAGCATTGGGCCAATATATTTAATTAGAGGTAGAATCTTAATTAAATACAACAACTATGATTAATGGACAACTTTGAGCTAATATAAATGAAGGTCATCTGTTTTGGTTTTGAGTGCTTGAGAGGTCAATACGAAGGTCATTAATATGACTTCGTAACGATATGCAACACTTGCGAATAAACCAATTCTCTGGTCAATAAAAATTAGCTTATAAGTGACGAGGGCATTTTATAATACCCATCACAATAAAGTGAAGTATAGTGTCGAGCCACGAGGAACTAGGTTCAAACAACCCTTTTGGTTAGCTTGCTAGTCTAGGACGAAATAAATGAGAAGATTTTATCAATTCTAAATATGCAAATGATTATTTGAAATAGCACTACTATTAAATAAGAAGATTTTCACAAATAAAATAAGAGTGGGATAAGTACCAATGACAACCTAAATATCCAAATGACTAAAGGTGTTTAATAAGTTCGTGTTATGATCCGAGTACTTCTAAGGCAAGTAATCCATGTTCTCGCCATGAATTAATCTAAATCGATCCTTATTTAAGCTTAGATAAACTAAATGTGCTTCTGCCATTAAATAGTTAACTAATCTAACTAAACACCAAGTATAACCACTGCCCTAAGGACAACTAATCACCTAATGAGATCCCTCATCAAAAAGAAACTAAACAACTAGTCAAAAGGTCCATTAATGCTAACCCCTCTCGGCGATTAGTATTAAACATACTCATAATCAAGAAGATCAACCAAAACTAAGCATTAAGCTCAATAACTATAAAATAAACCTAAGCATTTTAACTCCCTATACCATTGGCTAAATAGATGTTATCAAGGCACCATACCCACTAAATAACTACTCAAACAAATCAACCAACCTACTCAACATATCCATTAAACAAAGCAAGTAAATCATAAACATAAAAGAGAGAGATAAAGAAAGGTCAAGATGATCTTCAAGATTCCAAAAATTGTCCTTCAAGTTCTCTACAAGTGCGCCCAATGGAGAGAAGAGTTCCTCTCCCTATATAGAAGAAGGTGGAGTGGTTGAGTGGTGTTCCAAAATATCTATGTGTAGCTTCTAAGGAAAGCAAAACAAATGCTTTTATACGAGATTTCTCTCTCCAAATTGTCTCAGCCACAAAATTACAAGTAAAGCCCAAAATGGGCCCAAAAAAAGTTTTCAAATTTGGTCCACTTGTGATGAAAACTTGATAGAATTAGATCACGACATTGAACCCAGTGTTGAAACCTTTTAGACTCTAAATTTGAAGAAGACCATTAGTGATAAAGTTGTAGCCCTGATGTCTTCTTTCCAAAGACATCTCACTCGTCTCTATCGGACTTTGGATGAGAAAGTTATCAATATTTGAGTTGAAAAAGGTCCATTTCGCCTACGTCTTTAAGGTCTCGATTAAGTGTCCTTCCTCCTAGTAAATCAAATCGCATACGATGACCTAAGGTAACTCCACTTCCTCCACTTCACCTCACAAAATCTCCTAGCATGAAGAAAACACAACAAAAACATAAGAATACACTAAAATAAACAATGCACAATAAATGACATTACGACAATGAAAAACCAACAAAATCAGTAGAAACAATGGTAAATCTCCTCTAAAATAAACACAAAAGAGGAGTGTTTCCACACTCATCAAAAAGTGGTACGGTTCTAACTCAAACTTGGGCTTTTTAAAATATGGGCCTTTTATAAACTGATAGCATGTGTAAGCTGGTGGAAAAAGGGAAAGCTTCTCGTACCATCTATCTGGTTAGCTCGGCTGACAACCATGCACGAACGCCCTACCCTGCCTGAGCACAGGCTTGAGCTCGGGGGCTTGAGAGTTTCTGAGAATTATTCTAGAGTCTTGTTTTTTGAACTAGGCCAGACCTATTGAAGCAATCACAAACTCTGAAGTTACTGGGCCTGAGCCTTATAGGCCCGTCTTTTGAAACCTTCTTCTATGCTAGGTGGGAACGAATTTTAAATTTGAATTTTAAAATTTGGCCAATAATATGAGTAACAACCAACCAATTGCTGGTGGGGTTCCTATAATAATCCATTTACTTTGCCAATAACAATCTTAAACTCTTATTATATATTTCTATATATATTTTGGCAATTGCTTATTGATCTATGAAGATCAAACTGCTAACCAGACTTTAGTTTGTATTAATAAATCATGGCTAATATCAATAATTTCGATGAGGTGAACCTAACCTACACCAACATAAACAAAGAGGTTTCCATGGAGATACTTAGTGATATTGAGACTGTGATGCCGGATATATGACTCTTAAATTCTCAGTTTGGAAAGGTAAGCATCATTGGGATGGTGTTCAAATTGCGATCAGTGTTGAGGTCAATTCTAGTTTGGAGAATGGGCAGGATTATGTTGATATTATAGATCTCCTTTATACCGTGGCTGAAGAATATTCAACTACTCCGAAAGTAAACACATGCTACTCAGTATATCAGAAAGTTAATATTCAAAGTTTTATCTTTTTCAATCAACAATAAGATTTTGATTCAAATTAAAACAATGTTCTTTAAAAAATTTTTGGCTCAAAACAATCATATAATTAAAATTTCCACCCCCTCACCAAAAAAATCAAGATCACATTCTAATCAAAATGGTTATTGTTATTATCATGATCCCAAGTACTGAAGTGACAAATGCCGGGAATTAAACCTCCCTAGGCACTAGACTTTTATTATAAAAAAAATTCCAAATCCAAAATGTGTAAAACACCGTAATTGTCTTTACATCAAAATACTTAAAGTTCATAAACAATGACATGCGAATGATGATATGCAGCAGAAGGCTCCTTCTACCCCCGATCCTCACTCGAATGATTTGAACACATACAATAGATATAGACGTGAGTCGAATAAACTCAGTAAGTGGAATCAATTAAACATACTTTCATCAAAATCAATCACTTATCATAATTTCCTAACCAACTAATAGAATCTTTAGCCAACTAACACTTAACCGACTAACATAATAACTCCGGAGCAGTGCCATCATCAACTATGCTTAACCAACTAAGTATTTACATCAGAACAATCTCCTATCCAACTACTTAACTGACTAATCATATCACATCATAACAGACTTATCACATCGCTCAATCATACATATATGATTTTGAAGTATAAATAGAAATTGAATTCGAACTCATCTCATAAACAAACATCACATCAAGAGCAATTTCCAACTCAAAGTCCACATAATGCACACTGAATTCCCAAAACACAAAGATACAGATCCGATTTTAGAATCAAATCTAAATCCACAAACAACAAAACTTAATCTACTCAGAATTCAATAATCACGGATTCAAATTCAATTTTAGAAGTGAATCCAAATCCGAGAATAGTCAGAACATGATTTGAATTACAAATCCAAAATCATATTCCTATGTTGGTATGTGTTCAGGCCTGAATTGGAATCCGATTTCAGACAGACTCAAAATGAAATCCCACTTACCTGCTCTTGCCTAAGAAACTGATTCGTCTCCTTCTCTGTTAGTTGATCTTCCCTCGACCCTAGTGGCATAATAACACTTTCATATTTATTTAAAAACGAAAAATTGATCATCATGGAATCTATGGAGGGGAAACAGTCTGAACGACTTACCCTCTTCGTGCTGAGATGGTTGGATAGTTTCGTTCTCTCCTCCTAAAGGTACGTGATATTCCAGATCTTCACAATGGAGCAGAATTATGAGTAGGTTAAAAACTGATTTGATGAGGTCTATTTATATGTGAAACTCTAAATAGGCAATTTACCCTTTGGTCCTTATACTTTTACAAAAATGTCGAATAGATCTCTACGTTTAAACCCTTAATTTCATGATTCTTACAATTATTAAAGAAGTAACCATCAAAATTGAAATTGATTAGTTTAGGCGAGTTCTATGATACCCACGGATCTGGAAATTCCTCCTCTTAGCTGATTACATGCACTTATAAAAAATTTGAATCATTTAAATACAATATATATCAAAATAAAATTACGAATACTATGAGATCCAATTTTCTATTATTAGTACTAACAGATCAAGGGGCAACCATGTCCATCAGCCATTAGATCATCATCCGCATGGAACCTTGTACCGGCAATCCCACCCATCAAACTCCACCACCGTGTACCGGTGAGGTCACACCCTGAAAAAATCCCTCAAATTTCATTTTTTTTCATTTTGGTGTTACCGTTCATGGCAAATTATTAAACTAGTATCCAAAAAATATAAATTATCGAAATGGTGTCCACGGTAGAAAGCCTAACCGAAAGACAATTTTTTTTACCCGTTTCTATTAAAGACAAAAATTATTTATGTTACCAAAAAGGGGAAAAGACCTGTCTCTCTACGAAGTGACAGATTTTTTCCTGTCTATTAGTCGTCTCGGCCTTTAAAAGTCGAGACACATGTAAAAATAGTTTGTGAGGTTACAAACTTAACAAATATAATACAATTCGAACAAACGATATAATAAGGTGACAAACATAACAAATATACAAGGGTTCAAATATAATACCAAGCTTAGTTAAATAGTACTAGGTCCAACCGCTGACTTAGCTACTACTTTTGTAGCCTTTTCTGCTCTAGCCTGCGCAACTACAACTATGTCAGTATAATTGGCTCTTACGTGACCCATTGCCTTGCATATAGTACATTTAGTTGCTCTCTTTTGAAAATAGTCAGGTAATTTGGCAAATGTATCTGCCAGCATTACTATCACCAATAGCCAACATATTTTTAAATATTTTTTAACATGATCAGTAATATTTATCGTTATGTGACCATTGCTAAACTCCACTTAGGAACTTCAATCATTCATTGACAAACCTCTTGATTGACCTGCCAAACATTTACCAAATATCCATTTAACTTCTTCACTTGGGCTTGCATTCCTGCAAATATTACATTTATAATAATATGTTATTTCACAACAATTTTTTTGTTAAAGATGTTAATACCTGCAATCTTCATCACATTGTTCATTGCAGGGTTATTAAATTTTTTGTTGAGATTGCTAGTAACCTCTCTTAGACAATATTGATGGGCAACATCCCAACAATCTCCCTAACCATCTACATCTATCATTATGTTTAATATACCTGGGTATCAATCAGAGATAACACATACTTTTTTAAACGGTGACGTACAACCTTATTTATTCCATAATCTAGGACCAACTCTCAAGGTTCTCCACCTCCGGCCATACCGCGAAGATTTTGGCCACCTCCAGCCATGCCGCGGTGATCGGCGACCGGATCCTGACTCCACACATTGAGGCACAACTTTTGGTACCAGCCTCAACCCTTGGGCTGCCTTCCTCCAGCCTTGCCAATTTTTGGCCTCCGTCGGCCATTTCTCAGATCTTGGCCATCTCTGGCCAAGCCGAGGCGATCAACGACTGGATCCCGACTCCCCACGTCGAGGTGCAACTTTTGGTACCAGCCTTAACCTTAAGGCTGCCCTCCTCCGACCTTGCTAGATTTTAGCCTTCATTGTCCTTTTCTCAGATCTTAGTCATTCCGAGCATCACCAGACTAAACAGAGACCATATTGGAGTTCCTCTCGCCAAGACACTTTCGACCATGTCCATCATTCTTTCCAGGCAGCCTCCCCTCGCCAGAGCTCCACTGGCCGCCACCCTCTGGCCACTACCCATGGCGGCCCGTTAGCCATTCCCAGCCCATCGGACCCCTCAAAGGATTCTCGGGCTTTGGCCCCCTCTAATACGCAAGCTTCCCCGATTTGGCCAGCTGTATTGCATTTTGTGTAGGAACTGGTAGGTCTTTCGGGTAGCCCGATGGCTCAGGTCGCTGAGGATTTTATTGCTACATGTGAGCCTGGCATTAAGCCAAGCGTGGATCGTGACCCTTTACCCAAAGGTCATGCCCAATTTTCTACTCCCTCTGGCATAACTACCATTGCGACTGGCCAGGTCGGGGCAAAGAGTCTTGCCGTGCGTCCATCTTATGCCTTCATGGCTAGACCACAACAGGGGAGCTAGACTTTCTCTGGCACATGCCCGATGCCCATCTTTGTCAGTGACAAGCCTGCCTTGATTGTCAGCAAAGACATCTCTAGCTCCTGCCGCGCATTTGGAGATCGTGCTTTTATTGGTCGCTTGGTCCTGCCTAAGGGGACCAAGCCACTTACCTTAGCCAGTCTGCACGCGGAGCTAGTGCAACTCTGGGGCATTCAGACCTAGAGCATGTTGTCCCTTAGACTGGGCTTCTATACTTTCAGATTCTCCGATACTGCCGACAATGAGCATATTTGGGAGTCTTGACTGTGGAAGCTACAGCACGGTGGACTCTTTCTTCAGTAGTGGGTTCCATTCTTCAAACCCACTCGTCAGGCGTCCACTTTGTCATGAACTTGGATCAGGCTTGTCAGCCTATGCAGCGAGCACATCTCGGAGGACATCGTGTTCGACCTTGCTAGGGCGGTGGGCATACTGATTTGACTGGATACCGAGGCCCTACATAGGGTTAACGGTGTTCAGGCATAGGTGTTGGTCAAGCTAGATCCAGCCAAGCCTCGACCTTCTAGCATCAGCCTTGTACTGGACTACGGAGAGGTTGACGTCCAGATCTAGTACCAGGACTCCACCACTGTCTGCGTCTACTGCAAGGCGTAGGGACACCTCTATAGTGCCTGCCCGCGCCTTGCCTTCTTCAGGAAGTAGTCTTCAGGGGCTGTGCCACCTATCACGATGACTATTGCTCCCCTAACCACTGCTCCATCTGCGCGTGCTTGGGTTGGCACTGGGAGGGTGTTTTCCTCCAGTCCCAACCATATGCCATACTTCCCACCATCCGAGGTGGCCAACGACATTCCTCTTCCTACAGAGAATGCCTTCGCCGCTCTTGCTGAGCTAGAGACACAGGAGGCCCTACCAGCCCCCGAGGTCTTCCCTCCCCCTACAGATTTTCCTCTCTTTACGGACCCTCCTATCCCTGGGCTTCATGCAGATCATCCTATAGAGGTCTCATATCTGTAGGCAGCACTTTATGTAACGCCCCCTGAGGTGCCCGCCACCCCGATAGAGCTGCCGGCACTTCCAGTGCTCCCTCTCCTAGTTGCAGTCTCTTCTGAGTCGGATACCCACGTACCTCTACCCCGAGCGAGTCTACTACCTTGTCATAGGTTCAGGTACCTTCCCCTGCACCGAGCTTATTGCTCGAGTCTATTTTGCAGGATATGCCTATTGTTGAGGTTGCTCTAGGCACTGAGCCTAGGTCTACTAGCGACCCCAAACAAATAGGTCATGCCAAATTTTCAGCACAAAGGCAAGCCTTGGCTGTAGTTGCTTTACCCGGGGAGACCTCTACCCCAGTTCATTAAGCGATCAACATGCAGGCCTCTTCGCCTTCGGTCGACCCCATCTGGGTGGATGTGATCAAGAGGAAGGGAAAGGGCATTTGTTGATCGCCTATGCTATCTGCCTTATCGGGGCCATCTGTTACTTCATGCCCTTCACAGGAGACTGTGTAGATTTGCACGAAGCTCGTAAGCCTTAAGGAGGTTGCCACTCCATTCACCCCATACTGCTCCGAGATCATGGAGCTAGAGGAGCTAGAGGATAGCAGACTTGCCGTCGAGGCCATGTTGGCTCTTGTGGCTAGTGACCCTCCTCCTCCAGTGAGAGCTTGGATGTGTCACCACCTCCACCTCCCTTATCCCTGATGCATACGCAGAGCGGGAGGCGGCTTCACCCTGGTCCAGGCTTCGGTAGGACCAAGGGGCAAAGGAAATGGGGCTAGTTTATTTTCCTTGCCCTTCTGTATATTGCAGTTTCCTTCTGTTGGCCATGTCTATCAGACTTGTTGGTAGCTTGGCCCCATGTTTGTTTTTTATTTTGTACTTCATGGTTGACCCACCTGTCTTCCACTATGTGGGTTGACAGGAAGGTTTGGGGTCTCTTTTTCTTTCCTGCTTTTAGTCTTGCCCCGCCTGCTCGCCAGGATTATTGGCCCGCAGGTTTTACAGGCTCGAACACTATCTTTTCTTAACCTTTTTTGTACTTTGTTTTTATATATAAAGGGAAGACCCAGTCCCTAATGGGGTGTTTATTAAAAAAACTCTCAAGGTTCTCCACTTCTACGAGAGTTTAAGTTATTGAAAGTATGAAAATATTCCATCAATATTAGTAGCAATCAATAGGGTATATCAAAATTTCCCATACATGAATGTTCCATTAATTTCCAACATAGGTATGTGATGTGTGTGTAAACATGTGTCTAGTTTTTCATGTTTGAGTAGGTGTTAAGTCATGTCTTGTGTATGTTTATATTGTACTTTATGAGTTTTTAGTTTGTTTCACTCTATTGACTCAAGAGGCAGAAAAGTTATCAGTTTCTTGTATTCTGTAAGTGTTTAAAGAGGTTGATGAGAAGGAGACCTAGCGTGCTAGTCTTATATAGTCTCAACTATTTAGTTTTCCTTTTTTAGTATAAATAGGATAGTTAGGTATTCTTAGAGGAGACATTCTTTATACATATTTTTTAGACCTAGCTTTCGATAGTTAGTCATCATTTCCTTTTGCAAGGATTATAATCAACAATTCAGATTATTCAAATAATAAGGTATTCTTATACTTTGTAATCAAGAGTTGTTTTTACATTCGTTTTCTTGGTTATTCATTGTTTGAGTTATTTGTGTTACTTATGGATTAAGATTGATAATCTTGATTCATAACACAAGATTGTATCTTTTTGTTATATTTATTCACCATATTGTGGTTAAGATTTGGAATTGACAATCCTATATTCAAATTATAATATTAGGGTTCTTAGTTTAACATCACCAATTATGTTAATTAATTTGCTTAGATTAAAATAGAAAATTCATAATTTGACACTTATCAAAATTGATTCATCTGTCTCCATGGATACGATATAGTTTATTGCCATATTACTTGTGTGATCGGGTTCTCTTATATGCATTTTTAACCTAAAATTATCGCATCAAATGTTTGGTGCTGTTGCTGAGGACAGATTTGATTCAATTTTTTTAATATTGAAAATAGTATTCTTGATTTTGAGACTAAGTATTATTGCACTTCATTTGTTCATACTACACTTAATCCTCTTTGTTGAGTTTTATAGTGTAGTGAGAATGGCAAAAATTGTATGCCACATACCCGTTGGGACAACCAACACCTTTTTGAGTATGATCATGAGATTGAACAAACTTTCTATTTAAAGAGGAATCAATACAAGAATGAGATGGTAAATTGATAGATAAATAACATTCCAATTTCCAACATAAGGAGGTAAACACACCCCAGATTGGATGACCTCAAATATTGCATTGAGTACCTACAGTTAAGGCCAACAACTTTGAGATCAGGGCAAACCTTATTTAGATGGTTCGTCAACATCAATTTGGGAGATCACCTACTGAAAACCCCACAAAACACATCAAAATATTCTAAGACCACTATTCAATAGTCAAGTATAATAATGTCTCTCCAGATGTCATCAAATTATAGTTATTTATGTAAAGCTAAAAGGATGATGCTAGAGAGTGTGTGAACTCATTTTTTAGAGGCACCTTAATCACAAAGTTAGAGCTAGCAAACAAGTTCTTAGCGAAGTGCTACTTATTGGGCAAGACCACTCAATTGCATAAAAAATTTCTCATTTCAAGCAACTGAGTGATGAATCATTACATGAGGCCTGGTATCTTTATAAGGCCCTGATCCATGACTGCTCCATTACTAGTATGTAGGACAATGACTAGATCGCTAACCTCCAAGCACAAGTGGCTTCTCTGAAGCAGGTGGTCTAGTCTGTATTTGCATAGTAATCTATACCACCCTCTTAGGTTTGCAAAATTTGTACTAAGCCACATAGTATTGAAAATTGTTCTCTCATTGTTAAATCTATTAATTATTTGGGTAATGCAAGTAGGAATAATTTGCCTAATCCTTATTCATATTCTGCTACTTATAACCATGGTTGAAGAAACCATCCCAATTTTTCTTGGAGACATTATGTAGGTCATCAGGTATCTCAATAAAAAAACCTCTATTCAGGGGTGGTAATGCTTAAGGTTTTCCATCACAGCAATTCCAGCCATATCAATAAAAATGACAACATAATTACCATACTACAGAATTGCTAGAGAAAAGTTCAAATGAGAAAGCAAGTATTGAGCTATAGGCTATGATCAAGAAATTGGAGGTACAGATTAGCCATTTAGTAGCAGAAATGACAACTAGGTACACTTTTGAGTAACACTAAGCTCCGCCCATCAAGTAGGAGCACTATAAGGCAATCACAACTCAGAGTGATCTAGACTGCGATCAGGAACTTGGAGTTCATTTCAAAGAAGAAGAGCATTGATGATTTTGAATTTATTCCACTAACTAGGAGTTGTAGTGCAGTTTTAAGTCAGGATCTACCCAGAAGATGGATCCAGGTACCTTTATCATTCCTTGCACTAACTTAATGCCTTTCTCCATATTCTAGAAGCTTGGTTTAGGGGACATGAAGTTGACATGGATAGTTCTTTAACTTGCAAATTAGTAATTGGCTAGACAAAAGGGGATAATTGATAATATGCTCGTGAAAGTTCACACATTGATCTTTTCGATCGACTTTATTGTTATGGAGATAAAAGAAGATTGGGAAGTCCCTTTCCCCTTTAGGCACCCAAATTTAGCTACTTGAAAAACTAGTATTGATGTGAAAAAGGGAATTATGATTCAAGGTCTATGATGAAGAGTTTATTTTAACATATCTGAGGCAGCCAAATACCCTACTACAGAAGATGACTACTATAGGATCGATATTATTTACGAATTAGTAGCCAAGCATACTGTATAGGTAGTACATGAGAATGAAACACAGTGGGATGAGTTAGAAATTAGAGAGCAAGTATCGTGGGTATGTATAGCTGAGTCACTTGAACTAAATGAGACACCAAGGCCAAAGTTGCAAGCATCCATTGTCACACCCTAAGAGTGAGCAGTTAAACCACTATTAAGTCATCTAAAATATGCCCATTTATGTAAAAGTAATAAGCTACTAGTCATTATCTTTACTACTTTTAATAATGATTAAGAAGAGAAGCTATTGAAAGTGAGTGGAGAACATAAAGAGGTCCTAGGATTGACACTTGGTGATGTCAAGGGTATTAGTCCCTTCCTTTGTTAACATAAAATAATCTTAGAAGAAGATTTTACCCCATTAGTGGAAGCTGAGCACAAACTCAACCCAAAGCTAAAGGAGGTAGTGAAGAAAGAAGTAATCAAGTAATTGGATGCAAGCATAATCTATCCGGTTTCATTTTCAAAATGGATAAGTCTAACCCAGTGCATACCAAAAAAGGGGGAATTATAGTTGTCCCAATGAGAATAACAAGCTTATCCCTACAAGGATAGTGGTCAGCCAAATAGTCTATATCAATTTTGGACAGATGAATAAAGCCACCTGAAAGGATCATTTCTCACTATTATTTATTGATCAGATATTAGACTGATTGGAAAGGCATGCTTACTATTGTTTCATGATAGATGTTCTAATTATTTTCAAATACCAATTGCACCAAAAGACCAAGAGAAGATAACTTTTACCGATCCATATAGTACTTTTGCCTTTTGTGACGTAGGACGTCTCCCTGGATCATACAAGTTGACTTATGTATACATGGAGCTGCATGGAGAAGATTTCACGTCCAAGTCAACCCAGTCCAATAGCTCATTTATTTTCATTATTCAGTGCATGTAATAAGTGGAACTCTTTGTATTTTCCTTGTTTTCTTGGGCAGCGTAATAAAGCATCATGTGAATGCTAATTAAGAGGGGGTTAAAGAGAGTATAACGGATAGGAGGGAAGCTGAGGTGTGCGCACTTTATGTCTGATTTTATTTCCCTTGTAATCCACTTGTAATCCGCCTCCTTTTAAGCACGCAAGAAAGGAAATAAGAACACATTGAAGAATATTACCAAAATCAAACGTGTTGTTCAAACTTCGGAGTGACTCTGTGTTGGGTGCGTCCCTAGGTTACCAAACTTGCCCGTAGCTAGCCATTCTCTTTGAGAACCCCTCAGTTCATGCTTCGGAAGTCGCATTGATTGAGTTCTATACTTGTTATCTTGCACTTTAGTACACATCCATTCGAATTTATCTAATCTCATGCTTTTAGCTACGTCAAGTGGTATCAGAGCGAGACTACGATCAAATCAATCTCTGTATTGATTTTTCCTGAGAGAATTAAACATTATAACCACAGAGAGTTGCGAGAGAACCTACCTACGAGCCTTCCACAGGACCACGTGATAACCTGATCCGTGTCCCAACCAAACCACCTAGCACCACCAAAAGGCCGATGCAATCATGACCGATCCGGATCCACCAAGACAAAACATGGACAAAAGGTTCCCCAACCTTGAGGCAGCCATCTTGGAGATTCGCACGCAGCTGGCCAATCATGCGGTGCGTCCACCTCCAGCTGATGCGTGACTTGAGCCCAATATAGAATATGATGGAGATTCAGATGTGACCCTCTATCCAAGAGGAGGAGGAAGGGGAGCTCGTGGAGCAAGAGGACGTGGGAGAGGAGAGGGTGGACGAGGTGACCTTAATCATGCACCTAGGAGGGAGGCTTATAGAGAGGAGTATCAGGGGGAAGATTACTATAGAAGGATTGATCGTCCTTTTAAAATGAACATAGAAAAATTCTATGGAGATTCGGATGTTGAAGGATTCCTCAACTGGCTAGATTTAGTTGAGAAGTACTTTGCGTGCATGAAACTTGCGAAGGATCAGAAAGTAAACTACGTTGCTTTCAAGTTGGAGTCAGGAGCCGCGGTTTGGTGGAGGAAAGAACAGGAATCACGTAGAAGGAGAGGAGAACAACCTATCCGGGATTGGCCTGCCATAGAGCAAGCTCTACGTGAAAGGTTACTTCCTGTGGACTACCATCAGACATTATACACGTAGTTCTTGACTTGCACGCAAGGGAACAGATCGGTGGAGGAGTACATATCGGAGTTTGTAAGATTAGCCTTGCGCAATGATGTAGAAGAAAATGAGGATCAGATGATTGCTCGCTTTGTTGAAGGCTTAAATTATGAGATCAAAAGTAGATTGGAGTTTGACACGTTCCTCTACTTCAACGAAGCATGTGCGAAGGTAAGAAAAATTGGAGTTGCCTTGAAAAAGAAGAAAGCCTCAATGACACGCTATTCAGGCCCCGGGCAATCTTCAAATTATACTAAAGGAGGGAACGAGAAGAGTGATACGCAAGTAAATGCTCCAAGAGCCCTCCCCACAAAGCCTACTCCTGAGATCACAACAAACAAAGGCAAGGCACCCGTTACCACTTCAGGTATTCGTTGTTTTAAATGCAATGAATATGGACATAAATCGAGTGATTGTCCCAAGAGAAAGTTTGCTTAATTATGTGAGATTGAGGATGAGGATGAAGAACCCTCGGACGTATATCTTTATGCTCCAGTTGAGGAGAGTGGAGAGGAAGAGCATGATCATTCATGAGGTGATGATGAGTGTTGCGGTGTGCTTCGTAAGGTTGCCCTAATTATGGCCAAGAGAGATGACTCTCAGAGACACAACCTTTTTTGCACAAGATGCTACGTGGGAAAGGAGGTTTGTGAAGTTATAATTGATGGGGGCAGCCAGGAGAATTTCGTAAGCAGGCAGACCGTAGAGAGACTGGGCCTCAAAACAACGCCTCACCTTATACCCTATTCCATAAGTTGGGTGCGTTCAGGGGAAGGAATCAAAGTGAAGTCCAGGTGTACCATTCCTATTACCATCGGCAAGTATTCGGATGAAGTGGTATGCGATGTACTTGAGATGGATGTGTGCCACATCCTACTTGGCCGGCCATGGGAATTTGATAACCAAGTTATCCACAGAGGGCAAGAGAATACGTATGAAGTAAAGAAAGGAGGAGAATGTTTTACCTTGCTACCAAAGAAACCAACTCTAGTGAAGAACCAACGTAACAGTGCCATGCACCTCATCACGATGATCACTTGTCCAAAGGTGCTTATTGAGTCTTTTAATGAATTAGGTTGGTGTCATGTCTTCGTGATGAAAGAAGTGGAGAAGACTCAAGAGAGCACGTATGAAGACATTCCTAACCCTGTGAAGAGAATTTTACAAGAATTTTTTGAAGTTCTTGCCGAGATTTTACCTGAAGGGCTGCCACCCTTACGTGATGTGCAACATCAAATTGACTTGATTCCAGGGTCAAGCTTGCCAAATCTGCCTCACCACCGACAGCCCAATGGAGAATCAAATTTTACGGGAACAAGTTCAAGAGTTGCTCGAGAAAGGATATGTTCATGAAAGTCTCAGTCCATACGGAGTACCCGCTCTCTTAGTGCCCAAGAAAGATGGAACATGGTGTATGTGCGTAGATAGTAGAGCTATCAACAAAATAACCATCGGGTATAGGTTCCCAATTCCACGTTTGAATGACATGTTAGATAATCTCAGCAGAGCCACCTTCTTCTCCAAGATCGACCTCTAAAGTGGATACCATCAGATCCATATTAGGCTAGGCGATGAATGGAAGACGGCGTTCAAGACACGAGATGGCTTGTACAAGTGGCTGGTCATGCCGTTTGGACTCACCAATGCTCTTAGTACCTTCATGAGAGTAATGCATCAAGTGCTTAAACCTTTCCTTGATCGATGGGTGGTCGTATATTATCTTAGTTTATAGCCGAACTAAAGATGATCATGAGAAGCACCTGAAAGAAGTCCTTATTGCTTTACGAGAAAGCAAGATGCTGATCAACCTTAAGAAATGTGTGTTTTGGCAAAGCAAACTTCTTTTCCTTGGCTTTATAGTGGGAAAAGAGGGAATTCAGGTTGATCAAACCAAAGTTGAGGCCATTCAGAAGTGGCCTACCCCGAAGAGTGTGAGCCAAGTAAGAAGTTTCTTGGGGTTGGCTACGTTCTATAGAAGGTTTATCAAGGGGTTCAGCATGATCGCGGCACCAATGACATCTTTATTGAAGAAAGGCATACCCTTTGATTGGAGTGACGAAGTAGAGCAATCTTTTACCGAGCTGAAGAGAAAGCTAAGCTCCGCACCCGTGCTCGCTTTACCTGATTTTAACAAATTGTTTGAAGTGGATGTAGATGCTTCAGGTGTTGGCATTGGCGCGGTACTCTCTCAAGAAAAGAGGCCAGTGGTGTTTTTCAGTGAGAAGCTGAGTGAATTTCGTCAATCATGGTCCACCTATGAGAAAGAGTTCTACGCGCTCTTTCGTGCCTTAAAGACGAGGTAGTCGAGCACTCAAGTTCTTGCAAGATCAGTCAAAGTTGGCAAGCCATATGCATATGAGGTGGTCCATGTATCTCCAAAAATTCCCATTCAAGCTAACTCACAAGAGCGGAGCTCAGAATGTAGTCGCGAATGCACTCAGTAGAAAGGTGAACTTGATCACGGAGATGCGCTCGAATGTGACTTCATTCGAAAGTTTACGAGAACTTTATGAAAGTGACAAGGAATTTGGAGAAATTTGGGGCAAATGCAGGAAAGGAGCTGGCCGAGGAGAATACCACATTCTTGATGGCTTTCTTATGAGAGGTAATCAGCTATGCATTCCTGACACTTCTTTATGTGATTATTTGATTTGGGAATTGCATGGAGGGGGTTTGTCCGCACATTTAGGCCGAGACAAATTGTTGGCAGCCATGAACAAAAGATTTTATTGGCACAAGATGGCAAAAGATGTAGCAAGAATTTTGAGGCACAACCGTGTGTGCCAAGAAACCAAAGGAGGTGCAAACAATACCGGCCTCTACACACCTTTGCCAATTCCACAAGCTATTTGGGAGGACATCAGCATGGACTTCGTGTTGGGTTTGCCACGTACTCCACGTGGTGCAGACTCGATTTTTGTTATTGTGGACCGACTCTCAAAAATGGTACACTTCATCCCATGCAAGAAAATAGCGAATGCGAGTGGAATTGCACGCTTGTTTTTTAGAGAAATTGTGAAGTTGCACGGAGTGCTGAGAAGCATAGTGTCTGATCGAGATGTGAAGTTTCTAGCTAGCTTCAGGAAGACTTTGTGGGGAATGTTTGATGCCTCATTACAATATAGCACTACAGCTCACCCTCAAACTGATGGCCAGACCGAAGCAACAAACAGAACCCTCGGCAACTTGTTGAGGAGCTTATGCCATAAGCAAAAGAGGCAATTGGATTTGGCACTTCCAATAGTTGAATTTGCCTATAATGGAGCCGTGCATCGTGCCACAGGTCACTCTCCATTTTTCTTGGTCTACACGAAGGTACCAAATCATATCGTGGATATCTCCTCAATTCCACGCCCACCGAAGGCCAATCCATCTACCATCACTTACGCGGAACATGTTCAAAAAGTACTTGAGGCTGTGAAGAACAGGTTGGAAGCTACCTATTCCAAAGAAACGGCTCGAGTTGATGCCCACCGCAAGCTGAAAATCTCCCAACCAGGGGAACTTGTTATGGTGCACTTCAGGAAGGAACGTATGCCCGCGTACATGGAAGGTAAATTAGAGGCGAGGAAATATGGTCTATACAAGATCTTGCGAAGGATCAATGACAATGCCTATGTAGTAGACCTTTCAGATGAGTATGGCGTGTCTAAATCCTTCAATGTGACTGACTTGACGCCATACTATGATGCCTTCCCAATTCCTTCCAAGTTGGCTGCTCGGGACAAGCAACTTTTCAAGGAGGGGAGGATGACATAGGACGTCTCCCTGGATCATACAAGTTGACTTACATATACATGGAGCTGCATGGAGAAGATTTCACGTCCAAGTCAACCCGGTCTAATAGCTCATTTATTTTCATTATTCAGTGCATGTATTAAGTGGAACTCTTTGTATTTTCCTTGTTTTCTTGGGCAGCGTAATAAAGCATCATGTGAATGCTAATTAAGAGGGGGTTAAAGAGAGTATAACGGATAGGAGGGAAGCTGAGGTGTGCGCACTTTATGTCTGATTTTATTTCCCTTGTAATCCACTTGTAATCCGCCTCCTTTTAAGCACGCAAGAAAGGAAATAAGAACACATTGAAGAATATTACCAAAATCAAACGTGTTGTTCAAACTTCGGAGTGACTCTGTGTTGGGTGCGTCCCTAGGTTACCAAACTTGCCCGTAGCTGGCCATTCTCTTTGAGAACCCCTCAGTTCATGCTTCGGAAGTCGCATTGATTGAGTTCTATACTAGTTATCTCGCATTTGGAAGTTATTGACAAACTCCTACCTCTGTTGAAGACTTGAGAAAGATACCCTATTTATATTTGATGAGGAATGCAAGATTATGTTCTAAACCCTGAAAAAGGCACTTGTATCTATACTAATCATTACATCTCTCTACTGGGAGCTACCATTCAAGATTATACGTGATGCAAGTGACAACATGATTGGGGCGGTCAAAGAAAGACCACGAGATTTCATGCTATCTTTTGTACAAGTTACCTATAGATGATGCTCAAATCAACTATGCATCTCTCGAGAAGGAATTCCTACCTGTGGTTTTTACTGTTAACAAGTTCTGAGTTTGTCTACACTTTTTATTTGTTCAACAAAAGGGATGTGAAACCAAGACTTATTAGGTGGGTCTTTCTTCTTCAAGAATTTGACATATAGGTTTGTGATCCTTAGAGCATAGAAAATAAGTTATAAATCATCTCTCATGCCTTGAAAATCCATCGATAACATCCTTATATTTGATAAATAATACTTTTCCTGATGAACAACTATATGCGCTAGATGTGGTGTCAATTTCATGGTATGTAGACTTTGTTAACTATCTTGTGAGTAACATCCTACCACCTAACATATCCTCTGAGCAGAAGAAGAGATTCCTGCATGATGTCAAATTCTATGTATGACATGATCCTTACCTCTTCAAATAAGAGAAGGATCAACTATTGAGAAGATGTATGCCATAAAAAGAGCGAGAGCTAATTCTCCATCATTGTCATAATTCCCCATATGGAGGCCACTTTGCTCATGTTCAAACTACTGCCAAGTAGATTTTACTGACCCTCTCTATTCAAGAAAGCTACCAAGTTTATGAAATAGTGTGTCTGATATCAAAGAATAGATAACATCTCCTATTGTCATGAGATACCATAGAATATAATTTTCGAGGTCAAGATCTTTGATGTTTGGGACATAGACTTCATGGGACCTTTTGAGCCATCCAAATGCAACCCATACATCCTCCTGACTATTGACTACGTTTCTAAACATGTAAAGGGAGACTACTAACCAACTATGCAAAGGTAGTCAATAAGTACGTAAAAAGAACATCTCTAGTTAGTTTAGAACTCTCGGGATTTTTATCAACGATGGAGGTAAGTTAGTTTGGGACTCCCAAAATTCTTATCAACGATAGAGGTAAGCACTTATACAATAACTGGCTTGGAAATGCATTGGCTAATTATGGAGTCCTATACAAAATTGGGATTGCCTATCATCCCAAGTCTAGTAGACAAGTCAAGGTTTCAAACTGGGAAATCAAGAGAATCCTAGAGGTCACTATGAATCCCTCTTGGAAAGACTAGTCTAGTATGCTAGATGATGTATTATGGGCATACGAGATCATATCAAGGACAACAATTAGGATGTCCCTATATCAATTGGTCTACGAGAAAGCATGTCACCCTCTAGTGGAGCTCAAGCTTAAGGCTTATTAGGCTCTTTGTTGTTTGAATCTTAATCTTGACAAAGTCAACAAGAAATAACTATTTTAGCACAAAGAAATTGACAAGTTTTGATTAGGGGTTTATAAGAATGCAAGGATCTTCAAGAAAAATACCAAGAAGTGGCATGTCAAGAATATTCTTCGCTACAAGTTTTTAGTGGGTCAAAAGTATTGCTAAATAACTCATGCCATAAGCTGTTTCCTAAAAAACTCAAATCTAGATGGTTAGACTCATACCATAGTTGCAGTAGCTCCTCATAACATAATCAAAATTTGTAACAATGACACGTAGGAAGAATTCAAGGTGAATAGACAATGCTATAAAGTATATCTCAACGACCGTATTGATTTGTAAAAATCATGGGCAAAACTTGAAGATCTCATTTCTCAGTGAGACCCTACGATCATCAAGCTAATGACATTAACTTAGAACTACATTCTACACTATCCTTCTTATATTTTTCTCTGAGTTTGTGGATTTCTAGGAGAATGTCTATAATGTCACCTAAAAAAATTATTTAATTTTTGACCTCATTGCAAGACAAACAAGTCATGGGGAGGAGCTCTCAAAATTTTATATATGCAAAAGTCGAAAGTAGTCGACCCCTAGTGACTACAAGCCTTCCAGCAATTACTGGGAGGATACAGTAGAGTTTTAGTACTTTAACCCTAGCGCATGTTGGCATATAAGCAATCACTAGGGGTATTGCGAGATTTAGGGCTTTGACCCCTAACGGCCAGTTGCCTTCCAATGACCCTTGGGAGGAACTCAACCAAATTAAAACTCACAAATACCCTCCCCCTCCCATAACTCCTTCTCCTCCCTAAACCCTCACCAAACTCTCTAGCGTAGGCATGCGGAAGCAAATTGAATTTGTTCGAAATTGGATGGTTCGAACGAGAGGGTGAATTGTAATATCGCACAGGATGTGGAATTAACTAAGGGAATTGGATGAATTTGGTACAAACTAGGGATACAAAAATAAAAGATAGGTTTGTACGAGTCCACGTACCAGTTATGCGAGTCCACGCACAATATGCAAATCCTTGCATAAACGAGGCAAATCCATGCACTCAAATTACCTACGGTAATTTACAAGAGATAAACTCTTAATCAATTCAATGATTCCTAAGATCCCAATTTTCTATTCTTTTATTCATTCGTTTCTTCCCTTTAAAAAGGGTATACATCAGGAATTCAAAAGCTGGAAGTTACATACGTATCTAATGCATTTATGATGAGTATTAAAATGCCCTAATGACTATGACTTAAATGACTAAACTCTTCAGCTGGTCACGCATATCTCTTCGCATACTCAGCTGGTCGATGTGCATCAATTTGAGCACTTGTTACAATTATGATTGTTCCACATTTAAAGACTAAACTTAGAATCACTTATTCAAACACACGGCTTTAGCACCCTTTTTCTTTTAACTTGATTGAACCAATCTCATTCAAGCACGCACATTCAACATCCAAATTGGCATGAATTAGACAACCTAATTGCCACTTGGATGTTTGAAGAGCATGATCGAATGCGATTGGTAATTTAGGTTACCAATGGATGGTACGGACCAGGTGAGGTTGCTATTTATAGCGAAAGTAGGGACTTGATCAGTATCAACTTTTGATGTGGGACAACGACATTGTTAATGACATTTACGTTCCTACGTCATCCTCCCCACCTTAAGAGAACAACTCATCCTGAGTTGATGGTTGTGTGACCAACATCCATCCAGACCAATACGCGAGCAGATGGTTACAAACATCTCCAAGATTGTATTGGTGAACACTCAAACAAGTGATGATGTTCGATGCTACCCTTCCCAGCAGAACAAATATTTGGATATTAACACAAAGAACTTTGGGCGCATGAAAGTCAAGTTCTTCTTCACGTGCTCGGCAAGGCTCTTTGATTTCTCTCCATGCAACGAACCAAGATTTTTCACAATAAACTCATGAAATTTGCCAAACTTCTTCATCGCAAGCCATACGTTTTTTGGTAGCTCCTTATGCACGATCATCAAGTCTGTAGTATGCAAGGCGTGGAACGTGTTCTCATGGAACCCATTCTGGTTCGTCTTGTTTAGCCACAACTTGGCCTGCTCTGCTCTTGGCTCCTCTTCATACGTATGTTCCTTGCCATAAGGCAATGACCGACCATCAAATCTCCAAGGCAATCCTGACATATCTCATACAACATTGACCTTGAACTCTCTAATCGAGATACTTACATCTTGCCCTAGGTTATCCTTCATGCGTTCCTCAGAATCATCTGACTTTTCTCGGTCTACATCTAAATTTTCTTCGTAGCAACACATTGTTTTCAGATCATTGCATTGCTCTATTTCAACCACGGCACTTGGAGATAACTTGCTCATCATGTCACTCCCTTCTTTCGACTCAACCAAGTCTTCAAGAACTCCATCTGAAATTTCCTTATTCGTTTCACGAATGTCTGCCTCAAAACTCTCTTCCTCTTCGTGATTTTTATCAACAGGTGCATAGTCAACATCTTCAAGAGTCGCATCTACATTATCTTCTGGTTTAACTGAAATACCTATGCAAGAATCAACAGGCTCGGTTATTTCTTTTTCCTTTTTGGCAACCAGTTGGTCGACCTTCTTCTTCGTACAAAATTTAGCAAGATGCCCAATCTTGTCACATTTATAGCAACAAATCTGAGGAGCTGCGTGTGCCTCCAGCCCCTTCACTTTCCTTTCCAAAATTTTAGGAGCACTTCTCGGCTTGGGGATTGCTTTTGGATCAGATTTGAAAACCTCCTTCTTATTCGGAATTGTGCCCAATTTACGTTCCAGATTTGTGCTTCTCACGAACTCTTTAAGGATAGGCAGATCTTGCACAATCTTTGCCTCCTCTGGACTGTAATTGACATCTAACGTCTTGGCTTGGCCAGAATTCTTTACGATCTCCTTCTTGTTCATAGCCTTCTCGATTTTACGTGCCATGCCACACACATCTTCTAGGTTGACAAATGAATAGGACTTTATACGTTGTATAATCTCATAGCAAAGACCATTAACGAACAAGTAGATCAGTTGATCTTCGTTCTCCATGTCATTCCAATTTTCCAAATACATAAACTTGCTCGCATACTCCTTAACCAAATATTCTCCTTGGACACACGACATAAATTGAGTGTCGAGTGTTTGCTTGCAATTGGCGGGTAGAAATCTTTCCTTCAAGATTCGCTTCATGGAGGGCCAATCACGCACGCGATCTTCTTTTCTCCTCCTTTGCAATTCTTGTTCCTTATGCCACCATGCAGCCACTTTTGATTCCAACTTGCAAGCCACATAGCTGACCTTGTATTCTTCCGTGAGATCCAAGCCATTGAAATAGGTCTCGATCGAATCTAGCCAATTCATGAATTCTTCTCCATCCAGACCTCCATAAAACTTGTTAATATGTTCTCTGAAATAACGATCTTCATGCCTAAATTGACCATGCTTCAAATTATCATGTCCAAATGTACGTACTTGTGGGATCTTCTCTTTAGTACGTGTATGAACACATAGGGCTTCTTCATGAACGTCTTCAGCACAAGCTCCATGTCCATGAATTCTTGAATTACGATTTCCATATACTCCTCTTCTTGAAAAGAGTCTAGCACACGAGTTCACTTTGGCCTTCCCTCCATGATTCATACAAACATCAAATCGGGATTCTTCAATTGTTGTTCACATTGCAATCTTGTCTATTCGGTTGAGAATAACCTAAAACGAGTCTTTAAGTCTTGTAAATCTTCGATTCACTTCAGGATCTATCATGTTTCGAATCAGAATTTTGGTGGAGTTTGGTAGGATTTAGGGATTTAGATTGAATAATCACAAAATCCTGTTGCACGATTTGTGTATGGTTTGCTCATAACTCACGAGTGATTCGAACACAAACTCTCCCTCTCTTCTTAATATGGAAATCAAGATGATTTCAACCTCGCTTTGATACCACCTAGCATAGGCACGCAGAAGCAAATTGAATTTGTTCAAAACTGGATGGTCCGAACGAGAGGGTGAATTGTACTATCGCACGGGATGTAGAATTAACTGAGAGAATTGGATGAATTGGTACAAACTAGGGATATAAAAATAAAATATAGGTTTGTACGGGTCCACATACTGGTTATGCAAGTCCACGCAGAACATGCAAATCCATGCATAAACGAGGCAAATCCATGCACTCAAATTACCTACGGTAATTTACAAGAGATAAACTCTTAAATTCAATGATTCCTAAGATCCCAATTTTTTGTTCTTTTATTCATTCATTTCTTCCCTTTAAAAAGGGTGTACATCAGGAATTCAAAAGCTGGAAGTTACATACGCATCTAATGCATTTATAATGAGTATTAAAAAGCCCTAATGACTATGACTTAAATGACTAAACTCTTCAACTGGTCATCACGCACAACTCTTTGCGTACTCAGCTGGTCGATGTGCATCAATTTGAGCACTTATTACAATTATGATCGTTCCATATTTAAAGACTAAACTTAGAATCACTTATTCAAACATACGGCTTTGGCGCCCTTTTTCTTTTAACTTGATTGAACTAATCCCATTCAAGCACACACATTCATCATCCAAATTGGCATGAATTAGATAACCTAATTGCCACTTGGATGTTTGAAGAGCATGATCGAATGCGATTGGTAATTAGGTTACCAATGAATGGTACGGACCAGGCGAGGTTGCTATTTATACCGAAAGTAGGAACTTGATCAGTAGCAACTTTCGATGTGGGACAATGATATTGTTAATGACGTTTATGTTTCTACGTCACTCTCCTCCCCTCCTCTCCTAACCACCATCTAATACCACCACCAATCAACTACTCTAATACCAAGTCCTACCATTTTTCATCCACCACTGTAGCCCAACCATCATTCTTCCTCCTTTATAACCCAGAGTAGGTATAACCTTAATTGAGTTTTATTTGGTAGATGGTATAACTTAGCAAGTCTACAAACCATCTTATGCACATTGACCACCTTGCTAAGGCATCTCTATCGAGCACCACCATGAGCTGTGCATTCTCTGCCCACCATTGACCATTGTCTACTACCTCCGATAGTCGTCAACCACTAGTAACTACTACTAATGCTACTTTTGTTCTCATAGCTCCCAAAACCTCAAGCTCTTGACTACTAGCTACTAAAGAACATTGCCACAATAACTTTAACCCTTAGTTGGGCTCCAAGTTATGTTCACATCTACCCACTGATATCTTAATAAGGTGCCAAGTACTGCAAATTTGACCTTTGCATTTTAATTTCTTATACGATAATTGATTGAGCAGATATGTGTAAGTTAGGTTTCGAGCATTAATTGCATAGAGCCTTGCATTAGGTTTCTAGCAACCACTAGGAGGGTACAACAGGGTTTTAGTACTTTAACCCTAGTACCTGTTGGCATCGAATCAACCACTAAGGGTATTGCAGGGTTTAAGGCTTTGACCTCCAATGGACAGTTACCTTCCAATGACC
>SOPF01027572.1:36459-67099 GCA_012979155.1 Hypericum perforatum
TTTTGCATTGATCTATAATATTTACTTTTTCATTATAGCGATATCCACTACAAAAAATGGTGTTGTCTTTGGCTGATACGATAATAAGGATGGTGGAACGCGACCATGAACAACATGGAAGGAAGTCGTTCAAAGAGAGACTAAAATAAGATATTATAACAATACTTGCCCCAAGAGAACTATACAAGCCATTCTCATAGTTGGTTTTTTGTCAAACAGCTTAGATACATAGTAATAATCTTATTAGTAACCTCAGACTAGCCATTTGTTTATGGGTGAAAAACCAAGCTCATGTTCAAGTAGACACTTGCTATATGGAAAAGATCCTTCTAAAAATTATTTACAAATTCTAGATCTCGATTACCAAAAATTGAATTTTTGTATAATGTTTGTCATATTGTATGGATGCCCCAATGAAATAAAGGATTTACCATGTAGCTTAGGAAGGCCTTCAAAACAATTCATAGCAATATTTGCCCGAACCTGAGAAGGTACTATTAAGGGCTATAGCAATCTAGGTAAATGTAATTGTTTTGTCTTGTTCTATTGGCAACCACACACATACAAACAAACTCTTGCACTAGTTTTGAAGCTTGGAAAATGTGAAAATCTGCACAAAGATGATGCAATATCTTTTGTATACCCTCGTGCCCCGCAGAATGAACTATTTGTAATATCACTAGTAGCAAAATTAAAGTTTTGGGTACAAAGACTTGCTCACCATAGTGGATTAGACAACCCACTATACTCTTGAGAGCCGACATCTAACTAACCTTAATTTTATTATATATGTTGTTAAGCTCAAGTAGGGTTATAATTTCCACCCATAAATAATGAAAGAGTTGGAATATTGGACCCATAACTGCTATGAGTTCTTTAACATCAGTGTCCCTTTGAGATAATGTAAGAACATTAATACTAATACAACTAGGCTTTTACTCTACCTAAAAAAATTGCTATATTTAGGCCATAAACCTATTATTATGGTGTTTGTCAAGCATTTTTTCAAGGTTGGGAGGAACCAGTGAATATCATGCCACCCTCTATCATCGTCCATAATTGTATCATGGACTAGCACCTATTCTCCAAGTCAGAGTGGTATAGCATGACCACTTACACGTTCAACTAGTGGGAGTCCTAAAAACCTATCTAAGAAGAGAGCAATGTGCCAATACCAAAACACCAGGTTGAGAATAACAAACTCATTGGCCAAATCGACAACATGGAGATCCAAATTTAGGTGTTGACCAACTCGCTAGCACCTTATTGGCAGTAGTACTAGGGCAATTTGATGCACATTCAAGCCCTATTTGCTACCCAGTAAGAGTACAACACTCATCAAGAAGTCGCCAAAGAAGCATATTAGGCATGGCTTTGAACCCAATTTCCACTACCACCACCTCCATAGGATTGATGATCAAGGAGCCCTCCCTTTCTCTCTTACTACATTTTATTTTGTGTTTATTTTGGTCGTGTTTCTTTGTTCTATGTGCAACCTCCTTACATTGAGGATAATGTGTTTGATAAGTGTGAGGGGGCACTTGGTATGTTTTTTAATCATTATTTCTATTTTTGTTCGTCATTTTTGCCTTTTTATGTGCATGTGATTAGGGGTGAGCAAATGGACTAAAAATTGTTAAACTAGACCAAATCAAATTGAAAAAATTGGACCAGACTAAACCAAATAAGAAAATAGTCCATTCCAATTCACATATTTTAGAAAATCTAGTTTTTGATTCGATCCTGGTCTAATTTGTTAAAAATTGGAAAAACTTAGGACCGAAATAAAATTTTGCCAAATATCTAAATTGGCTATCATGGCCCATTGACCTAAGAGGTAGGAGCCCACTCCAAATTATCTCCAATTGTTATCCAATTCCAATCTCTCTCCCAAAGGCCGAAGATGCGACATTGAGTGTGAGAGGTAGAAATAGAACGTATAAACCAAAATTTGATAAGGTGATGATTCTTCCACCCAAACTTCAGCCACTGATCACCTCCACCCACTATTGGAAAAGTAGCTGTCGGCTTCCTAGGCCTCAACCACTGACCATCATACTCTGGCCTCTAGTTGTAGTGTAGATACTTGGTTTTTAAATTCTGAAATTAAATTAAGGTTACAAAAATTGGGGATTTTGAGGAAGATTAGGATTAAATTAAATTAGGATTTCATACTTTTATTAGGAAATTTGTATGACCACTACCCTCCTTCCCCAAGGTTCTATTATCATTTTCTTAGTAATTATGGTCCAGAGACGATGTTGGTGATGAAGGATTTGACTGATGTGCATTCTTCCTTCCATAGGAACCCAGTCTGTATATTTAAGAATAAGGAAGACTGAGTGAAAGAGCTTACATTTCATTTTAGGCTTCTTTGCTTCCTTCGTTCGATCTGAATGTAGTCAATTTGTTCTTACTAGTTGATCTTGCAGTTCAAAATTATTGATATAAATTTGTAATACTATAGGTTTCCCGTTGGGTCAGGTGTCTCTTGTTTGAGAGTTTGGAATGTTAGGTACTTGGTTAAAGAATATGGATGATTGCGATTGGGAGTCTTGGGATTTGATGCTGTAAAATGTAGACAATTGAAGTGTGTTGTTTTGTTCTGGTTTTATGTTCTGAATATGCATATAAGATTTGTATATTTTATCATCTTTTGTAAATAGAACTGAAGAAGTTGATTTTTTCATTTTATGAATGGCTTCCATTACTATGTTGTTTGAATTTCTGGTTTGGTTCCAGTTTGGACTGGATCAAACATTCTAGTCCTGATCCACACCGATTAAATTATTGTCTGGTTCGATTGATTAAAATACCAAAAAATGGTCCATGTTAAATAAAATTCTGAGTTTTTGTTAGAAACCAACCCTCATGTCATGTTGGGAATCAAGTCTTAGTAGAATAAATAGGAACATATAAGCATTACACCTTAGACCAAATAAGATAGTTGTTGCATCTAGTAGGCTAGACTAAAGGAGTAGATGAGTAACCTTTTGAGGATTTTAAGCTGAAGAAGAAGACAATCATCCTCATTCATTCATGAGGTGCCTATATGATTCAGGAAATGGAAGTGTTAGATAATTACTTAGCATAACTTGATGAGGTCGAGTGTGTTGAGTACTATTTTTGATATAAGCCTAGAGCCTTAGAGCCAAAACCTTTACTTATCTCTTATTTCACCTATTGAGTTTGAGCCTATTTATTGAAAATACTATATATAAGCCACTATACAACCCTTATTTGCACAAATTTTCCTACCTTTGACTATCTGTCAAACAATGCATTAGGAACTCATTTTATGGAACATTTTGTAAGGGATTATCTAGTAAAATAGCTTGGGAGAATGATCAAGTGAGGATTATAGGTACATGTAGACTTAAAAAGTTTTAACAAAGCTTGTTGACTTGCTGTGTACTGCCAAAGAAGAAAAGGCAAAAGAGACAAAAAGAAAATTAAGGTGGAAAGTTAGAAACGAATAAGTGAAGGATGAAGGAAAAGTGGACAAAAAGAAAAGTGGTTGTGAAGAAAAAAAGAGAGAGCACAAAGAATGAAAGAGTGATCATTAGACACAGTTTGAGATATATTGAATAGATGATAGTTAGAACATTTTTGTATAGCTCCTCAGATTGGATGGCTTAACCACTACCCATACATATAATCCTCACCCTTATCCTCAGTCCTGTTACAACCCAAAAAAGTCCCTCCGATTACACATTCTTTTTTTTAGTGTGTTTTAATATGATGTCTAACATTCTTACACCTCGGATGTGTACACGAGTGATAGGATAGTTGACTACTATATACATGTGAGCATATATCAATCCAATCCTACGAGTGGTCAACCCTTTAGAATGGAATACTTGGTGCAAAAACTGGATCAAACGGTTGAGGGTGAATTATCTATGTGATCTTATTCATTATGCTTAGGTGCGCATATTGTGTGATTATGAGGTAGTCTTATAACAAGGATTTGAACTTTGAGGGCACCATCTATTTGGTAATTCTGATGTACCTTCCTTGAAGACAAGCAAAAAAGTATGAGGGTGTGATGTGTGTGTAAATACGTGTCTAGTTAGTTATCTTTGAGCAGGTGTTAAGTCATAATTGATGTATATTTATATTGTATTTTGTGAGTTTTTATTTTGTTTTATTTTGTTAAATCAAGAGCTAGAAAACTATCAGTTTCTTGTGTTTTATAGGTGCTTGAAGAGGTTGATGAGAAGGATGGGAAAGAATGATGAGAAGATTTAACAAAGATTTGAAGGCTGTTTTGGCAAGCCCAGCAACCGCTGCCTTAATGACTGATGGGGGGTACAGAAGCCAAATTGTTAGAGGACACATTCTTTACAAATACTTTTTAGACCTAGCTTTCGATAGTTATTTATCATTTTCTTTCGTAGGGATTGTACTCAGTAATTCAGATCATGCAAACAACAAGGTATTTTCATACTTTGTAAGAGTTGTTTTTACATTCATCTTCTTGGATATTCATTGTTTGAGTTATTTGTGTTGTTTATTTATGGATTAAGATTGACTATTTTTACAATCTAATTCTTACAATCCGTTGAGATATTTTTAGATATACAACAAAAATTATAAAAATATTGTTTACATAATATAAACAAATATAGAACATGTTAACATTAATAATTTGCGCTATTACCAACAGTTATCTATCATACATTACCTACCCAATCTTCATCAATTTTTTGAGTATGTAATTCAACATTATAGATCTATGCAATCTTCAATAATTTTTGAATATGAAAGTTCAACATTATTAATGCAACATTATTTATCGTAAACTTTCTAATCCACTAAATTTATAACAATAGTTAAAAAATTCATAATTAATTATGCAAGCCAACACATAAACTAAAGATCATCATAATCGCTCCAATGCTATTCAAATAACCCTTAAAAAGAAATTTTAAGGAGGGGTAGTTGGTTTGCACAATTGCTTCCTCTCGTTCTACATTTTATAGGTAAAGATTGAAAAAAAAGGAAAAAAAATTGTTCAAGTAGTAGATAGAAAATCCAAAATCAATGAATATAAACTATTCTAGAGATTTTCCAAATAGATATCCTAGATAACCAAAAGAAAGAAAAAATTCCCGTCACCAAGAAACAGGAAATTACCTATCACTTTCAAAAGAGGGGTAACTTTTTTGGATCCAAAAGATGGAAAAAAACTCATCTCTTGGTAGTGGCAGATAATTTCCCATCTCTTGATCCAAGTGACAAAAAAATTTCTCAAAGGTGATACCATTTTGGTAATTTAAATTTTTTGGGTACTAATTTAGTAATTTGTCATGAATAGGAGCACCAAAATGAAAAAAAAAATCATCAAAGAGAATGCTTCGCTATAATTATTTACGTCATTTTGTACTTTTGAACTCAAATTTTTTCCTATATCAATTACGGGCATTATGTCCCCGCTACAATATTTCCATGTTAGTTTTACGCTAGTTCTATTTTTTTTAATATAAAAAACTCTATTAAACTCAAATATGATTTTCGATGAATTTAAAAATGTATTAATTTAAAAATAACAAAAATAATAATTTCGTGAAAATAATAATTTTGTTGTGTCGATGAAAACAATATATCGCAGCGTGGGCCAGATGGACCGAGGATCTTGTTTAATGCTTGTGGGCTTATGTGGCCAAACAATGTATTTTTTTTCTGTTATTTCACAACTTCACTGCGACTGCATTTTGACTTAAATGTTTAAGGAAATGTTTATCTCTTATCATGTTTTACATATTAACATATTAATGTATTCGATGTCTAATATTTCGCTTTTACGAAGAACATGGTTAACCTATGGTTGGACAAAATATTTTGTAATGAAGAACACCTATATCATACATTTTGTCTCTATCTGATGGATTTTGACCAAACTTTTATTTTTACTATTCTGAAGATATTGAAAAAATTTAGTAGAGGAAGAACGCATCTTTAGGAAACTAAGGAAGGACGCATATTTAAGAAAGCGAAACATATCTAGTTGAACTAGAGAAACATATCTATTTGTGGTGGTTTTTAATCCATATGTAGTGCGAGAGTGTGTAATGAGGGACAATGCGTATCAAAGAAGGAATCCTTGCAAGTAAAGTGCTGAAGAGGTCCTCATGACAAGACCAATTTCAGAGACTTCATTATGATGTTTTCTTTTCAATAATATTTTTTTCTTTTTAGTCAGTTTATTTCTATTATTTGGGAAACTGTTCCTCGCAATAGTGCTTTTTTTTCTTATACATGTTTAGCTATTGAAGCATTGACTATATAAAGCCAATCACACCTTTGATTATTCATTAATCAAAAATAAGAAGTTTTTGTTTATCAAAAATAAGAAGTTTTTGTTTTTTACTTCTAATTCTTCTCTCGTTTCTTTCCTCCTCTTTCTCTTTCCTTGTAGTGTTCGAAAATTATCATGGCTCTTGGATGCTGGGGAAAATAGCATCGAGATGCGTCAAGAAGCTTGTTAGTAACAAGTAGAGACTTGCCAATGTTCCTTTGGCTCACCGCTCTAGAGAAAAGATTTAACAATGGCGAGGGCAGCAAGTCCCCTTAGACAAGTCTTCTACCTAATCCGAACTTTGACTTAATTTAGGATTAGTGTCACAACACACACTATAGGAGACCTGGTTAAATAGTTGTTATTCACCAGCATCATAATACCCAAACCATTGCCCTAGATATTCTCAAACCATTAGTCCTTATACAGATTACTAATAAATGAAGATTATCGATCTAGGAAATTCTAATCCCAAGACTCAATGACAATACTAGGAAGAGGATGATTTTGCTAGAGACATGGTAAGAGAGCATCACCTCACAAAAATAGACCAACAAGAGAGAGGTTCTACAATACTATAAGTTAGAGTATCCAACATATGATGGCAAAGACAACCTAATAACCTAGTTGATCCATTGTGAACAGTTCTTTCAAGGCTAGGGAACACTCGAACAAGACAATTTGATTAGCAACATTCCATCTTATTAAAATAGCACAACTTTGGTATTTTCACTTTAAAAGATTACGGACCATCCGCATGGACTTTTTTTTTTGTAAATCTCTACCACCAACACTTTGAACCACCAATCTAAAACAATTATATGGATGAGCTTGCTCGACTATAGTACCTAGGTAATATAGAGAAATATATAAAAAAGTTTATAACCTTGATGTGTTTTGTCAAAACTCTAGACCCATAACACTCGGTGGAGCTTTTACCATAAAACTTTTTATTCTATGGAAAACCAATGTAGAAATCCTTAAGCTAATATATCTCTAAGATGCAATGGTTCTAGCCCTAGCCTACGAATAAAAGATACTTCCTAAGACACAACCAATAATGAAAAAATTAAGGGATTCTAATTGATCATGTAAGGTGCTCACAACTCTACTAGGTCCAAATACTACAAAGACTTGGAGGGCCAAAATTAGGTAGTACATTCATTGATATGTTTCGTGTGTTGAATTAGAAGGTAAATGAAAATAAGGCTTGTGCTTCAATTATGACAAAAAATTTATTAAAGATAATCATTGCTGAAGACTTTTCTTTATTGAGTTATATACTCAGATTAAAAAGATACCACAATTGATGGAGCTAGTGATTAGTTGCTTAACTCAAGATCAACACACAACATCCTCAGAGAGGGCATCGTAACATGAGCTAAATTAGCCACTGAATGACAATATGGTCTCTAGGTAGTAGTTTTTAATAAAGATAAATCAATAAGCAAAAAATATGCTACAATGTACTAATCCTATCTTAGAGGAGAAATTTCTATTGGATTGCTATACTATTTCACTTAGAGGGTTTGATGGCATACTTAGCATATAGTGGCTACATACCTTGAGGCCTATCCTATGGAATTTCAAAGACCTTTGTATGACTTTTTAGTGTGAAAGAAGATAGGCAATTTAGACTTACATTGCACTGCCATTATTTTGTATCCACGATAAATAAGGTACATACACTTTTCTTCTTGACATGCTGTTTATTGAGTTTTTAGAGATCTTCTTTGAGCCAACCAACCTGCCTCTTATATAGACCTATGAGCATCACATTCATCTGACACTAGGGGTCATACCCATAGAGGTTAAGTCTATATGCTACCTCAATTGCAAAAGATGAGTTAGAGAAGTAATGTGTAGATATACTTTGGTTAGAGACCATACTAAGAAAGCAACTCAAAACTCTCATCTCTAGTCCTATTGGTGAAGAAATAGGAGGGCTTGTGGCATTTTTGTGTTGACTACCAAGCAATGAATGAATAAATAGTTAAAGAAAAATTCACAATCTTAGTAGTGGACAAGTTAGTAAATGAGCTCTGAGATGTGTACTTGTTCATAAAGCTTTATTTATGCTCTAGTTATTACCAAGTTAAGATGCACTCAGATGATCTAAAAAAATAATATTTTATATAAATAACAAATATTTTGAGTTCTTTGTAATGTTATTTGGCCTCACCAATACATCAATACATTCCAAATTCTTATAAATAACCTTTTAAGGTTGTTTCTCTATCATTTTGTATTGGTCTTCTTTGATGACATATTGATTTATAGTCCATCTTGGTTGGAACACCTACAACATATTTGACTTATGATCATATTAATGCAACAACATGAGTTCTTTCATAAAAGATCCAATAGTATCCCAGTTCAACCTTATTAACTTACTTAGGGCATATGATCTCTATTGAAAGATTATTGTTAAACCCGTCACCAAGTTACTATACAAGGAGACTTTTTTGCTAGTTTGAGAAGGCTAGCCTAGCTTTCACTATGCTAAAAGCTACTCTCTCCACTAGACCCATTTTATTGTTTTCCAATTTCAAACTTTCTTTTATTATTTAATGTGATGCCTTAAGAGTTAGGTTTCTTGACTTTCTTTAGTTATATATTGCTATCAATCATACAAAGCCAGCTATTTATAACTGGGAGCTCATTCTAATATTCGGTTGGTCTAAGTAGTTAGTAATATAGGCCTTATATTTATGGATGTGCATTTAGTATTTGTTTGGGCCAAATGGCTTACTCACCTACAGATGTTAAGGAATAGTTAATAAGCGTTAGTCTAATAAGAACTTGGGACTATAATGGTATCACTACAAGGTTCACTTTGAAGTTGGAGAGTGGTTGTGGCTTCATCTGTCGTATTATCTAGCTAAGTCTATCTCAAGGCATACGATTAGCAAATTGAGCCCTTATTACTATGGTCAATATAAAGTGCTTGATCATGTGGGGTCTATGGCATATCGTCTTGCTCTTTTGACTGGGTTATGACTTCACAAGATTTCCCATGTTGGCTTGCTAAAATAGTTACCTAGCGACTCCTCAACCTCACCACAAGCCTTACCCCCTATTTGTCATGATCGGATGCTTCTTGTTCCTATCAAAGCCTTATGCTTGGCTCGTCGGTAGGATGTGTTGCATGTGCATGTTTAGTGATAAAGGAGAAAGCCATAGCTTATCTAGATTTCTATGTGTTGCATGTTCATCGATAGGGTGCTTCCTAATGCATTGTGAGAGCCATTATACAATTTCCATCATACTTATCTAAATTTCCATCTCGAGGATGAACTACTTCTCGAGGATGGGAGAGATGTCATGTGGAACAAGGTATATCAAAGGAGGAAGCCTTGCAAGCAAAGTGGCTTAAGGGGTCTGATGTGAATCCCATGAGGAAACTCAATCAATCTCAGATTGTCTACTTTAGGATGGAGTTTATCGCCACCCACGTCTTGCTCCTTTGTACCAAACCTTGGTGTTGGTTAACCTCGACCCGTAGCAATAGCGAAAACAAGAACCTTGATCTTGAATGGAGACGCCATATATGGTGATAGAAATCTGCTTGATAAGTCAAAAGGTGAACAAACAAAATCTCTCCATTATGTCCAAACAGTTCTGAAGAACCAAGAGGGGCAAAGCCATGAATTTTCTCTCAAAATTGTGTACATTTTATTGCATAGAATGGCCTATATATAGGCCTCAAAGTACAAAAATATTCCTAAACAAACTAACTCCTAAAAGGGAACTAATATTTTGGCCAAAACTAGCACTCCTAAAAAGTAGGAATATTGGCTGAAATAGCAAACTAAATAAGAAATAATCTAAACATATAATATCTTGTAGATATATAGTAAATGCACGTCCTAAACAAGTAGATGCACGACCAAAATAGTAGATGCACGTCCAAAATAGGCTGATCTTCATATGTGCATGCTTCCAGAAGATTGCGTGCAAGCTAAGCTTCCAAATTAGCTCCATTCCGAAATAGTGCATGCTAAGCTTCCAAAATAACTTCAATAACGTGTGTGGGCTTTTGCATGGACTTCTTGGATGTCCTTGGACTTGCACAATTTCAATTGAGCCCATGTTTCTTGAATTAACTCACTGGACTTCAGATCAAAACTTCTAGCCCATTAGATTCATATCATTCATAATACAATTGAGTATTAAGTCTTTTGACTTTGTGAGTTTTGATAACTCTTCTCGTTCTTGCCTAAGCTTGTATGTCATTTAGCTTGAACTTTATTTTCACTTATCAAACAAGACTTCCATTCTTGTTTGTGGTATGATTCGACCTTGACTTGAGGTTCTCAAATTGTTCATGGCTTGGGTTGAGGCTTTTTTGCCCAGGTTCTTGCTGGTTCAATTTTATGGTATCAGAGCTACGACTTGCTACTATCTATCCTTTTAATTTATGTTCTTATCATTTTAGTTAGTTACTTTTGTATTTTGAGTGAAAAAAAACGAAAATAAAAAAAGAGAGAAGGTTTGCACTGTTAGGAGGCACAAGTAGATTGTGTGCTCAAGCAGGTTTTGAGGACAAATCTCTTTCAAGAGGAGGGGAATGATATGAATCTGATGGGTCTGAAATTTCAATCTGAAGTACAATGGGTTAATTCAAGAAAGTTGAGTTCAATTCAATTTGTGCAAGTCCAAGGATGTCCAAAAAGCTCATGCAAAAGCCTATGCACGTTATTGTAGCTATTTTGGAAGCATAACATGCACTATTTTAGAATGGAGCAAATCTGGAAGCTTAGCATGCATGCAATCTTCTGGAAGCACGCAATGTGAATAGATCAGCCTATTTAAGATGTATATCTACTATTTAGGATGAGCATCTACTTGTTTAGGACGTGCATTTACTATACATCTACAAGATATTATATGTTTTGATATTCCATTTGTTCACCTATTGACTTATCAAGCAGATTTCCATCCTCGCTTGTGGCGTCTTCACTTCATATCAAGGTTCGCATTTTAACTATTGCTACGGGTCAAGGTTAACCAACACCAAGGTTCGGTGCAAAGGAGTAAGGCATGGGTTGTGATCTACTCTATCCTAAAATAGCATGGTTATTGTGAATTTCCTGCAAGTTCTCGAATTTGTCCATTGCTTGGGTTGTGGTCTTCGATACCAAGGTTCTTGCAAGGATAGATTCATGGGTTGTGGTTTATTCTACCCCAAGTAGCATAGTCTGTTGTGATTCTTCCGCTGAGGTTCACATCAATTGGTATCAGAGCTACAGCTTGTTGTTTAGAGCTTGTTGTTTAGACCACTTATCCTTATTACTTTGTGTGTTTCTTGCTCATTTTATTGTCCTCTTACTCGGCTAACTTGTGCTTGCTTCTTGTACGAGTTACATTGCGAGAGAAGAGAGTAGGAGAGGGAACAGAAAAAAAAGAAAAAAAAAGAAAAGAAAAAAAAGAAAAAAAAAGAGAAAAGAGAAAAACGTGATAAAAAAAGGAAGAGAGAAAAGAGGAAAAGAAACAAAGAGGAAGAGAAGAAGCAAAGAGGAAACAAAGCAAAATAGGAAGTGAAGAGAATGGACAATGCAGATAATTGGGAGGAAATTAAGTTGCTGATCAGGAAAATTTACTTGCATTTTAAGAAAGTTGATGAAGCACGACATAAGAACATCTTTCAAGCTAAGTGCAAAACTGAGGAGAAGGTATGTTGATCAGATTGTTGAAGATGTTTTGACATGGGAGGAGTTTGGAGAATTTTCCATTGATTTATTTGATGGAGAGTGTTTTCATGAGCATGACATGTCACTTCTTTACTTGAGAGATTTGTTAGACAAATTAGAAGAAGTTGCTCATATAGGAAGCACATGATTATTATTGTTGGTGAACATGAAGAACTTGTTGTTGCTAATGACAAGGAAGAGGTTCAGCCTATATCTTACATGTCTCCAGATTTTATTTGATGTAGGGACATCTTAAATGCCGTGCACCAGCCTGAAGTTCTCCAGCTCAGAAGTTAGCTTGGAAGTCAATAAGGCCAAAAGCCATTTAATTTGCTCTTTAATTTGATACATGTATGTTTATTTTCAGATTCATGTAATTATGACCCTTGGACGAGTAGGCTTTATGACCATCCAAGATCACTTTATTTCCTTTATAATGTATGCTCGAATGCATGAATAAACATTGAATGAATGAATATTGAGTTTATCTCTTCAAATTACCTTTACGTAATTACTTGTGCATGGACTTGCACGAATTAGCATGGATTCGCTAAACTTGTACGTGGACGAACTATTTTCCTCACCCTAGCTAGCTGTTTGTGGATTCAAACACCCTTGGGTCAAGCTTCGGAAGGAGTGTTGATCAAGGTTCTATCCTGTGTTACTTCGTTCCAGCTTCGTTCGTGAAAAATTACTCCCCGAAACCCTAAAATTGCATCCTAATTCGTTTGTTCTTCAATTGATCATCCAAATTATTCCCTTTTTGAACCAATCTTCAAATCAATCCGCTGCACCTACATCAAGTGGTATCAGAGCCTGAGCCACAATCATCTCAATCCCTGAGTTAAGGTCGAGTGAAAATTTCCCGTGAGTTTGAGCGAAACCTTAAACACAAATGGTTCATCAGAATTCGTGATTATCTGATCCAAATTCCTATCAATCCTACCAGGCACCACTACAAAGCCGTTCATTCACATGGATCCGGATCAGAATCATCCACCCAGCATGAATCAACGATTTACCAATCTTGAAAACGTGGTCCAAGCCATCCTGACGCGTTTGGACAACTTGGCAATCCAACCACCACCTGTGGTTCCACAACCTGATGTCCGAGTCAATCCTGATGAGGAGGATGATGTGGATTCAGATGCTACGCTCTTGCCAAGAAGGGGAGGACATGGTGGACGTGGTGTTCGTGGTCGTGGTGTTCGTGGTCGTGGACGTGGAGTACAACCTGAGGAGATTTGTAGAGAAGAAGTTTGTGCTCCTAGACACGAAGAATAGGAGATTGATCCTTATAGGCGTGTGGATCGGCCTTTCAAAATGAACATCAAAAAGTTTTATGGCGATCTTGACGTGGAAGGATTCTTGAACTGGATGGACTTTATCGAAAAATATTTTGATTGCATGGATCTATCCGAAGAGCAGAAAGTTAACTACGTCGCATTCAAAATGGAATCAGGTGCGGCTGTATGGTGACATAAGGAACAAGAAGTTCATAGGAGGAGAGGAGAAGGATGCATTAGGGACTGGCCTACTATGGAGCAGGTCCTTAGAGATTGCTTCCTTCCAGTTGACTATAACCAAACCTTGTATGCGCAATTCTTGTCATGCACGCAAGGGACACGATCTGTTGATGAGTACATCACTGATTTCATGCGTCTGGCTGCAAGGAACGACATAGAAGATAATGATGACTAGTTGATAGCTCGATTCATTGATGGTCTTCATTTTGAGATTAAGTCACATTTGGAGTTTGACACGTTCATGTATTTCCATGACGTGTATGCGAAGGCCCGAAAAATAGGTGCGGCTTTGAAGAAGAAAAAAATTACAACCGCACAATATTCTGGTCCTAGAGGGACTTCTAATTCAGGCAAGAATTTGAATAAGTTGGCGGCTAGAGGGAATGATCCAAAGGCAATGAGTAAACTGAAAGATGCTCCTGAAAACTCACAAAAGAAAGGCAAAGAGATAGAGTCCAAAACGAACTCTAAGATCAGGTGTTTTAAATGCAACGAACTTGGACATATCTCTAGTGATTATCCGAAGAGGAAATTTAATCAGTTGGTCGAACGAGGTGATGTTGAGGAGGAGGAAAGTGTTGGTGCCTATCTTTGTGCTCCTGTCGAAGCAAATAGCGAGGGTGATCAGGAAGGTTCTGAAGATAGCAAAAAGTTTTATGCCATATTGAGGAAGTTAGCACTTGCTTCGAAAAAAAAAGATGAGACACAACGCCACAACTTGTTTAGAATGCGTTGTCATGTTGGAGATGTCGTCTATGATGTGATCATTGATAGTGGGTCTCAAGAGAATTTTGTAAGCAAGCAAGTGGTAGAAAAACTCGGCTTAAAACCTGCCCCTCATCCGAAGCCCTATTCTATTGGCTGGATCAAGTCAGGAGGCGGAATCAAGGTGACATCCATCTATTGGAAAATATGAAGACAAGGTCACTTGTGATGTGCTTGATATGGACGCATGTCATATCTTGCTTGGACGCCCTTGGGAGTTTGATAATAAAGCCATGCACCACAGGGAGAAGGACACTTACGAGTTGAAGAAAGGAGGCTCGTACTTCACACTTCTGCCGAGCAAGCCAAAGCACGCAAAGCTGAAGTTGAGCAATACCGTGCGTGCAACAAAAATGGTAACCACACCTAAACTCAACCTTGCAACTACAAGTGGAATAGGAAGTTGTCATGTTGTGTTTGTACGTAACATGCATGATCACAAGGAAAATTGGGATAAATTACATGCATATGTTCGGAAATTGATGCGAGAATATCCCGAGACTCTGAAGGGAGAATTTCCAAGAGGTTTGCCATCCTTGCAAGAAATCCAACATGCTTTTGATATGATTCCCGGAGCAGACTTATCTAATCCCTCACTTGAGAAACAGATTTGGAGTGATCAAGTGCAAAAATTCTTGGAAATTAATGAAACTCAAGGAAGTGCAAATCCGTGTGAAGAATTCACACCTTTTGACCCGAAGAGTAACGAGCTTATGGTTATGAACCTCGATGATCTTTCTGATGAGCAAGAATCAGCTAAGTACTTGACTCAAGTCTTTGAGATGTTACGAACAAATGCTTCATTACCCAACCGAGCTAGGTGCTTACTTTGGAGAGACCGAATGTTGTTTTTAGGGTTTGCCAAAGGTAACCATGAAGTTCACATTGAGGTTGTGAATAATGAGAAGGTCAAAATGTGGCCAACCCCTACGAGCTACGAGGAGTTGAAAAACTTTCTTGATTTGGCCAGTGCTCATCGAAGATTTGTTCCACAATATAGTGTCTTGGCAACACCCATTATTGCCTTGCTCCATAAGATAGCCCCATTTGCATGGAGCGAAGACTTGGATCATGCCTTCCTTGATCTACAAGCAAAGCTTAGCACAGCCCCAAAGTTTTTATTTGAAACTATGATCAGAAGCGACTACACCAAGCAAGTCCTAAAAGATGATGACAAAAAGAACAAGAAGAGGAAGATTTCGGAGCTAACTCAAGAGGCTCGGGTGGAAGCAACTTGTTTTGAACAACTCTTTCAACCTGGCGAACAGGTCATGGTCATTTCCAACACAAGGAGTTTGCTGAGTAAGTTTGGACCTTTCCGAGTTTTGAGGAGGGTGAGCAAAAACGACTATGTGATTGACCTTCTGAGTGATTTTGGACTACTTCGAATGTTCAATGAAGTTGATCTTTCACCATACAAAGATGTGTTCCTTTTTCCATCCAAGCTTGCCACCCGAGGACAAGCTCATTTTCAAGAAAGGGAGGGTGATGTAAGGACATCTTAAATGCCATGCACCAGCTTGAAGTTCTCCAGCTCGGAAGTTAGCTTGGAAGTCAATAAGGCCAAAAGCCATTCAATTTGCTCTTTAATTTGATACATGTATGTTTATTTTCAGATTCATGTAATTGTGACCCTTGGACGAGTAGGCTTTATGACCATCCAAGATCACTTTATTTCCTTTATAATGTATGCTCGAATGCATGAATAAACATCGAATGAATGAATGTTGAGTTTATCTCTTCAAATTACCTTTGCATAATTACTTATGCATGGACTTGCACGAATTAGCGTGGATTTGCTAAACTTGTACGTGGACTCGTACGAACTATTTTCCTCGCCCTAGCTGGCTGTTTGTGGATTCAAACACCCTTGGATCAAGCTTCGGAAGGAGTGTTGATCAAGGTTCTATCCTGTGTTACTTCGTTCCAGCTTCGTTCGTGACAAATTACTCCCCGAAACCCTAAAATTGCATCCTAATTCATTTGTTCTTCAATTGATCATCCGAATTATTCCCTTTTCGAACCAATCTTCAAATCAATCTGCTGCGCCTACATCATTATTGTTGATCATGTTAAACATATTGACTTCTTAGGAGTGGATAAGTATGATATGTTGGAGGCTCAACATTGCTCAACTTGTGGAATAGTTTGAAGTTCAATGAAAGGCTTATAAAAACAAGCAGGTTCTTGGATTTCAAATTAGCAATTTCATCGTACTTTTTATGCTCAAAGTATTTATTCAGTTGGAGTAGAAGATATCAAGTGCAACTACGAAGATTGAAGATTACTTGTTCCATTGATATTATTCATTCGAGGATACATGGCGTATGCAAGGATTTGAGGACAAATCTCTTTCAAGAGGGGGAATGATATGAATCTGATGGGCCAGCTGTTTTAATCTGACTTTAATGGGTTAATGCAAGTTTGTGCAAGTCCAAAAAGCCCATTCAAAGCCCATGCACATTCTTGAAGCTATTTAGGAAGTTATTTGCTCTCAAATTTCGTTTTGGAGAGTTTGAAGCTAATCTGGAAGCCTATAATGCACGCAATCTTCTGGAAGCATGCATGTGGGAAGTTCAGCCTATTTTGAATGTGCATCAACCTTTTTGGACGTGCATCAACCTACTTTGGACGTGCATCAACCTATTTTGGAAGCATGGAACTTTCTCAGATTCTACTTAAGCTATTTAGTAAAGTCAATAGTTTTATTTAGGAAATTATATTCCAGCAACCTATGGCTTGTTTAGGACGTGAATCTACTTATATCTACTAGGTATTATATGCTTAGTAGATTACAATCTGACCAGAATTTACCTATTTAGGATCAAGTATAATTTGGTCAGCTTGCAAGCTCCTTTTTAGGAGTTAGTTTGTTTAGGAATATTTGAGACTTTTTGAGCCTATATAAAGGGTTCCTATGTAATAAAAACATTAACCAACTTTGATACCAATATTCAGAATACAGTTTGAGTCTTTTGACTAGTGAGTTTGATTCTTCCGCTGAGGTTCACATCATTTTGGTATCAGAGCTATGGCTTGCTACTATCTATCCTTTTAATTTATGTTCTTATCATTTTAGTTTGTTACTTATGTATTTTGAGTAAAAAAATGAAAATAAAAAGGGTTAATTACCCTCAGGTCCCTGAACTATTGACAATTTTGTAATAGGATCCCTGTGTAATTTGAATAAGATTTAAGGTCCCTGTGTTATAACGAAATATTACACTCAGGTCCCTGGCTTAACCTTCGCTGACATCATCAATTTTTTTTTATTTTTTTAACACTGAATTGACCAAAATACCCTTAAGCCAAAAATAAAAAAATCCAAAAAACAAAATAAAAAATAGGGAAAAGTACAAAAAAAGTCCTGTGGTTTCACTTTTAGTCCTCTGAACCTAAATTCATCCCGAACCTATGAAAAATTTCTTTTTCATCCCATTTTTTTTTACATTTTAGTCCCAAATCTCAAATTGTTTTTCAATTATTTTTATTATATCATAAATTCGTCCCGAACCTATGGAATTCCGAAAATACCCCTCACCCGCTTCCGAATTTCACCAAACGCTCAACATCAAAGTCGTAGATCTAGATCTTATGGATCCTCTCGTTTTGGAATCGCTCGATTCGGAGTATGTATGCGAAAGTTATGATTGTTCTACCGAAAGTTGACGAACTAAGCCTATCAATCATAATACGTCACCTTTTGGGAAAATATGTGTAACTTTTTCGTGTGAACTCCGATTTAGATGATTTCAAGTCGGGTAGGTTTGCAACACATTCGTCTACGACTTTTGTGTTGTGAGTTTTGTGATTTGAGCCTTGCGTTTTTGAGTTTCATGTAATTTCGGTTGGTATTAGCATTGATAGGCTTAGTTCGTCAACTTTCGGTAGAACAATCATAACTTTCGCATACATACTCCGAATCGAGCGATTCCAAAACGAGAGGATCCGTAAGATCTAGATCTACGACTTTGATGTTGAGCGTTTGGTGAAATTCGGAAGCGGGTGAGGGGTATTTCCGGAATTCCATAGGTTCGGGACGAATTTATGATATAATAAAAATAATTGAAAAAAATTTGAGATTTGAGACTAAAATGTAAAAAAACGGGATGAAAAAGAAATTTTTCATAGGTTCGGGACGAATTTAAGTTCGGAGGACTAAAAGTGAAACCACAGGACTTTTTTTGTACTTTTCCCTAATTTTTATTTTGTTTTTTGGATTTTTTTATTTTTGGCTTAAGGGTATTTTGGTCAATTCAGTGTTAAAAAAATAAAAAAAAATTGATGATGTCAGCGAAGGTTAAGCCAGGGACCTGAGAGTAATATTTCATTATAACACAGGGACTTTAAATCTTATTCAAATTACACAGGGACCCTATTACAAAATCGTCAATAATTCAGGGACCTGAGGGTAATTAACCCAAATAAAAAAGAAGGTTTGCACCGTTAGGAGGCGCAGGTAGAGTGTGTGCTCAAGCAGGATTTGAGGATAAATCCCTTTCAAAAGGACAGGAATGATATGAATCTGATGGGCCTGAAATTTCAATCTGAAGTCCAATGGGTTAATTCAACAAAGTTGAGTTCAATTCAATTTGTGCAAGTCCAAGGATGTTCAAAAAGCCAATGCAAAAGCCTATGCACGTTATTATAGCTATTTTGGAAGCATAGCATGCACTATTTTGGAATGGAGCAAATCTGGAAGCTTAGCATGCATGCAATCTTTTGGAAGCACGCACATGTGAAGAGATCAGCCTATTTAAGACGTATATCTATTATTTAGGATGAGCATCTACTTGTTTAGGACGTGCATTTACTATATATTTACAAGATATTATATGTTTAGATTGTTTCTTATTTAGTTTGCTTATTTCAGCCAATATTCCTACATTTAGGAGTGCTAGTTTTGGCCAGAATATTTAGTTCCCTTTTTAGGAGTTAGTTTGTTTAGGATTACTTTTGTACTTTGAGGCCTATATATAGGTCATTCTATGCAATAAAACACACAACTTTGAGAGAAAATTCGTGGCTTTGCCCCTCTTGCCCCGCTTGTGGCGTCTTCACTTCATATCAAGGTTCACGTTTTAACTATTGATATGGGTCAAGGTTAATCAAAACTAAGGTTCGGTGCAAAGGAGCAAGGCGTGGGTTGTGATCTACTCCATCCTAAAGTAGCATGGTTATTGTGAATCTCCTGCAAGTTCTTGAAGTTGTCCATTGCTTGGGTTGCGGTCTTCGATACCAAGGTTCTTGGGTCCTAGAGGCAAGATCAATTTCAAATATTGCATTAGGATATTTTTTTAGTAATGTTTTTCACTTTTCATCAGTTTTCTTCTAGTATTTGGTTTCATGTTCGTCGCAACATTGATATTTCCAATTCATATCTAGCTGTTGAACCATTGGCTGTATAAAGCCAATTTCAACTTTGATTATTATCAATAAAAAGAAGTCTTTGTTTGCTACCTCTAATTCTTCTCTCGTTCCCTTCCCCCTCTTTCTCTTTACTTGGAGTGTTCAGAAGCCATTACGGTTCCTGGACGTCAGGCGAACAATCTCGAGATCTTTTGCCCAACCCCGCTTCGCACGGGTAATACCTACGGAGCACAACACCTCATACCAATCTTGTATCAGAGAAACTCCATCAACACCGTCCCGATGAGTAATTTCAGCGCCAGTTCAAGGAATTTATGGAAGGGATGGGTCATGATTATGTCCTTGAGGTTCTACAAATTTAGATTCCTGGAAGACAGAGAAAATAGTTGTATTACTTCGAATGGAGATTCTACAACCTTTTGCCTTTGGAAGTTGATGCTTCTTCGAACGAAGATGATGAAGTGCCATTCTTGTTTCTGTTTTTAAAACCAGCGACATTACTTGTGGTTTTGTCCAAACTGGCTCATGTTTCTTGCGACTCTGAAAACCAAATGAAAAGTGCAAGGACGATTGGAAGTAGGTCTTATGTTCGGCCGGTAATGTGCAAAATTGCAGTCAATCTCAGAGTAAAATGCTCGGAAAAGTTTCTGGCTGGATGTCATTTTAATGCGATTGCACTTGCATTTTACTGATTGTCCGAGTAAAATTGCCTTTTCCTGACATTTGGTCGAGCTGGCTAATCCTTCGGATACAGAACTGGACATCCCTGTTAATATTTAGTTAGTATCAGATGTTCTTGCTTAATGACAGTATATAAGATTGGATCAAATATGACTACCATCTGAGCTCATCTCTAATCAGTTTTTGCAAAGGCCTAAATTTACGATATAAGCAGATTAAGCAGTGCATCGTAACTTGCGTCTGAGGAAAGTGCGATAAAGATGACGCTCGGTACCTGATGGCGTGTCTTCATTCATATTAACGATGAAATCATGTGTGTGATTTGGTAGGTGATGTCGCAAGCGCTTGACCCCTCAGATATGAAGTTTATTAGGCAGTTGATGAGAGGATCAATCATTTCTCCCATGGCTCATTAGATGGATAACCTGTATTCAGTGTTCTAAATAAATGGGCGAGTAACTGACCAAAAAAAATAAATAAATAAATGGGCGAGTAAATTTTGCAAATGATGATGCCTAATATTGAGCATAAGCAAAGACAGAGGCCACTGTAAACAAAGTTCAAATACTGAAGCTAGTACTAGACTGCATACATTGAAAGGGAAATTTATATACCTTACTTATTTCAGCATCTATGTACAAAATTGCTGATTCTAGACTTCTAGTACCGTGTGTGTGTGAGTCATTCAGGGAGCTGTATATCTCAGGTGGAATTGTCAACGCCAGACATTCAACTATACATGAAAGCACCTTTTGCATATGAATATGGCGTCGGGTTTGGACGGTCTGCCACACCTATTTCACTCTTTTGATAGTTTTGATCAAACTGTTTAAAATGACCAGGTAGCATAGGGTAGTGGCATTTCGCAAGCAACAGCTATTAGACTGGAACATCGATGGACTCGAGATTGGATACATCATTTGATTCTTCAAGCTTGGCAGTCCCCCGCAGGAACCTGCAATGGTGTCTTCCCAACGTTCTCAATTCACTTGCTGCACATGCTTGGATCAACATTGATTCACATTTGTCATGTTGCATCATGCTCTGCTATTGGCTTTCCCGGGGACTCTGACTGGATTGTATCTGCTCTTGAAAATCCTCGAAAGGCGAGGATTCGCTGGAGGAATCGCTTCCGAATTGGATACTTTCCCGAGGCGATGATGGAAGCGAGTCTTTTTGTTGCGAGGATGAACCTAAATACCACGACGACACCAGAATTGCAGTTACAAAATTAAAAAATCTGTTTCAATTTCTTTATTCAGTATGCTAAACAAGATAATTTTGTCTAGACAAGTATTATTGCGGAATCTCCACGGTGAAGTTTAAGTCAGGGTTCAAATTCCTCTTTCGGGGATTTTAGGCCAACACAGGTCTCTTGTCTGTTCGTACATTGCAGGACATCGACGCAAGAAACTCAGAAGTGAGAGTTGGCCATCATTATATCTCTACATGAGACGTCTCACAATCAAATGTTATGGAAGGAAGTAATGTTTACCTTTTTGCGTTCTTGAAGTGCGGAACTTTTTGGTGTGCCGCCTTATGAGCCTTTTGGCTTTTGTTATGGTGAGCTGTCGGGCAAACGGTGAAAAATCAGCCTCACTTTCACTCCACTCGCCATGAAAGTCGTTCTCTGCTTCACCCCTCATGGTTCGGAGTACAAAAGCTTTGGCTTTGCGTCGCTGTGTGTTGAAAAGACCTCTAATAGAAGTCACAAACCCATCGCCTGCTCCATCAGCGTCCCGCTTGAGAAAGATCGGATACTGATCACCCTTGCCTGCCTGATCTCCATCGTTGTCACTTAAATTGATAAGTTCAGCATCAGGTACACCAGGTGCATTGGCTTCCTGCTGACTCTTTGAATTTTCTTTGAATTTCTTGCCCTAAAAATATCAAAGGGCACATTCAATAAGCTGAAAAGATGTAGTAGAATATAACAGGATAAATATTGTTGCATAAGCATTAGCTCGGAGCAATCTGTCTTCCATGTTAATAAGCAATCCCCCCCCCCCCCCCTGCACTCAAATGCAAGTTATGACTGATGAGATACAAAAAGGACTTTCTTGTTTAATGTCTCTTCAGGCCAAGTCTTGTTTAAAGAGTCTACAGTAGAGTTCGTGGTTGATGCAAACTCCATCATACGAAGGAGAGAAGTATGGTTGATATGCGCAAGAGGAACCGCCATTTCGAGTTAAGACTTAAAATGCACTGGGAGCAAAAAGAACGAAGAACACGTCTCAAATTGATGATTTTGCACTCTATTCTTTCGGCTGCGAGCACTTTCCTTGTCCTGTACATTTTTCAAGTCTTTTTTTTTTTTTTTTGCAAGTATAAACACGAGTAAGTTATGTGATTAATCTGGAATAGTCGCATTCATATAAACAGCGTCCTAGTATAGGATCAACGGTTGATACAATCTTGAGCAATATACTTAGCGGAAAGCAAAAGCATCCAGATTACATACCTGCATCCCAGTCACAGACTTCAACGTCCCCCAAACTACATGTTTCTTTACTCGAGAGAAGAGTCTCCTCCAACTTCCAGTAAATTCCACGCGGTGAAAAGTATCCATGAGTAATTTAAGCTCGTGAAGATTGAATCTTGAGCTTTCGTACGTCAGTTGTAGCTCAACCTGAAACAGTGTGCACAAGAGTGCATTAACAGCACAAAAGATTACAGCATATTATCAATTTGTGCAGAAGTGAACTAACCTGGCTAATTTTTATATTCTGAAATTCCATCATCTTACGTGGCCGTTTCTCTTCTGTTGTTTTCCCAACCTTCTTTTCTTCGTGGGAAGATCTACCCGACCGTACGGGCTTTGTATCTTTGGATTTATTTTTTAGGGAGTCATCAGGGTGCTCAACTGAACCATGTGGCTCATTTTTCGAGGAAGAAATGCTGGGTGAGTGAGCCTGTAGGACAAGCTCAGTAGCAACAGATTCTGCAACAGTCTCTTCCCATGTCCGGTCAAAAGAAGCTGTTCGTCGTAACTCAGGACCTGAAGCACCAGTTATTCTGGATGGCATCTCAGGCTCTTTTGTTGCATGACAGGATGATGAACCTTCATACGTTGATGGGCCTTTCTTGACACGTCTTGCACCAGAAGTTGTTGAAAACCTCCAAACTTCCTGCATGTGCAGCAAGAAAACGAACTTTACCTCTTATACAGAACAGGTTTATACAAATTCTTGTTTCCAGAGGTTTCATTCTTTAGACCCAATGGGTTTCATTCTTTATCTCTATGATTTAGCTTTTATTGCCATGAAGTCTGAACTGACCTGCCGACGCTGTGAATCTTGTTCTTCCTCAGGAAAGAAATATCCCCACATCATTCTGTACATCGCATCTGTCAGGTAAATCTTAAGAGGATAAATCTCTACCTGCATGAAGACAATATGTACATCAAACGGCTACAAAATATCATCATGATGGTAGTAAAAATGATATCCTATTGAGTATAACAAGATCTATGTGGAATTCAGTCGCAAAGATCAAGTCAAACATTTGAAAGCAATTTTTAGAGGAGTTTGCAAAATCAATAGATTGAAAAAGGCATATTGCTTTTCAGGCATATTGCGCCCATCTTCAATTGTAGCAATTTTTGTGATATTAAAAAAGGCATATTGCTTTTCAGCATTACATTGAAACAAGCAGCATTCTGTGCACAAGAGAGCTCAGATCACATTTAAGCATGTGCAGACCAATAGAAAAGGAAAGGTGAACACAGTAAACTTAAGCCTGAATTGTTCACTGGTACTCATACAAACAACCATGGACATCATACAGAATCGCTTGAAAAAATGCACCCTGTGCTGTGATTCTTAATCAAGAAGCTTTAAAAAAATCAGCTGATCTTTGTTAACAAAATTAGTAACTAAGCACCTGGAAAAGTTCAATTCGCGAGACTCCCTCTCTTGGAACAGCTTGCTTAGCATCGACACGGAGCATGACTTTTCTGCATCCAAAAGAGTACAGATTGCAGTCTTCGGACGAAAAAAGAGAAGACCAAACAGAAGCAGATGAATTTCCTCTTATAGTTTCCTCCTCTTTTTAGTGACAAGTTCTAAGACATGGATGGTAGAACATATTGAGATAACATCAGAGTTGCGGGACACAAATCCCTTTGCCCACTGAAACTGGTTATTTCTAAGCATCCAACTGACTCAACTAGGATGATTTTCAAAGATGTAGACCCTGGGATCCTAATCTGCTAAATGTAGTGCAAATCAATTCAAGCATAGGGAAAATTACTGCCATGAATGAAGCATATGTTCATCATCAATGTACAGATTTCATAGGTGACAAAGAATCAGTAGTTCTATTCCCTTGGCAACCATGATGGTGCCTGCCTATTTCTTAGTAGAAAATAAGCTCATTCAAACCATAGTTTAAACCACAGAAGTCACCTCTTAGGTTAGAGATGATCTTAACTTTCAATGATTCAAGGTTGGGTTCACACAAAGATGATAGGAATGAAGACAATCCTCAAAACATAGTGCATGATTCAATTGTTTCTTTGGGCATGCAACCAACACATATGACACTCATCATTTCCAAACAGTATCAACAGAAAGTTTGAAACAATAATCACAGCTCCAAACGAAGCCAACAACATAGGGCCCTGTGATTGGAGCAGCATGTCCCACTGCTTAGAATCAAGTGAATATATTAACTTTCGACGATAGAATAAAGATCACAAGGGGTGATGCACAAAAATCATGTTAAATGCAGCAGAGAGTTGTGAACATGAGCATACTTTCCCCAATCTGGAGGAGGATTCCATGGTGAGAGAACCATATCGGACTTCGCATTAGGCAAGCAGTTCCTGACTACAAACGACTTTGTTGTGAATAGAGCTACCCCAATGTCCTTGTAATCTCGATCAAAATCAAAGATCTAAAACCAAAACCCAAATAAAACTTGTTGTCAGGTATATTCAACGACTGCAAAATAATTTATCTGCTGATTAAAATACCATGAAAAGGGTATCCCTTGACTGTCAGTTCATATATGTCAAGTAGTTGGCTGACTGTTGATCATGATCCTTCTTATCATGATGCTTTTGGGATTCAAAGTAGATAGCAGTTTTTTTATCGAAAACTTATAATGTAAAGAAGAATGTACATGTAACTGAATTCATCTCATTCTTTGTACAGGTAAAAGATGCATCTCTGTTCCTTTTCCTTTTCTCTTGATGGCATGCACGATCATTTTCTTGATAAACATGGCATGTGCAATCATTCTTCTTTTTTTATATATATACAGGGCATGCACATTCAATCCCTGGCTTATTACTTCTTTGATTCACATTCATTCAATAGCACTAAAGACATAAAGAGCAAAAGGAGAGATTCTGGTTATCATGCTCACGTCACTCACCATATCACTTATTTCAGCCTCTGCAAAGGATTTACCATCTATAAGCATGCTCCATACAACTTTGCTAATTTGCAGAGATATGCGCATGGCAAAAGATGGGCTTTTGTTCTTTTCCTTCTCCATAAGTCGGATTTGGGCAGCTTTCTGCAGAGCTGTCCTAAGAGATAAAGATGCTGCCTTTTTTTGTTTCTTTGCATTTACAAGCTCCTTCTTCAGTCCTTGAACCTGAGATTTCAAGTTTGTATCTTGCATGATCTAGTATGTACAAAAAAATTAAAGCACTGGTTGCACCGCCCACTCAAGTACACACATAATGTTAAACGGATTAACCAGGACATTTAGTCACCAACAAACACAAAGTACCATTCTCAAAAAAACAACCACAAAGAATCTCATATATGGAACATAAAATAAATGTTCATTATCTTTCTTTTTTAATTTGCTAAATTGCAATGTTCTCTATCCAAAGACCTACTCAGCCTAAAGGGGAGAGTTTTACTTGATGACACTCCCTCAACAAGAGAATGTCAAACAACAATGGATAGAAAGAAACGACCACAAAGCTAATGTATAAATTAGCTGTCAGATGAGTAATTCACCACCTTCTTCCCCATCACACTCTCAACATCTGAGTCCTCCTATTGAGATAACTCTTCAAACTATATTTGTATCTCACATAATCTAACAATTTGTCTAAAACTATGAGCAGAGTTGCCAAAGGGTATTTAGTCCAACGGCAAAAAGTGTTGACATAGGTGAGGACAGGGGATCAAGCCCCGGCAAGCATTACATTTCAAAAAAAAAAATATGAGCTCAGTTCTGTTGTAATATTAGCAGAGGTTGCACATGCTCAGGCAAGAGTATCCAAACAACAAGAAAATGCAAATAATTCAGTTTTTATGGTTTGTAGCATCAGTTAGTAGAGATTCTTGGTAAGCCAAGCAATTACTACAACCATTAACACCTCAAGCACTTTCTGTCGTTGGAAGAAGACCTAGAATGTGAAGCACATATTGATGGTTGCAACCACCGCAACTCGTACACTGCTATTTCACTGATACCAAACGTTTACACACTATCAATACAGCATCTTCGAAAGTAGAATAGTAATATAGATACTGAAGCACATCTGTTCATAAGAGGACATCATGCACTTGCAAAATAAGAAAGTACTATGAATCTTGTTGATTAGACAATCTATCAGCAGAAGTAAAACTAATCTATAATTTTTTTAAAGATCATCATCATCAAAATTGTTAAGGAAAGTTAGTCATCAATATGATAATAGCTAGCAGAACTTTTCTCACCAGAGATGGTATGCCACCAATGATCATCCACATGTCACCCTCCTTTATTGTAGATAGCTCCACGGAAGCATCAGAATAAAAGGACAATCTTTTCACATCATCCAGAAGTACTTTCACCTCTCTTTCTTTGTGTTCAAGGTTTACTTTTGCAAGTTCTACCTCTTCAACACCATCAGGAACCATCTCATCAGCCTCCTCTTCGACATCTTCATCATCTTCAGCAGGATATGATAAACTACTTCGTTTAGGCCTGAATCACAGATGATTAGAAGAACTTCAAAATGCGAATCGGAAACACATTATATGATAAGAAGCAGCAGGACACCTGACGGGAGCATGAAATAGCGCATTTAAAACCACTAACTTAGGAGTTGGGAGAACAAACAGCTGTGGGATATGGTAATTGAAAGAAAGTCTTCTTAACAGTGACAAAAGAAAGATGAATAAATATGCAGATCCTCACTTCGGAAGCCGAGCAAAAAGGAGATTGGTCAACACATCCAGCATAACCTGGAACTGGCGAGATGTCATAGTAGCTGTTAGGTTGTGACAGTTGAAAGTGAGCTCTTTTAGAGGTTTCACCTGCACAGAGTAGATCACAAGGCCAGTAATTGAGAATAAAATCCAACTATTAGATCATTCATCCCAAGAAGCAAGCACGCCAGTGGTAAGGAATCAAAACTAGTATATTGTGACTTACCTTCAAGTCTGGTGTCCCACCTTTATGTCTTGTGTACCGAAAATACATGTCACAAGGCATAAACACTCTTTCAAGGAGAGCACCAGTACGCTTCACTTTTGGAGAGCTTCGGCGAATTTTCGGAAGCCACTGCAGTCCAGCTCCTGGATCAACATCAGTTGGTGCAACATGAGCCTGCACATGCTCCAGCATTACTGAAAACTCCATGCGCTTCCAGGTCATTTCAGGTGTGCTTTCAGGAAGTTGTACATTTTGATTGCCAAGTGCTTGTTCGATTATCTCATGTCCAACACGGAGGACAGAATGAAAAGATCTGGCTAAAACACGGCCACTAACAGCAGCAAGCAAGAATCGACCCTGATGTACAGATAAGATAGCAGCACGTTAATACTGCAAAAGATTGGTTCGTGGCTTGAGGCATGTTAGAGGAAAACAATACAATTTCACAAAACATCTCCATGCTCGTCAAGTTTAACTAACCACAGACCTAAGAGGCGAGAATATGACAAGTGCTCAAGTAAATTGCAAAGACAATATTTGAAACTGAGTTACAGTTGGATCTGTATCCACATGTATAGAAAATGTTCCTGACTTCCTGTTATATGCAGTTCAATCAAGTAGCCATATCCTCATGAAGAGAAGTCAGTAACCCAAAGAAAGAGAGGGGTGACAACAATCTCCACACTCTCTCACTAGATGTGCCCAGCTAAGCGAATCTTAACATATAACCGTGCAACATCACCAATGGTTTCGTTGAATTCCAAGAAAAATGTCCTTCCACAATTTTCATACAGAGCTTCCATTTGCTAAAGAATTCTTCATATGACTCGAAATAGTTAAGTAGAAGTGTAGAACATGAAATGATTCACATCACGCCCCCACAAAACTCTTTCTTAAATTTCTTCTAACCTCTTGGTTACACAAGCAGGAATCAATGAAACAACCAACACATAAATTATAAGGTTAGGAAAGGTACTTAAAATCAAAGTACCCCAGGCTGCCTCAGAGAATTAGCAGCTCTTCCGCCCATGACAAAGTTTCTAAGTTACAAGTCTTGATGTTTCCAGGTGCACCCCCCGGTAGCTTTTAACAAAGTTTTTCCTTGTTTATGGAAAAGATAAATACCCGAAAAAAGCAGCCCGTCCAAAATACAACCTAGACTGCGCCCATTCATATGATGTCACATCCTAGAAAACTAGCTAGCGTCAGACCATTCATCTCATGCATTTGCATCAACTCAATTTATTTATTTTTTGCAGATTTACCTCCAACATCTGTAAGATAGCGTCAGACCATTCATCTCATGCATTTGCATCAACTCATTTTATTTATTTTTTGCAGATTTACCTCCAACATCTGTAAGATACTACAAATAATTGGAAGGAAGGAAATCATATACTATAAACATATATATTAGAATCTCCATATCCTACCTAAAACCTCAAGGTAGTGAGTTGGTGGATCCTCGACCTTATAAACCAACCCATCCTAATTGCAACTTCCGACATGGAACACTCTCCAACACTTCATAGTTTACTAATACTCTCAGTCAATTATTAATTCATTTCATAACAAGAATTTCCATATAAAATGCAGGTAGCAGTCAAAACACAAGGTTAATAAACATCAATAAGTTACAAACCAAATTTGTCCAAGTAGACCTTATACCACAAAACTGAAACAATTATCAACAATAAGCCATAAGATGTCAACCTTGTAATATGCCTCAGATGGGCACAATTTGAACTACAACTTCAAATCAGACACTCGATAGGACAAAAAGTCTACAAGAATGTAGGGAAAATGCATCGATCTAACAGTCATACAGTCAAGAGCATCATGCTGGCTACTTACATTGGCATCTTCTGAATGGAGGTTGAATTGTGGCTCAATAACATTTACCATGAAGTGGCGAGTCCCTTCTTCCTCATTATCATCTATGATTTGATTTGTTTCTGAAACTAAAAAGGTTATCCTATTAACATCAGTGGACTGATGAAAATGACTATAGAAAACAAATATATTAAAGACCAAGTACAACTAGCAATGCCAATGAGGGAATGACTAGCAATAAGGGCCAAGGATTCTGCGATCTTCAAGTCTCAGGATGGAGCAGTCAGTGAGAAGAAGGCATAGGAGAATTGTAGAATGGTGTGAAATTTGTTGGGATTCCACTTTAACCAAACAAAAATATATAGCTAAAAGTGCCTTCCGAAAAGAAAGTGTACAGCTAGAACTGCATCCTTGAAGACATAGAGGCTAAGAACGCAAGATAAAGTTAACTGGATACAATGAAGAAACATAAACACAAAATCCATGCTTACCGACAGTGGTGGATGGTGATTTCTCGGTGTTAACTGGATCTGTTGACAACGAAGCAGATTCAGAGTTTTCCACTTTGTCGGAAGGGAAATTTGTAACTTGGGCACTAGGAGACTTCGAGTCATTTTCTTGGACAACTTTAGGATCTGAATGTGACAGGTTCTCCTCAAGTAATTTCCTCTGTGCATATAGCCTAGATGGAGAGGGTTTCGGAGGTGCAAAAGCTTTGGATAACCCACCAACGAAAGACCAAACAGCATCTCTATTCTCTATTGTCCACAAGAGCTTGAGTCCATAAACAAACACTCGTTGACAATTATCAGCTATGACCACATTGTATCCATCATCATCACTTGGATCTGACCGTGTATGATCATCACTTTCACTACCGTGTTCGAATTCTGACCTGACATACGTCATCTCAAGGTTTCTTCTCCCAGCTTCTTGCCATGCCAATAATCTTGCAGGATCAGCCTTTGGTGCTTGCCTTCGGATTGTAAAATAATCGCATGACAAGAAAAATCCATCATCACGTCGTTTTTCATAGCAACCAGCATTACGTTTATCAGCACTTAAAGACCGGGAGTTTTTTCTCG
>SOPF01027572.1:67109-77854 GCA_012979155.1 Hypericum perforatum
ATGCTGGTAACATCTTCTCTCTCTAATACAACTTTGGGCATGTGAAGGTCAAGACCTTGGTAAACAAGATCAAGAGTTTCCCGTTTGCAATCAAAAGTGTACTTTTGCTTACCCCGACTCCAACAGAGTTCATATTTGAGCTTTGACATGTTAAAAGTTAGTCCTTTTGCTGGATCATCATTGTGTAATGGAACATGATTGATGGAAGTAGGTGTAGCATCGATTCGGAAGAAAAACTCAGTCATCACTTTGTCCAATGATAAATTGCCCGATCTGACAATTCTGGGAACTCCAAAACGAGGAAACCTGGAGAACATGCGCAATTTGTGCGGAGGAAGGTAATTCAAGTTCCAGAACTTAAGTGCCCAGGCCAAATCATGAGCACCTACATGAACTGTAGGCGGAGAATTTTCGACATCTCCTTCTGCTGATGGAGTAGAAGACAAGTGACTCTCACCTGAGGGAAGAAAGGGTCTAAGAGAGAAGTTCCATCGTAAGGATAATGATGTAGATCTGAATGGATCAAAAACCTTTCCACGAGGCTTCCCTTCAACGGGAACAGAGAAAAGGTAATGGTTTAGAGGAGTTCCAGATTCACATTCCCAAACCATTAAGACTTCAAGAGTAAACATGGGAGCTTCAAGGAAAGGAACAGCTACACCAGGAGGCAGCTTCAATCCACATCTGTCAGCCAAATTATCCAAGCTGCTAGTGAAAATCTTAAAACTTTTGGCAGACATGTACACACGTCCATCTGACTGCTGGATCTCCATATAACTAGAAACAATTTGAAGTCTATCACGTTGTTCATAAGGATCTGTAGTTGCAAGGATATGCCATCTGGTTTCATCAAAGGACAAAGTGATTTTCCCATGGATGTAGTTTCTCATGTCATCCCACCATGGTAAACTACGCTCCTTCTTTGGAGGTAGAACCAGTGGACCGGGGTTTCTGATACTCAAATTAGCCCTACGAAGAGCCACAGTGAAAGCGTAGCTCACATCAGCAAATGGTGGTTCATAACCTACTCCGAAGGAAACTTCTGCTGCCTGGAAATGAAGAGGCAAGTCAAAGTAACTCTTCATGGGAGGAGTTGTGCCACTCGCAGAGCGAAGCATGTCCACCTTTCTCCATCTGCCAATAAAGACATCTTGACGGATTTGTGGCTGAAAGCTTGTGGCCTAATCAAAAAGAAGCGAATGCAGGCACATAGTAGTTCAGTTCCCATTATCATTCCCAAGGAAGCAAACAGCTTAGAAAGTGAATAAATATTTGAAACAAGGGGAAGCAGAAGAAAGAAACCTGCTGTGCTAATATGAGGCGACCTTCACATTTGCCAAAAGTACCAGCAAAAAGTGGATATGTATAATCTCGTAACTGAACCACCAATGTGCCAGCGCGCAAGAAAAAATTACCACCATATAGTCGAGAAAATGGAATATCATTTTCAGAACAAACAGGGTCCAGGGTTTTCAGAACCTCTATCATCCCAGCCTCTTCACCATCAATCTTGGTCAAGCTTACATCCAAGTCAGTAGAAGAAATAGAAAGAAGAGAACTACGAGCCAAGCTTGGTCTGAAACCAGCCTGAAATCCATCTTGACAAGCACCTGATCCTTCTGATAAATTTAACTTTTGGCATGCTTCGTAATAAGACCTAAAGGTCTGCGTATAAATATCTTCTTTCATTTTCAAGACAGTACTCTGGTCATTTACGTCAATCTCTTCACCGTTATAAATAACCTTTGTCTCACTGCTAGAATCATTCATTTCAGAAACTTCAACACTATGCCTAGTTATAAATTTGTCAAGAAAATTTAACCTGACAGCTTGCTCACAGGCCTCATTTTTCATCAATCTATAGTGCTCGTCAAGCCAACCCTGCAGTGGTTCTTCCTCTATGTCAGCAATTAACTTCCGTATACAAAATCTTACACGTCCACGTTCCGATGTACTGGGTTTTTTGGGCTTTGAACTTTCTTTCTTGAAGGGAAAGATTAGTTCAGTTTTGGCAGCAACTACAAGCTTCAATGCCCGCAACATATCCTCAACTGAATCATCAATGGCACGCAACTCTAACCTGTATGGCAAGCAGATATGAATATCAAGCCCTTGAATTACCCAATCCCAGGTGACTGATGTGGGTGCCTTTGCATCAGGCAAACTACTCGAAGAGCTAGGAACTCGAGAAATTTGCATTCTGCTGCTTCTAAGCACTCTGGAACCATTTAGACGAAACAGAAGTCCTTCAAGAAGTACCCCTATACGAGCATTCTCTGAAAAAATTGACTGAACCTGGACAATCGCATCTACACCATCTCCCATCTGTGCAGAGATAGTAAGCATTTCTACATCAATAGCAAAAACAGATTCCTTTCTCTTGTGCTTATCAAGATTTCCAGATTCCGAAGTTGAATCTCTCATGACAGACGTAGATTCTTTATTGTCATTGCCATGCCTTTGGTACTGGAGCTTTTGATTGTGGACCAGCAATTTAATACGCAGCATAAGTTCAACAAGGGAAAGATGTAAATCAGGCTCCCATCTGACCTTAATATCAGTAGCACTGAATAAGGAGCAAACAGAGATCCCTTTAAGACCACCAGAACGCCTTACAACCTTTGAATTTTGCACGTCAAACAATGTGATCGATGCGTCAACCTTGTTTTCCTCCAAATGTTCATGATAGATAGACCTTGCTCTTTCAAGTTCCACCTCTGCAGATTGCTTTTCCTTATTTGACGACAATACCAAATTGAATATGTCGAGAGAAATGGTGTACTTCAATTTCTTATACTCTTCAGATACTGTAGAGATTACTTTCGCAGTACGAGGTGTACCATCATCGGAAACACTAATAACAACGCGACCTCCTTGTGATCCATAATTGACACGCTTGGGATCAGCAACAACAGTGTTTTCCAAGCCAGTGTCACCACAGAAGTTAACAGAGCATCTCTCCAGACTAAATTTCACAAGTTGGGCTCCCTTCCTGGATGATGTAGATGACTGGCCATCCTTACTCTGAATTGTTCTTTTACTAGAAGTAGAAAAACTTTTGAAGAAAGCTTGAATGGACATGGCAGTCACTATAAGTGACTCCACACGCTTGAAGTCTAGATGAATACCCATACCAGTCACATCAAGAGAGAGAACCAACTTATGGTCAGCGCCATTTTCTTCAGTAGAACCAGCGTCTTTCTTTCCCCAATCCAGACCAACCTTTGCGATGTGTACTAAGGCACCTGAATTGGAGTCCACACTAAATGGGATTTCTTTGGAGTATTCTTGGTATTCATCGGCCATGTGCAAGTTCAACTCCCCAAGTTCCATATGTACTGTGGTTCCCAAATTTGACACATTATTTCCAAACAAATGCAAGGACTGCGAACAACCCTGCATAAGAAACCAGAAGCTAATGATGTATTCCACAAAGTACCAACGGTAAAGAAGAGTTTCAACTATGGATGAATAGAATGGGTATCCATGGTTTGCAAAAGCTCCCTAGCTAGAGTGGAGGGATGGTGACACATTCGTATATGACAACACCCTTATATATTCAACTATGAAGGAATCTTCAATGAAGAAAGACAAAAAAAAAAAAAGAACAATGAAATGGGCATCTTACACCAGCAGATATGAAGAGTAATCAGATGAGTAACGTGTGCAACTAAGATAGCAAAATCGAACAAAAGACATGCTGACATTACAAATATGGAATGGATCAATTTACTATTTTCACCATTGTTTTACCCTTGTGGAGTAAAAGAACAAGAGATTTTGATGACATTTGTAGCAAAAGATAAGGACAAATATTGATAATCAAATCTGAAAATTGAGAGCACTCCACAAGAGTCAAAGAATGCTGAAAGGAATAAATTGATCCATTCAGTCAACATTCTCCAAAATTAGGGCACTCTGGTCCAAGACTGAAAAGACACAAGAAGAATTGCTTTGTGAATCATGCAATGAAGAAGGAAAAGGTCGTAGAAGCAGAAAGTCACACACTTTAGGTTAAGGTCTCCCTAAGTCGTAAAACCAGACTCGAGAAACCCCCTGCCACACGTCTTACACAGAAAGAAAATAGACAAAACCAAACATGCAATCGGCTAATGTTAGGCCTGTCTGACAACGATGACAAAATTGACATCACTTCATCCAATTCAATGGGAACAAGAAGCCTTGGAATCAAAGCAGAATAATACTACAAAGATATACTGCATCGCAAAGGGGACAATATTAGTATAATGACCCAGGGAAAGCAGCAAAAGGAACACTTTGCAGCCTACCGTCAAGAGTTAACATTTTCATTGTAATATCATCAACTCGGAAGGAAATGCTTGTTTTCATTAAAAATGAAAGAACAGAATAAAAGTGGGGCGGGGAGGATAGACTCTACGAGCACTCACACTAGATTTTTAGCAGCTATAAAAGTTAAAACAGCAGTGTCAAGAGACGCCATTGTCATGAATCTAAATACTGATAACATGCTTACATGGTATATAGGTAAACCATCGATGCTGTAGACTACCAAAGTCAGCTCAGGAGCTGAAACTGTGCTTGTCCAGATGAAAACTTTGGATTCAGAAGACTGTGACTTAGCAGGAGTAGGCTTCTCCTCCCGGAGCACCATTTTTTTCTTTTTCGATTGCTGAAGCCGCAACCATGGCTCTAATCGACCCATAATGATCTTGCACTGGCTACCTCCAAGCTTAACATCAATCTCTGCTCTAATTGGTGAGGTTGGCTGCAAAGGCATTGCAAGCACAAATGATATATCATACAAGTATCAAACTCCAAATTAGATCTCCCTTAGAATGGTGCAAGACTTCTTATGTTTAGGTAGAGGTTTATTTTCGTAAAGAAAGACGTGGAAAGGACCATATGGCATATGCTCGTCTATAAGAGAAAATATAGAAAAGAAGATCACTTTTTTTCTTAGAAAGAATTCTAAGAGAAGAACAGGAACAGAAGGGAATCAAATATGTATACAAACAGCTCTGGCCCCATAGATTGCCAAGGAAATCCATCTCTCCCTAAACAAAAGTGTAGTTAGAGACTTTCTATCCAAGCTTTCATAATCTAATGTAATGTTCTAAATGACAACATATACACAAGAGAAGTCTAAACACTGCAGCTCTTTCATTACTAGATGGGAAGAAACATTATAGCCATTTCATGTCAAGAGCATCAATAAAGAACAGAACACCAACCTGTACTGAAATGTAGACAAAAGAGAGAACATCAACTTTCAAGATCTCGACGACAGAAGTGCCAGCTTCCCTAAGAAGCTGAAATATAGTACAAAATCAAAATCAAGAGGACACAGACTGTAAGATGTTATTGAGTGGAGATTCGAAAGTAGCTATGACATACATGTATCTCACTGCACTCCATTTGAAGATCAAGGCGCGTGCTCTCACCAACCTCCTCCATAGATCGTGATTTGACACTCCTTAATTGAATTCCCATGATATTGTTTTCAACCATTATATCATGTTCTTGGTGGGAAAATCTCACAGTCAGCTTCGGCAAAGAGAAGCATGACTACAGCTCCAAGATTTAATATTGTCAGTTGAAGCAAGAATGTTGCATTTCATGTCCCCAAAAGAGATCTACTACACCTTAACAGTATGATGTGCAGCTACAGAGTGAGAAAATTCATTCAAAGTATATCATCACCTAGAAATGATGATGGCCGAATGGCATCTAAATACAATGAACTGCCGACATCCAGGGTTTACCTTGTTCGTGAACCAAAAACACATGTTTGCCAAGCTTGCAAGGATCTATGAAATAATCAGCTCAGGGTTTGATGGAAAAATTTAAGGGTTTTCAGATAGTACTGTTCAATGTTAATGCTACTTAAATCTCCCAATTGCACTCATACAAGTTCACACTTAAAAAATAGTTTGCTAACGATTCTACTATTCGATTGCTTGGTAATAATGAAAGCTCAAAAATTCTAACTTCGGATTAATGGATCATAATTTGGTGCTACAGACAATTAGCAAAATAATAATCTTGTGCAACAGATACAGCTAAAAAATCTTGTGCAACAGACAACATCACCAGGTCAAATCCTTGGGTCCAATCATCACCATCAACAGACTTTTTTATTTTGTCAAAAACCTTCCCCTCCTATGACATGTTCAAAAAGCATTTGAACCTTATAAATCAAAATTGCAGCATTTAAAAATGGAGTCTCATTAGTCTAAGATTTTCAAACTGGTAGTGCACAACCTTGCCAATCATGATTATTTAACCTTGTTGGACTGGTTTCAGTAAATTCATCAACTACTTTGGTAGAGTTGGGGACTACGTAGAAGCGGCATATGAGACTTAGAATATAGAGAAAAAGAATATAAAAGCCAAGAAACTGCAGGATGAAAGTGAGTGAACTGAAATGTCAAAACAACAGTGAGGCATCAGGAAAGAAATTTAGTTGTTTCACATATTCATTAAAAATATATGTCCCTGTTATGACACATTGCGCAAGCATCGCAAACAACTACAAATGGGAATATGCATAGCAAAAAAAACTACAAATGGGAATAAGCATCGCATGAAGATGGCAATGAAGTGATGATATATTTTCAACAAGACATGGCAAACTCATCATAATAGGAAAAGGCCAGTAGTGTCTGACCTTCTCAGGAATTATAGAAATATACTTCATGATGGCTACAGAACCCAGCTGATTTTTTACTGGAGCTTCAGTAATCACCACATCAGGGATTGACACTTTCTCACGATGAGGAGCAGCATCTGGCTTGCTTTTCTTTTTTGATAGCAAATCTTCATTTAGGTTCATTATGACCTCTCCACTAGCTAGTTCCAGATTCTGGATAATCACACCTACTTCCCTAATCCAAAGGAAAAACCAATGGTTAAGAAAGAAACCTACGTGAATAAAAAGCTGTGAGCATACTTTGTAAGTGATCTTTCTGTTAATAGACCAAACAGCAGATGCACTCTGGAATCATTATCAGTCAACTGCATTAATTGGCTTATTTCCATGACAACTGACACGATGAAAGAATCTATACCCATTATGAGCGAATTCGCATGACAGCAAGAAATCTTCACAACTGAAAGGCGCAGAAGACTTTTCTGCTGCTCCAAGTGGTAGCTCATCCACAGAATTATATCCTGAACTTCCTAAGCTAGAAGATTGGCCACAACTAGCGCGGGATTCGCCCATGTGGATGAAGATTGGTAATATGTGTAGCTTAACAAACAAACTAGAGTTAGATCCACCATCTTTAGAGATATCCAGCTTCAGCTCCTTGAGTTCGACTATCACCTTTGGTGTCTGCAAAGAATTTGCACAAGTTGAAAGAACAAATTAAGTCAAAAGCAAGTAGTTGGTAGAAGAAGAACTGGAACCTATCGGCTTAGTTAGAAGCAATTCAGTTCGAAATTTAATTTTAGAATTTCAATTCAAAAGCCACCCACTCTAGTACTCCATAAATTGTTGCTTGATCAAGCATAGAGCAAGGTAAGCCAGCTTATACAAAACTGAGATTATCTTGACAAACACTTTAGATGCCAATAAGGGTTGGTCTGTGGTCCTTTCCTTCACGTCAATATAAAACAAATAGTTCTCTGGTTGAACGATGACCTTCCCCCATCTTTTTCTGAATTTTATGAGTGACAACAGGACAGTAATTGCATTCCCCGCATATAAGATTAATAAAGTCCATCAACAAAAAACAAGGGTTTGGTGTTTGAAGGCAACCATAATGGAAATCTAGTGATTTCATATCCTGAATTCAGGAGAGACAGATGACTAATTATGATCAGTTTGCATTTGAAATAAAATAATGATCTACTATATAATCATATGTTCTGTGAATAACAAACAAAGATAAGTTCTGGCTAATACCTCTCAAATAATGTCCGTAAACCTACACCTAGTTTCTACCAATTTATGAACACAAAATCCCAATTTGGATCAGAACTCATTCTCAGTTGAACGAAGTTTATATAACAAAATAACAGCCAGCCTAGCACAACTGCAATTAAATAGATGGTCCAAAGTAGAAAAAAAAAAATTTAAGCACCACCTCTAAAAATTTATACTTACCTTCACAACAAAATCCATGAGAGAAACTGACAAAAATGGCGCTACATTAGCCAGGACCGTCCACTTTCCCCGGCCTGACGAGTGGGATCGAGCTTTCTTTTTCTTGGACTTCTTCGTCCCTTTTGTTGAAGGTCTCATTACAATTTCTAAGTCACATATCAAAATTTGAAGCTTTGGTTCCCTAGAAATGAAACCCACACCAATTTTGGCCAATGACTGGCGCAAACTGAGTCTAATTTCCCCAACTGATACAGATTCAACAGCACCCTGCAAATGCCAAATGATAAAATCTGAATCAGACGACTTCAGAAAAAATCTTCCGAAATATCCATGCAAAACAAGGAGAGGCGGAACCAAAGCCTTTCTTTCTTTCTTTTTCTTTTGACAACAAGATGATAATCATTTATCATATAAAGCACCAAGGGGGTGCATCCAAACACATCCACCAGAAAACAACTATGAAATCTTCTTCCCATAAAAAACTGTTCCATTCCTACACCAAATCAACAGAAAAAAGGGGCACAGCATAAGCTTTTCCATAATGTGCTGACTACACCTTCCCAACAAGGTACTCTAAGCCAGAAGTTTCTCTCTCATACCTCACCCAGTAACCCACTCAATCAACCTGTTATTTAACAGCTCACAAACTTTCATTCTAAATAATAAAAAATGGAACACCGTAACGAGCAGAATTCTTTCACAAAACAATGTACCTCCATGCAAGCATATCTCACAAGGTAGTCAATAGCGGATAGCGGTCACGTAGCGGCGACCCCCTTGAAATGGCATAGCGGGCCGCTATTTCCGCTATTGCGCCGCTATAGCGGCGCAATATAGCGGGAAAAAAAGCATAGTGGGGGGTCTGATATTTCCGCTATAGCGCGCTATAGCGCCGCTATTGACAACTATTCAGTCAGAAACAGATACATTAAATGACCAGAGAGCCGGGCAAATCTTTGATGCACTAAAAACTATCTGCTCCTGATTCCTAACTCTCACTTCATCTCTTTTTTTTTTACCTTCTAAGCTGACTACAAGAAAATCAACGGTAAGGCACAGGGCCACTACTACGTGACAGTGACAATGTGGCTTTCCTTTCTAAATGATCAACAAACTGCAACAAAATCACAAATGAAATAACCAATTCAACAAAAACACACCTTTTGGAACTTCACCATGACATCCCTCAGGCATTTCCAGCCGCCAACACGGAACGAGACTGATGCCCCCAAGACTTTGCTCAGTATCAAAGCGACCAACCTAGAGGCGAATCTGAAAAAGCACGAGAAAAACAAACAGCAACCAGAATGAGACGGCAAGCCGAATATAGGAGCAAGAGCAAACATTCCCACAGCATCAAACACGATCAAGAACTATCCATCCTAGAGGTCCCAATTCCATTCGGATCCAACCCACTCCAACACAAAATCAACTGAATTTGGAAGAGAGAGGAAACACAACCGACAAGTACAATGCACCTAAAAGAAACCACACAAAACGCAAAATAAGAATAAAATGACTCACATGAAGACAAGCCACAACGTGATGCAAACCATTAGGAAGCCGAAGAGGAACCGCACCGGAGAAGCCGCCATCGCTTCTCGAAACTTCCTCCGCAACCGCAAACCCAACCGACCGACCGACGTACGATCAAAGACTCCCGAGGCCGCCCTGGAGGAGGACAATTCCCGAAGCAGCCACGTCACCTCCACACAACATCCCCATCATCATCTTCTTCTTCCTCCTCGCTCCCCTTCTTTTCTTCCTTCGTTATGTTTGGAAGAAAGCCAAAGGCGATCGGGCGCGTCCCTTTACCTTTTAATGGTGTGAGAGATTTTTTATTTTTTCCCTTTTTTTTAATTCGACGGAAAAGGAAAGGGGTTTTGTTTGTAGATCCGATACGCGAGGTGGCCGTTGATCACTCTCTCGCACACACTCCTCCTCGGAGAGAAAAAAGGGCAATTTTGTCTTTTCAGGTTTCTTATTTTACAATTTTACCATTTTTTTTTTAGGAGAGAATGAAAATGTTGGGTGAGTAGTTCTAGGGGGTTGGGATCGGGTGGGGTTAAGGAACGGTGCTGAGGAAGGGAATCCTCAGTATATACTGAGGAGGTTAATATTGTAAAATCACTTATCTAACTATTTATCCACTAACTATTCATCCACTAACTATTCATCCACTAACTATTCATCAACTACTATTCATCCACTAACTATTCGAAACAAACCAGCAATGCAGCCAAGAAAACCAACAATGCAGCAAACGAAACCATTAATACAACCAAACAAACCAGTAATATAACTAAGCAAACCAGTAATGCAACCAAATAAACCAGTAATACAACCAACGATTATTGGTTTATTTGGTTGTATTAATGGTTTCGTTGGCTACATTGTTGGTTTTCTTGGCTGCATTGCTGGTTTATTTCGGATCATTGCTGGTTTGCTTGGTTGCATTACTGGTTTGCTTAGTTATATTACTGGTTTCGTTGGTTATATTACTGGTTTTATTGGTTGCATTAATGGTTTATTTGGTTGTATTGCTGGTTTGCTTCTTTTCATTACTGGTTTGCTTGGTTATGTTGCTAGTTTATTTTGTTATATTACTAGTTTATTTAGTTGTATTACTGGTTTCGTTGGTTATATTACTGGTTTT
>SOPF01027572.1:77864-210386 GCA_012979155.1 Hypericum perforatum
TGGCTGCATTGCTGGTTTTTTTTGTTGTATTACTGGTTTATTTGGTTGTATTACTGGTTTGCTTCTTTTCATTACTGGTTTGCTTAGTTATGTTGTTGGTTTATTTTGTTATATTACTGGTTTATTTAGTTGTATTACTGGTTTATTTGGTTGCATTGCTGGTTTGCTTGGTTGCATTGCTGGTTTGCTTAGTTGCATTAGTGGTTTGCTTAGTTGTATTACTGGTTTCGTTAATTGTATTACTGGTTTTATTGGTTGCATTACTGGTTTGTTTGGTTGTATTAATGGTTTCGTTGGCTGCATTGCTGGTTATCTTGGCTGTATTGGTGGTTTGTTTCGGATCCAAACGAAATGAACAGTAATTTTATTTGAAAGTGTACAGTGATTTTATTAGTGGATGAACAGTAATTTTATTAGTGGATGAACAGTAATTTTGTCAAAAAGTCTAAAATACCCTTATTAATGTAGGCCATTGGATCAGAATATTTAAAAAACTATTCTGATCCAATGGCCTATATTTCCCTCAGTATATACTGAGGGAAATCTCCCTCAGCACCGGATCCAAACGCGATCGGGTGCATAGAGGGTGTACGGTTAAGATGGGGCTACTTCCTCGGGGAGCGTGCACGAGATGTCATTGTACGACGGTTTATTGTCCAACGTGCCCCTGACTAATGGTGTCGGAGAGGATTTTGTCAATGCTTCTCCAAAGATAAACGAATTGGTTCCAACTTAATAAATAATTTTATAGGATATAGAATTTAGGTACATCGTATGTTATTTTTTCATGCGATATTGTTATTTCATTCATGCGATACTAGTTTTTGATGATTGTCAAAAAACTCATTATTCGTACCCTTTTCGTATATCATTCTTACTATTTTAGGTTGATTTAGTTATGTTTTAGTCGTCTTAGTGATAGTTTTCATTCATTGTGTGTTTATATTGAGTTTATCGGTTTTCATTAAGTTTGTTTGTTTTTAGGAGCACATTGGAGGAGAAGTGGAGGATGACGAGTGCACACGCGAAGCCAAGGACGAGAGAGAAGTCACGAAGTCAAGGAACGAATTGCACGGTCTTCTGGCGCACGCCAGCATACATGGCGCGCGCCAGGTAACCGTTATCCGAACGATAGATCACTCAGACGACCATTTTCACTCGGAGAAGCAAAATCGCAAAGGCTGGCGCACGCCAGGTACTCATGGCGCACGCCAGACCCGACGGACAGAAGTAAAATAAAGCTAAGTGTTGGCCAAACAAAATTGAAGAAGTGACTAAGGCGGCTTAGGCTTTGTGAAGGCAAGGAGACAATGTTGGCAGACACTTTAGAGATATTTTTAGGTTAGACAATTTGTTAGATAAGTAAGATTAGATATTTAGTTTACTATTCCTTAAGTTAGATAGTATATTAGCTAACTTTGGTCTAAAAAAACAAGTGTGGTGCATTTGTGTGGCTCTTTTGGTTTCACAAGTGTGAACCAAAGTGAGAGTGGATCACCAAAACATATGTAAATATTGGTTTTTAGTAGAAGAATGTGGACTTGAAGAGGGGGAGCTTGGAGGCTTGATAAGTCTCCTTCCCTTTTACTCTTTGTCTTTGATTAATGCTTTGTGTTTATATAAATATGTGTGAGTAGTTGTTTGAGTTTTGTGCCTTAATGCCTTTGATGTAGCCACTGATGAGAGTTGTGTATGTTCATGTATGTGTTCTTATCGACGTGCTTGATCCTATTGCTTAGACTTGCTTGATCACCAAGCCTTAGTAGCTAGTCAAAACTTGAGACCGAAAGGAGATAGAATTGATGGATATGTTGATTTGATGATTAGTACTCTTGCTAGGAGAGAAATCTCCTTGGTAACCTACTGATTGTTCTTGGAGTGGAGCTTATAGTTGGTATTTAATTTAGTTTAGTTGGTTGGTGGGGTCGAAAGAACATATCTAACCTTCTAAGCTTGGTTAAGTAACAATTAAGACTTATATTGCATGAAAGTGTAATTGAGGTTGCCTTTAATTCACTCGGACCACATCACATACGCTCAGACCCCCTTTATCTTATGGTTATATATGTTGCTGGTTTAAGGTACTTAGCTCGCTTTTAGCTTTTTAGTTGTTGATAATCTGTTTTGTGTTATAGACTATCTATATGCTTGTTCTTATGCTCTTGATGCTTAATGTTTAAGACTTTAGATCACTTGAATTTAACTACAAACTTCATAATCTGATCCTAGTTAAGTAAGTAAACCCTAGAGTAGACCTAAAACCTCATTCTCTGTGGATCGACAACCCTACTTACTCTTATTGCAAATTCGCTACAATCTGCTGCTGTCAACTTGGCGCACACCAGCCACAATTGGCGTACACCAGGTTTGTTCTTTAGAAAGAAAAAGCTCAGAGCCAGGTGTGTTTGGCGTGTGCCAGAGGTCGATTTTGGTAAAAGTTGGCGCACGCCAACCGTTTTTGGCGTACACCAGGAATATCTGAGAAACGACTAGTCATCCATTATCAAGCAGAATTACGATAGAATGTTCACCTAGAAAAGCAAACCAGTCAACCTTCAGTAAAGGCATTAGCAAAATCGCACGCAAACCACGGAAACATCAATTGGCGCCATTATCGGGGAATGAGATTTAGACTCTTAATTCGGTTTACGAACTCGGATTAAAATTAGTATATTATTAGTATTATATTTATATTTATATTTATATTTTTCTTTTTTATTTTTCTTTTTCACCAAATGACTTGTCTTATTTGACAAGTTACGTGAATGCCCTTAACCCGTTTCACCTCCGAGCCTCAGTTGGGAATTGAAGTGGACATAGCACGGTTAGAAAGGTCATTGTGTAGGGAGAGACGTGAGAAAGAAAGAATGGATCAAAGACAGGAAGGCCAAGGGGGTAGAGCACCTGGTCCTCGACCTTCTTTGATGGACCTTGGAAGACCAACTTACGAAGGAGCGATAACTGGAATCCAACGGTCAGCTATAGAAGCTAACTACTTTGAAATTAAGCCGATCGTGATTCATATGCTTCAAGCTTCGGGTCAGTTTTATGGTTTGCCTAACGAAGATCCCAATGAACACCTGGGGAACTTCATGGAATTAGCTAATAATTTTAAGTATCCTGAAGCGTCGGATGATGTCGTTAAGATTAAAATATTTCCATACATGTTAAGGGATAAGGCTAAACTTTGGTATAAGCAACTTAAGGGTACTTCAATAACTGACGTAGCGCGCGGAAGCTTGAACGAATAGATTGTGGAATTGTTGAACACGTAATGATAAATCCTCTTCAAGCACAACTTCTGAAGTGTTTAAAAGTGTTTGTCCAAGATGATGCACATGATAGTGATGAGAATTTGATGAGATAATCAACTACTAACGCAACTTCTGTATTGTTTGTAGAGGTTTGTTGGATTCCAATTCCAACGGCACCTGGGCAGCAAACAAATAATTCGGAGTCCACCGAATTAAACACTTGGAATCCACCAAGTAGACAATGGGAATCCACTCAAAGATAAATTGGCAACAAGCTTAATTCTTTTTGAATTATTTTCTTCAAATCTGATCTTTATTATTTCTCAACAACCCTTTAAATAGGGACGTGACAATCTGGTGGCCCATATTGGCAGTTACAAAACGAAATCCCTTCCTCCTAATAACTACGAAATTAACTAATGTCTTAATGGCAATTATTGAGCACATTCTCTCCCTAGTGTTGTCATTATCTTGATTCTTGTCAAGTGAGATAGGCAATTCGTAAGGAGAATTCATTTGTACGCCTCCTTCGGAACGAACCAATCCTAAAGAATAAGAATCAGAATGTGCAATGGCTTTTATCTTCGAATTCTTAACAGCTTGTGTGTTGATGAAGTCTTCTTGTCCATCACGTGCAATAATCACATCATGAACTTTGTTTTCAACAAAGCCATACCTAGCATTCAGGTTGTCGTATTGCACTTCTTCTTGAACCACGACAATCACATCACAAGGCTTTTCAACATCATCTTGTGATTCTTTCTTTTCTTCAACAATAAGATCTTTCTTATGCAACACGGTATAAATGTCTTCAGGCTCATTCAGATCTTCTTGATCTCCCTCAGATTCATCTTCAATGGGTGCACAAATAATCGTAGCTTTATCAAGGTCAGCCTTCTCCTTTTCGTTTTGTGCAACCAACTGGTTGGTCTTTTTCTTTGGACAATCACGTGCAATATGGCCAATCTTGTCGCACCTATAGCATCTCAACTTAGAATTTGAATCAGATTCAAACTCTTTAAGTCCGTTTGTTGCAATTGGATAAGTCTTCGGAATAGCCATCTTATCCTTTGTCTTGATAAGATCTTGCACGACCTTAGCATCCTTCTTTGGTCTGGGATTGACATCAAACGACTTCAATTGTTCAGAATTGTAACTCATCACGTTCTCCTTCTTGTGCATAGCCTTCTCGATTTTACCTGCCTTGGTGCATACATCTTGTAAATAAAAGAACAAATCAGTCTTCATGCGTTGCTTGATCTCAGATTGCAATCCATCAACAAATTGATAGATCATTTGATCTTCTTTGTCTTCCAAGTCGGTCCATGATATCAATTGCATGAATTCAGTCACGTACTCTTTAACCGAACGATCTCCTTGGATGCACATCTTCAATTTTGCACTTAGGTTTGCTTGTAACCCACGCTAAGAAATTTCTTCCTTAAGATTCTCTTCATGGAAACCCAATCACGAATGCGTCTTGCTCCTCTCTCTTTATGCCACCATGCAGCCGTCCTAGAATCAACTTGTAAGCCACGAAACTTACCTTTTGCTCTTCAGTTAGATTCATGCACATGAAATAATCTTCAATTAATCGAGCCATATGAGGAAATCTTTGTCCATTTCTCCATAAAACTTGTCAACATGTTGTTTAAAAGGTCGATCTACACTCCTGAATGAATTATATTTCCATTCGTCATGACTAGAAGCACGCAATTATTTGCTCTCCTTTGTAGCACATCTAGGAACACGTAGGGCTTCTTCATGAACGTCTATGGCACGAACTCCATGTCCTTGAGCTCTTGAATCACGTTCTCCTCTTCTTGAAAAGAACATGTCTCAGATCGGATTTTGGTGGAGTTTGGTAAGATTAAGGGAATTCGGATCAAAGGATCACAAAATTCTGTTGCACGGCTTAGTGTTTAGGTCTCTCTCAAACTCACGGGTTGTACGGTATGAACACAATCTCAATATGGAAATTGAGATGATCGTTGCTCAGGCTCTGATACCACTTGACGTAGGCAGCGGAAGAAACTTGATCAAAGTGGTATTGTTAGAATACATCAAATGGGGAATTGAACAAATGAACGTATGAACTCAGGAAATTAAGGTGTGATTGAGGGTTTGGAGGGATGAAATGGTACGAACAAAATGGATATAAAAAAAATAAAATACAAGGATATGTCCAACAAGGGAGATTTGATAACTAATGTACGAGTCCACGTACACAATGCGAATCCACGCATCAATTATGCAAGTCCATGCATAAACAAAGCAAATCCATACTTAAAATTACACTTGGGTAATTCTGAGATAACTTCTCAAATTTTAATTCATAATAATCTGTCCTATTACAAGCTAATCACGTTCCTTATAATAGCACAAGCCTAGGCGTGATTTAAGGCTGCATTTAAGCCCAGAAATTCAAAAGACACGCAACAGGTTACAAGCTTTCCTATTTGTAACTAAAGCAATAAACTAATGCCATAATTGGCAATTATTTAATCACGTAACCATCTGTTGCTAACGGACAGGAATGACAAAAGAACTAACGGCCACCTAATAAACTAATGCAATGAATGCACTTATTACATGTAATGGCAAACATTAAAGGCTAAATGATTCAGCTCCTAATGAAAAGGAAATAAAATGACACTTCAGAATGCTATCACAGCTTATTTAATGCAAAAACATAATAATTTAAGTTGGCAGATGCATGCAAAGCCATGCACACGTGATTATTCCCTTCTTTTGCAACGTCCTTTCATCAAATGGACCATGTTCTTGTACGTGAATAATCCATTCAGTTTGTGCATGGGCAGAATATGATTTATTTTCACTCATCTAGAAGTCGTCCTACGTCATCCTCCCCTCCTTAAGAATAAACTCGTCCCGAGTTAATGATGGTAAGGCTTGGCAAGTGTCATATATCAGCACGAAACCAATTGAAGCACTTGAATTCCTTGGTTGCACTTGGTTCCTTCCCTTCCAACAGAACAGATATTTCAAGCTCAAAACATTAGAACACACCATGACAAGCACGAAATCTTTAGCTCTCTTTTCCATGGACTTCAGATTGTTCCACATATTAATCAAAGCAGATCCATGAGTGTAATCATAACAATCCACACCAAGAAAATCAAGGTGCTTAACCTGAGTTTCAAAGAACTCAACATCCTTATCATGTGCACAATCTTCCATAGGTTTCTTAAGAACAAGTGAATCTGAATTCTTTTACAATTCTGATGACTCTTCAAATAACTCTTCCACAATCTGATTTTGAACCTCCAAATTGCAAATTTCAGATTCTAAACTCACATTTTCTTCAACCTCATGAGTAACAACAAGTATCTTATCACGTCCATGGTAGGAATCCCAAAAGTGATCCCACTTTTCTCCCGCCAAATCAAGAATCTCATCAACTTGCTTAGGAAATAATTCAGCAATTAATAAATCTCTCATTTTGATCCAATGAGAAATTTTCTTTTTATCTCGTTGCTCCCTTCTAGCTTGCAATCTATCCCACCATAAGAACAGATCAAATTGCAATTGATTTGTAGCTAATTGCAATTGAGCAAAATTAGAAAGCTTCTCATGGTCAAAATATAAACTGATCTTCACAAGCCAATTGACAAATTCACCTTTCTGAATCCCTCCACCAAGAGTAGCAATATCACATGCCGTGGGAAATATCAGTTTGTCCATCTTGCAAGAAACGTGCTCCTCACATCAATTCCAACCATAAAATGTCAAATCTGAGCTCTCTCAAATAACTAAATCAGTTTGCACGATTTCTCCAAGTTTCAGAATCAAAACCAGCTCTTAATTATCTTATCCAAAAATCACAAAGACCAAAAACGAATTGTCACGACCCAATATATGGAAGTGACAAATGCCGGGAATTAACCTCCCTAGGTACCAGACTTTTATTTTAAATGAAGGTTCAAATCCAAAACATGTCTCACACAGTAAATGTCTTTACACTGAAAATGCTGAAAGTTCATAAATGCGAATGATGGATGATATGCAGCGAAAGGCTCCCTCTAACCCCGATCCTCGCTCGAACAATCTGAACACATACGATAGACATAAACGTGAGTCAATTAAACTCAGTAAGTGGAATCAATTTAACATTCATTCATTGAAATCAATCACGTAACAGAGTCCTAGCCAACTAACAAATTCCTTAGCCAACTAACACTTAACCGACTAACACAATAACTCCGGAGCAGCATCCTAGCCAACTATACTTAACCAACTAAGCTTTCATAACGGAACAATCTCCTATCTAACTACCTAGCCAACTAATCACATGTTTTATAACACTTCATATCAAAGTTCTTATCCAAAGCCGTATCACCTACATATCCAATTTTAATCATATTCACAAACCAGATCCGAAAATACGAACTTAGCAAATCACATGTCAAATCCAAAAACATGAACCCAGTAATCACATATCAAATCTGAAACCACAAATGAATCCAACATAACTCAAAATCATATTTCAATCCAGAGACGATAACCATCAAGCACACAGTTTCAGATTCGATTTCAGAAGCAAATCTATCTCCAAAATAGAAACAAAGTCAACACAATATTCACAGATTCGAATTCAATTTTAGAATTAATTCCGAATCCGAGAACAGTCAAAACTCGATTTGTATGTGTCCAGGCCTGAATCGGAATCCAATCCAGACAGACTCAAACGAAAATCCCACTTACCTGTTCTTGTCTGTGGAACTAATTCGCCCCCTTCTCTGTCAATTGATCTTTCTCTCGACCCTAGTAACAAATAATAGTTTCGTTTTTATTTTAAAACGAACAACTGATCATCAACTGAAATTTGAGAAGGGGAAACAGTACGAACAACTTACCCTCTTCGTGTTGAGATGGTTGAGCAATTTCATTCTCTCCTCCTAAGGGTACATGATTGTCTCGACCTTCACAATTAGGGTAGAATGGCAATTAGGTTAAACTGACTTGGGGAGGTCTATTTATATAGAAATTCCTAAATAAGCAAATTTCTCTTTGGTCCTTATACTTTTACCTATATGCTGAATAGGTCTTTACATTTAAACCCTTAATTTCACAATTCTTACACGAATTTCCCTTTTCTCCAAACAGAATTCAAGTCACAAATCAAGTAGATCAAACCTTGTGATGAAGGCTGATCAGATCGGCACGGGGCTCTGATGCCACCTAACGTAGCGCGCGGAAGCTTGAACGAACAGATTATGGAATTGTTGAACACGTAATGATAAATCCTCTTCAAGCACAACTTCTGATGTGTTTAAAAGTGTTTGTCCAAGATGATGCACGTGATAGTGATGAGAATTTGATGGGATAATCAACTACTAACGCAACTTTCGTATTGTTAGTAGAGGTTTGTTGGATTCCAATTCCAATGGCACCTGGGCAGTAAACAAATAATTCGGAGTCCACCGAATTAAACACTTGGAATCCACCAAGTAGACAATGGGAATCCACCCAAAGATAAATTGGTAACAAGCCTAATTCTTTTTGAATTATTTTCTTCAAATCTGATCTTTATTATTTCTGAACAATCCTTTAAATAGGGACGTGACAATCTGGTGGCCCATATTGGCAGTTACAAAATGAAATCCCTTCCTCAGAATAACTACGAAATTAACTAATGTCTTAATGGCAATTATTGAGCACATTCTCTCCCTAGTGTTACGGACACCATTTGAACAGCTGAAACAAAAAAAAACTAACGGCTACAACTAATGCAATGAATGCACTTATTAAAATAATTGGCCACATCAATTGATGAACTAGCTGAGATTAATTCTTCCTTCGGCATTCAGCTTCATGTGAGCGGACCATCCATGCATATGTTCAATTTATGCCTTCCTGTTGCTTACGTACCTTCAATGAATTCAGAATGTCTTGTAAACTGGATCATAATTGTACATAATTATTCAATTCAGATTGTGCCCGGGTAGTCCATGATTGTATTTCATGCATCTGGAAATCGTCCTACGTCAATAACCACATGGGAGCAATTAGCAAATACTTTTTTAGACAAATATTTTCCCTACTCAAAGACTAACAAACTCGTTAAGGATATTACAAATTTCAAACAATATGAAGGAAAGTCTTTGAGTGAAACTTGGGAGAGATTTAAAGAGTTGCAACGTAAATGTCCGCACCATGGATTATCTGAGGAGTCTCTTCTTAAGACATTTTATTTTAGCCTTTCACCATCAATGATGGGAACTGTTGGCAGCGACTAACAAGATAATCATAAATGAGAGAAAAAGACACCCCGTTAGAGAGTTAAGGGAGGTAACTGAGCAAAGTGAGAGAAGAGGAATGATAGACTTATATGCTTTCTCGTCTTTTCAAGTGCAACTTGACTTGATGGCAAAGTAGTTGCGTGATTTGACCCTAACAAATGATGCTAGAGTAGTTATCCGATTTCTGAAGAAACTCTTTTCGAGATTTGGTATGCCACAAGCAATAATCAGCGATGGTGGGTCACATTTCAGCAACAAACAATTTGAAGTCTTGCTTAAGAGATATGGGGTGACGCACAAGGTGGCAATACCTTATCATCCCCAAACTAGCGGACAAGTTGAGCTATCAAACCGAGAGCTCAAGAAAATCTTGGAAAAGATGGTCAGAACAGCAAGAAAGGATTGATCGAACAAGCTCGATGATGCCTTATGGGCTTATCGCACGACATTTAGGACATTTATAGAAATGTCGCCGTATAGGGTTGTTTATGGCAAATCATGCTATCTTCCAGTAGAACTTGGGCATCGTGCATTTTAGGCCATTAAGACCCTTAATTACGATTACAAAAGGCTGGAGAGCATAGAATTCTCCAACTCGAAGAGTTAGAGGAAATATGTGACTTGGCATTCGAAAGCTCGAGGCTCTACAAGGAAAGGCCAAGAGAAGACATGATGCTCTTATCATCAAGAAAGATTTTAAGGAAGGACAGCATGTTCTTCTCTATAATTCACGACTAAGACTCTTCCCGGGGAAGCTCAAATCCAAGTGGAGCGGCCCGTACCTAATTGTCAAGGTGTTTCCTTTCGGAGCACTTGATTTGAAAGATAGCGATGGGATAGTCTTTAGAGTCAATGGCCAACGATGTAAAATTTACATTGGAGGGGTTGATATTAATCGAGATGCGGAGGTGCAATCGATTAATATACCATCTAGTGCTTGATATTTGAAACAAAGTAAGGCTCTTTTACTTGCATATAATAAAGAATAGGATATTTTCTCTAAGTATATTCTTCTAGTTAGTGTCTTAGTTACTAGGAAGATCCCAATAGATGTTTGTCTTGTCATTCTCCGTCAAGCACTTGAGACCTTGAGAATTGAGAGACGTGAAGAAATCAAAAATACAGTTGCAAGAATTGCACAACGACGAAGAATTGTGCATTTTCACCCTTTTATGTCCAAAGTACGGAAAATTAGTGCACGATGGAGGCTATAGCAGGAACAGCACTAACTTGCAAAATGAACGTACCGTACTACTACGAGAGGACCCTATTAGGCTTAAAGCTGAAAAGGCCTCAAGGAAAGGTAGTTTATCATAGTACGCCATTCGCGAGTTATGTGACTTGCGAAAGTCAAAGTTGCATCTTTGACCCATGCAGATGGGGCATCTGGTTTTCAAGCTTTCCAGTAATGCAGTGTACATAAAAGCTAAAAAATTAGATTAGCATGTTTATTTCTTATATTAGATATATTAGTTTGAGTATTTTTAGTCTAAGTGTATAGTTTTTGAGTAGTGTATAGATATGGCACGTGCTAAAGTATATGGCGAACACCATGTCTTTTGTGTTTAAGAAACTTGGCGCACGCCAATGAGGCTGGCGTACACCAGAAATCACGGAAAAGAAGAAGTTGGTGCACGCCAATGGACCTAGCACACGCCAAGTTTGGGCAGAATTGAATTTAAAACCTTTTGGCGTGCGCCATTTTTCATAAAAACACAACACCTACTCTTTCTCTCCACTTAAAATCGAAAATCCAACATTGTCCACTCCTTTCCTACCATATAACGTGATTACCCAACTCCCAAAACACCATTCAAGATGGCAGAAGCTACAGATTCAAGGCGAAGAGGATGAGGAGACCAAAGGAAATGCGTGAGAGACCTTTCGCCTTCACCACTACCTTCTCCACTTCAAGATATTTGTGAACGCTACGATGCTTCCTTCGCAATCTTTAATGATTGGGAGAGAGAGAGGTATCAAAGGCTCAAACACCTAACTACTCTTAGTCATTTTGCATTGAACTAGAATGATATGACTATTTTAGGTATTGATATAGAGTTGCAGTTAGCGATTAGGAAATTAGGTTGGGATTACTTTGCAACAGGAGCGTTGTGGCTAGGTAGGAGCTAGTCTTAGAGTTCTACTGCACGTTACAAGTTGCGACAAATAGGACTTTATTCACTGCACGTATGTTCGATAACAAATTTAGTATGAATGAAGACCAGTTTAACAGACTCTTCCACCTTAAGTCAGGAGCAGGGACTCTAGATTTCTCACCTCCTAGTCAGGCCCTTAGAACTTGGCAAGAGATTACTAGCTTTGAGAGTTATGAGTCGGGGAAGTTACCTAATGCACTAATTAGAGAACCACATTTAGGCCATAGACTGCATGCGCACTAATATACGTTTTAGCACATTTGCTATGGTGATAGACTGCTTTGCACATTCAATTAGTGATAGGGAACCTATGCATCTGTACTTAGGTCATATTATTTCTTGCATTGCACGTCACCACTTTTCTAAGCAATTCATAGATTTTTGTGACACAATTATGGAGCTGGTGCCACTAGGCATAGAGAAGCTCCACATGAGCAAGATGATCAAGAAGACGATGACCGATGGAGTTGAGGTTGTCAAGTACAAGCCTTGGGAGGAGAGGTAGGCAGTATAGATATGCCTTAGGGTACTAGGAAGGGTGCCAGCACAGAGAGAGGAGTAGCAGAAGCAGGTAGGCCCTAGCCATTAGTATCGAGCCCAGCATGATGATGTAGGGCCAAGTCATTAGGTGCCTGACTCTCAGGTAGATATAGACTTTTTACGTGACTAGTTGGCTATGATGCAGGTACATCTACATGGTCACGGAGAGCAGCTTCATGGCTACAGTGTATAACTGCAGGACTACGTAGTTAGCAACATAGCCGGATGGGACTACCAATATAACTACAATGCTCATATGGAGGCTAAGCTCAGAGCTTAGAGAGAGGATCAGAGTGCATTCTATGCCGATTAGAGAGCTCATATAGCACGCTAGCAGGAGCATATGGAGCAGCAGCAAGTGCACGCTGAATGGATGCACACCTGGGCAGAGAACTTTGGTAGCGGTTTCATATTCCCACCACCACCTCCTCCAACATCTGATGATTGACAGAGAGCACCAATTTCCCTAACTTTGTTTTTACTTTATTTGTTTACTTAGTTTGTTTTATTTATTTTTATGTATTTTGACTCAATTTTTGATTTTTGTGTATTTGTAACTCATTTAATGATTGTGTTATGCTACTGTACGATAATCCTATTAGGCTTAAAGCCGAAAAGGTCACAATAAGGTAGTCTATATAACAAGTCATTAGTGAGTTATTCTATTGCATGTTTATTTGTGTATGTTTGTTTTGAGATTGGTTTTTCATATCTTTGGTGACTTGGTACGGAAGTGTTCCCATTTTGAGCTCTTCAGGGTTCAATCTCCTTGATGTTTCTTAACGTACTAGGTCATCAAGATAAAACTATATCACCTTTGTTTTTCTTTTAGATTAGGTGCTTATTAGTATCTTAGACACCTTGAGAACAATGTGTCATTCAAGTGTGAGGGAGAGGGTTCCTTCTCGGAATCTTCCTTCTAGATTATTTAGTATGTCAGTATGTTAGGTTGTTTTGTTTAGGTTTAGACTTGGCATGAATTTTTCAAAAATTTGATCCCCCTAAAATTTTTCAACTTGTTTTAGAATTTTATCATTTTCTTAGTTAGGAATTTAATTCGAGCACAAAGCCTAGGAATTGGGTAGAAATCTCATACTCTATTGTTTAGATTAGTGGTTTCACTATGTAGACTAGACTAGAGGGTTGACGAGTGTACCTTGTGAGTATTTGAGCCGAAGGAAGAGACATCCGTCTCTATATTTTTCATGAGGTGCATACTTAGTCAGTTGATCGAGGTATCCTACTAGTACTTATCATAGTCTAGGTTGCGTGGAAGTTAGTGAAAAGATGGGAGCATTTTTTGACATTAAGCCTAGAGCTTTAGAGACAAAATCCCTATTATATCCTTTATTTAAACCATTTGAGCCTAGCCTTTTCTTGATCATAGATTAGGAAGCCAACTACAAACCTTATATCATCTATCTTCCTTACCTTTGATCATCCGATTCTAGGACTTATAGGTTTGAATGTGTATTGGATTTAGTTGGTTAGGTTTCATTTGGTTTATTTTTGTTGGGATTTGTATTATGGCAATATTAGAAGCCCAGTTTTTATCTAGAATGTGCTAAGTATGTATAGTTGTTTTAGTTTGTGAATGTTACATATAAAAAAGGAGAAAAAGAAAAGAAGAAAAGAAAAAAAAGAGAAAAAGAAAAGAAAAAGAAGCAAAAAAGAATGTGAAGTTCAATAAGGCATGTTTCTAGGAGAAACTCGTGCTTCTTGGTCTTAGTTCATTGGGATATTTGGGGAGTGTGTTTGTTTTTATTATATATATGAGGATGCTTAGAGTAGATGAGTGATTAGTTGCATCTGTGACATGTCCTCGGATTGGGTGATTAGCTACCATCCATATATTTTACCTCACCTTTACCTTAAGCCCCATTACAACCCAATGAAAAGACCCCCTGATCATCAGCAACCATTGCGACTTTTAGACAACGTTGAGTAAGACGTAGGATGCTTTGAGTACATTAACCAGTATGCAAGTAATAGGAAGTTGACCATACAGAATATGAGTTAAACACTTTTCTATCCTCGTGAGTTCAACCTTCTAGTGTCTTTTACATAGAGTTAACACCTGTTTAAACAATTGAGTGTTGAGATGCCTACTAGTTCATTGTGCTTTGTGTTTTGGATTGATGAACTTAGTTTATGATTTCATTTTGATACGAGCTGATGTTTTTTAGGGAAGTTAAGTATAGATTGATTCATGCCATATCTTTACCTTGTTTTGTGTTTGTTTGTTTGTATTTGATTTTTGTTAGGTTGTCCGCATTTTTAATTTTGCTTGGGGATAAGCAAAGATTTAAGTATGGGGGTGTGATGAGTGTCAAAAACACTCATTATTCATACCCTTTTCGTATATCGTTCTTAGTATTTTAGGTTGATTTAGTTATGTTTTAGTTGTCATAGTGATAGTTTTCGTTCATTGTATGTTTATATTGAGTTTATCGGTTTTCATTAAGTTTGTTTGTTTTTAGGAGCAAATTCGAGGAGAAGTGGAGGATGATCGAGCGCACACGCGAAGCCAAGGATGAGAGGGAAGTCATGAAGCCAAGGAACAAATTGCACGATCTTCTAGCGTACGCTAGCATATATGGCATGCGCCAGGTAACCATTATCCGAACAACAGATCACTCAGACGACCATTTTCACTCGGAGAAGCAAAATCGCAAAGGCTGGCGCACGCCAGGTACTCATGGCGCACGCCAGACCCGACGGACAGAAGTAAAATAAAGCTAAGTATTGGCCAAACAAAATTGAAGAAGTGACTAAGGCGGCTTAGGCTTTGTGAAGGCGAGGGGACAATATTGGCAGGCACTTTAGAGATATTTTTAGGTTAGACAATTTGTTAGATAAGTTAGATTAGATATTTAGTTTACTATTTCTTAAGTTAGATAGTATATTAGCTAACTTTGGTCTAAAAAAAACAAGTGTGGTTCATTTGTGTGGCTCTTTTGGTTTCACAAGTGTGAACCAAAGTGAGAGTGGATCACCAAAACATATGTAAATTTTGGTTTTTAGTAAAAGAACGTGGACTTGAAGAGGGGGAGCTTGGAGACTTGATAAGTCTCCTTCCTTTTTACTCTTTGTCTTTGATTAATGCTTTGTGTTTATATAAATATGTGTGAGTAGTTGTTTGAGTTTTGTGCCTTAATGCCTTTGATGTAGCCACTGATGAGAGTTGTGCATGTTCATGTATGTTTTCTTATCGATGTGCTTGATCCTATTGCTTAGACTTGCTTGATCACCAAGCCTTAGTAGCTAGTCAAAACATGAGACCGAAAGGAGATAAAATTGATGGATAGGTTAATTTGATGATTAGTACTCTTGCTAGGAGAGAAATCTCGTTGGTAACCTACTGATTGTTCTTGGAGTGGAGCTTATAGTTGGTATTTAATTTAGTTTAGTTGGTTGGTGGGGTCGAAAGAACATATCTAACCTTCTAAGCTTGGTTAAGTAACAATTTAGACTCATCTTGCATGAAAGTGTGGTTGAGGTTGCCTTTGATTCACTCGGACCACATCACATACACTCAGACCCCTCTTTATCTTATGGTTATGTTGCTGGTTTAAGGTACTTAGCTCGCTTTTAGCTTTTTAGTTGTTGATAATCTGTTTTGTGTTATAGACTATCTATGTGCTTGTTCTTATCCTCTTGATGCTTAATGTTTAAGACTTTAGATCATTTGAGTTCAACTACAAATTTCATAATCTGATCCTAGTTAAGTAAGTAAATCCTAGAGTAGGCCTAAAACTTCATTCTCTGTGGATCGACAACCCTACTTACTCTTATTGCAAATTCATTGCGACTCTGCTGCTGTCAACTTGGCATACGCCAGCCACAATTTGTTCGTGCCAGGTTTGTTCTTTAGAAAGAAAAAGCTCACGCCAGTTGTGTTTGGCGTGTGCTAGAGGTCGATTTTGGTAAAAGTGGCGCACGCCACCCATTTTTAGCGCACGCCAGAAATATTTGAGAAACGACCAGTCATCCATTATCAAGCAGAATTACAATAGAACATTCACCTAGAAAAGCGAACCAGTCAATCTTCAGTAAAGGCATTAGCAGAATCGTACGCAAACCACGGAAACGTCAATTTTCTGAACAGTATGAAATTGATTTTTTTTGTAAAAATCTAGTAATACTGCACTAAAGCAAAAAAATCCTCACATTGGTCGATATCATATGAAGGAAATGACGATATTGCAAAAACAAATACAAAAAATATACTTGTTATGAATTTCTTTTGCAGAAATCCAAAAATTATGGGACGAAAGTAAAAAAACCACATGAACTGGTATCACATGAAAGAAACGTCGATATTCCAAAATTCAGAAAAAAGAAAAATATACATGCATATCGCATTAAAGAAATGTCAGTGTTCTATGAAGAAAATGTTAGCTCCTTCCGTCTAAAAATAAAAAAAATAAAAATATACATATCGGTATCGCATGAAGAAAGTATTACTACTGCAAGAAAAAAATACCTACTCAAATTTCGTACCATAAAAATTACTTATTAAGTCCAAACCCAAAGTTGTCACGGTGAAATAAAATCATTAAAAATATAAACGTAGTTTATCGATAATTGTGAAGTTGATAATAAGTTAAATTATTTTTAGAATTTTTGTGTATAATTTATTTTATAAGTAAATTTTACACTAAATTTTTTTTTGAGTTGTGATTCCTAAACCTCTTACATATTGAGTCTTATATGCCGCATATTGAATCTTATATGCCGCTAACATACAAGCTTTTTTGTTTTATAATTAAATCAAATATTTAGTCTTTCATGTTTGAAAATTGATTCTTTCATCCCTATGGTTAATTATATTATATCCTCAATTTATTGATGAAGTCATATGCTCAGGAATAAAATCTCGGATAGTACAACTCTAGGAAGAAACCACAGAAATTTGCTTACAATATTGGTCATAACGGGGTCATAACGAGATTTTATTGTGGTGGATGTGTTTAGTACAACTCTAGGAGGATATTGGTAGTTGTACTAAACATCAAACACGAACAAAGTATGTTTCTTTAACAACTTGCACAGAGGCTTTGTGATCTTGGAGAAATCCTTGATAAATCATCGACAGAATCCAGCATGCCCTAGGAAACTCCAAACTCCCTTGACTGATAATGGATGAAGAAGTTTGTCAATGACTTCTTGTTTGGCCTTGTCGACCTCTAGCCCATTACTTAAGATTTTGTGGCCAAATACCACTCCATTGGTGACCATAAATTAACATTTTTTCCAGTTTAGCACCAGGTTTGTTTCCTTGCAGCGTTCCAAAATCTTTCCCAAGTGTATAAGACACTCCTCATATGAGTCACCAAAGATTGAAAAATCATCCATAAAGATCTCGATTTGACGCTCAACCATATCAGAGAAGATGGCCATCATACACCGCTAAAAAGTAGCAGGTGCATTACAGAGTTCGAAAGGCATTTTACGAAAGGCGAAGGTACCGTATGGACAAGTGAAGGTGGTCTTCTCTTGATCTTCTGATACGATGGGGATTTGAAGATAATCGGAATAATCGTCCCAGGAAGCAGTAGTAGGCATGACCTGCTAATCTATCCAGCATCTAATCAATGAAGAATAATGGAAAATGATCCTTTCTTGTGGACTTATTTAGTTTCCAAAAACTAATGCTAACCCGATGACCAATAACTACCTGTGTAAGGATCAGCTCATTATTTTCATTTGGTATAACTATAATCCCCCTTTCTTCGGCACACATTGGGAAGGACTCACCCATTTAGAGTCTGAGATTGGGTAGATAATACTGGCATCTAACCACTTAATCACCTCCTTTCGTATGACCTCTTTTAGCTTCGGGTTAAGCCTTTGTTGGGCTTCTACTGTTGGAGTAAAGTCTTCTTCTAGAATAATCTTATGTTGGCAGAAAGAAAGACTAACGCTTTTTCCATCACCAAGTGTCCATCCTATGGCCTCTTTATGTTTTCCGATCACCCCCAAGAGCTGTTCTTCTTGTTCTAGAGTTAAAAAGGCAGAGATAATGACCGAAAGCTTATCTTCTTCATTCAGATAGGCATATTTGAGGTGTCCTAGCAGTGGTTTAAGCTCTAACTCCGGTGATGTGATGATAGATGCTTGGAGCTTTGACCATTGTATGTTTTCCAGCTCAAGAGATTCTACTGCGTGTATTCATGACACCTGCTCAATCAGTTCAGTATCAACCTTCTTCCCTTCAGATTCCTGCACTAATTCCAAGTTGTTTCTGTCGAGAGTCTCTAGGTTGCTCATGGTGACAATCTCATCAACTATGTCAATCCTGTTGCAGTCATCTTTAGTAGAGGGATACTTGGCAGCTTCAAAGATATTGAATATCACTTCATCATCGAAGACTTTGAACCGTAACTCTCCTTTTTCCATATCAATACTGGTTTTTCCTGTGGCTAGGAATGGGCGTCCAAGGAGTAGTGGAATATCACGATCTTCTTCCATCTTCATGATAATGAAATCCACTAGAAAAATCAATATGTCAACCTTCACCAATACATTCTCTACGATCCCCTTGGGTTGAGCAACTGACCAATCTGCAAGCTGGAGGAAAATTGACGTAGACTTCATATCACCCAGCCCTAGCTTCTGGAATATGGAGTATGGCATGAGATTTATATTAGAACCTAGATCAATGAGTGCTTTCTTAAAAATCTGATCCCCAATGGTGCACGAAATGGTGAAGCTATCGAGATCTTTCATCTTCTGAGGGAGGTCTTGAGTAAAAACTACACTACATCCTCTAGTCAATAGGATGACCTCAAAGTCATTGATGCTTTTTTTCTTTGAGATAAACTCCTTGATCGACTTTGTGTAAGTAGGCATCTGCTCAAATGCATCAAGAAGCGGAATATTGATATGAAGGTTCTTAAATAATTCCAGAAACTTTTGATAACTGGGGTGAGATGCCTGCTTGTTCCTTCGTTGAGGAAAAGATGGAGGAGGATATCTTCTCTTTTGTGCTGGCTTGACAGTATCTACTGTGGATGTGTTCTTCTCAGCAGCTGTAGGAAGCACCTGGAGTTCTTCTTCTTCCTCTTCATTCACTGATTTTCTTAGGGACTTAGTTGCTAGGCTTACAACGTTCTTCCCCAGATCTAATCCACTCTTGGTTCTGATTGCCTTGCATTGCTCTTGCTTGGTAGGCGGGGCTTCTGTATTACTTGGGAGTGTGCCCGACTATCTTGCATTCAATTAAAGTGCAAGCTGAACAATCTGAATTTTCAAATTTTTTATCGTAGCTTCATGACTGAGAACCTGCTTCCTCAACTCATCTTCATTCCTACGATCTTGCTGGGGTGGTGCTTGTTGTTGCCACTTCTGCTGATATAGCTGAGGTTGTTGTGGCGGTGGACCTTGAGCATTGCCAACAGCTACAGGTGGTTTCTGCTGTTGAGGTACCTGCTGACCTGCATTATTTTTCCATAAAAAATTTGGGTGGTTTCTTCAACCCGAGTTATACATAGCAGAATATAGATCATTATTCTTATTTGTATTACCCACATAATTCACGGATTCAGCTAATAAAGAACACGTATCAGTAATATGAGGTCCAGTACAGATTTTGCAAACCTGAGCGGGTAGGGATGATGGTGGTGCGTATATGGCTTGGACTAACTGTGTGAGTGTAGCCACCTGTGCCTTGAGCGCAGTAATCTCACTATTGTCCTATACTACAGCCACTTTCTTCCTTTCTACTCGATCGCCCCACTCATGATTGTTGGTAGCCATAGCCTCAATGATGCGTAAACCTTTAACTTCGTCCTTAGCCATCAAATCACCTCCAGCTACTGCATCTAAGTTGATTCAAACTTGTGGTTTGCAACCATTGTAGAATGTTTGGAGAATCATCCAATCTGGGGTCTGATGATATGGGCAGTCATGGAGTAGCCTCTTGTAGTGATGTCATGCCTCATGTAGAGATTTGCCACCCTGCTATTTGAATTGAGAGATCTTATTACGTAGTTGAGTGGTCTTACTTGGTGAGTAGTACTTCTCCAGAAATTTGTCTGCAAGCTCATCCTATATGGTAAAAGTGCCTGCAAGAAATGCGTCCACCCATTCTCTACCATCATCCTTCAAACTCTACTTGAACAGTCATAATTTGATGGCATCTGTTGAGACACCATTATACTTGACTATCGAGCAATGATCTTTGAAAGTCTGGATGTGCTTCATGGGATTTTCTGAATGATTGCCCCCAAACTAATCTCCACAAACCACATTGATGAGGCTCGACTTGATCTTAAAATTATTTACCTCCACAGTTAGGTACTCAATATTGGGTCAGAGGTCAACTAGCCGAGGGTGTGTTTGTCTTCTCCCATGATTGTTCGCGAGAACATTAACTACCTAATTCTGATCTACCATCTCTTCCTCAAGTCTATTCCTTCTTCTCGAGCAAAAAGTTCGTTCAATTTTTAGATCGTACTCAAAGAGTGGTTGGTTGTCAGAACGGGTATGTAGCATATACCTTCTGCGCCCTTACTACACTGTAAAACTCAACAAGGAGGATCAAGCATAGTGATGAATACAAAGGTGTAAAAAGGCTTAGCCTCAAGATTAGGAAAACTGTCTCCAATACTAAAGACAGATTGATTAAATTTATCCCCGGTAACAGCACTAAAAACTTAATGCGATAGATATTGGGTCTAAATTACGTACAAGAAAACTGGCGTAGGATGCTCCAACTTTCATTAGTTTTGATTTTTGATTGTAATAAGGCTAATAAATGCCATTAGTAGCTGGGTTAAAGTTGAAACATTTGGCAGATTAGGTAAAGGGATTAGCTTTAATGCCCCGCCTTAATGCTTCCTGATTTCACGCCCTATTTGTATTAATCAGAATAGAATAATCAATCAGCAAATTTGAATCAACCTTTGAGTGTAAGAGTGAACTTACCTTTTTCATACATGGATTTGCATGTGTTGTGCATGGACTTGCACATTTAATAACCAAACTACCCTTGTTGGCCGCTTGTTTCAAGCAAACCTCTAGTTGAGCTTCGTGAGGAGCATGTTAGAGTTCGTATCATTTTATTGATTTGGACCATCGATCACATTTGTTTAGTTTAAGCTTTCGTTGCCTACGCTAAGTGGTATCAGAGCAAGAGTGAGATCCTTCTCGATTTCTAGATTGCGAGTGAGAGTATACGCTATCACCACAGAGAGTTGTGAGAGAACCCATCTACGAGCGGATCCACAAGACTACATGATCCCCTGATCTTTGTCCCTATTATCCAACCAAGCTCCACCAAAAACAGATGCACTATGGCTGACCCTATTGACAACCAAAATCCGGATATGTGCTAAAGGTTTGCCAACTTAGAGGCTGCCATTTTGGAGATCCGCACGCAACTTGCCAATCTTGCAATGCAACCCCTTCCATTTGAGGTGCGCCATGCTCCAGAAGAAGAATATGAGGGTGATTCTGATGCTACTCTCTATGCAAGAGGAGGTGGAGTTAGAGGAGCTCGTGGCATGAGAGGAAGAGGGCGTGGTGATCCAGGCCACGGTGCACGAAGAGAAGTGCCTAAGAGGGAAGATTGAGAGGAGGAGTATGTGAGAAGGTTGGATCGTCCATTCAAAATGAACATAGAGAAATTCTATGGTGATTCGAATGTGGAGGGTTTTCTCAAGTGGATGGACTCAGTGGAGAAGTATTTCGATTGTATCAACCTTTTAGAGGAGCAAAAGGTTAGCTACGTAGCATTCAAGCTTGATTCCAGGGCTGTTGTATGGTGGAGAAAGGAGCAAGAAGCTCGTAGAAGGAGAGGAGAACATCCTATTAGGGACTGGCCTACAATGGATCAAGCGCTACGAGAGAGGTTCCTTCCAGTGGACTATCATCAGATGTTGTACTTGCAATTCTTGTCATCTACCAAGAAGGATGAGACACAAATGCATAGTCTATTTTGTACAAGGTGTCATGTTGGTGATCAGGTATGTGAAGTGATCATCGACGGTGGGAGTCAAGAGAATTTTGTTAGCAAACAGATCGTAGAGAAGCTTAGACTCCAAGTTACACCACATCCTGCCCTGTACTCCATTGGATGGGTTCGATCTGGTGGAGGGATCAAAGTAAACTCCAAGTGCACAATTCCAATGAAGATTGGAAAATTTGAAGACGTGGTGAATTGTGACGTTCTTAAGATAGACGCATGCCACATCTTGCTTGAAAGACCATGAGAGTTTGACAACCAGGCAATACACAAAGACCGGGAGAACATGTATGAGCTTAAGAAAGGGAGCAAGCAGTACACTTTACTCCCTGGCAAGCTGAAGCATGGATGGGTGCAAATGAACAGTGCCATGCAGCTCGTTAACTTGGTCTCATTCTCGTATGACTTTGTTAAAGATCTACGAGATGTGGAGTGGTGCCACTTCTTGGTCATGAAACACACTTTGGAGCCCGAACGAGAGGAAGAGAAACCTTTACATGATCAAGTCCTGAGGCTGTTTCAAATGTTCCCTAAGGTGGTGAAAGAAGACTTGCCCGAGGGGTTACCTCCATTGAGAGATATCCAGCACCAAATTGACCTAATTCCTAGTGCAACTTTGCCCAACTTGCCGTACTAAAGAATAAGTCCAAAGGAGAACCAGATTTTGAGGGAGCAAGTTTAAGATCTTTTGGACAAAGGCTATATGCAAGAAAGCCTTAGTCTTTGTGGTGTTCCAGCGCTCCTCGTGCCTAAGAAGGACGGGATATGGAGAATGTGTATAGACAGTCATGCTATCAATAAGATCACAATTAGATATCGCTTCCCCATTCCCCACCTCAGTGATATGTTGGACAATTTGAGTGGAGCCACCATCTTCTCAAAGATTGACTTAAGGAGTGGCTACCACCAAATTTGGATTCGACCCGGGGACGAGTGGAAGACTGCCTTCAAAATAAGGGATGGCTTGTACGAATGGCTTGTGATACCATTTGGACTTACAAATACTCTAAGCACCTTCATGAGGCTAATGCACCAAGTCATGAAGCCATTCCTTGACAAGTCAGTAGTGGTGTATTTTGATGACATCCTCGTGTATAGCAAGACTGAGGAAGACCATTTTAAGCACTTGTAAGAAGTGTTTGCAGCTCTCCAAAGCAACCAACTATTTATGAACCTCAAGAAGTGTTGCTTTTAGAGGGAGAAGTTATTGTTCTTGGGATTTGTCATGGGCAAAGAGGGCATTCAAGTGGAGCACTCTAAGATTGATGCAATAAGTTCCTGGCCTGCACCCTTCAATACTAGTCAAATAAGAAGCTTCTTAGGGCTGGCCACCTTCTATAGAAGGTTCATCCGAGACTTCAGCATGATAGCTACCCCACTTACCTTGCTTTTGAAGAAGAAAGTTCCCTTTGTATGGGGAGAAGAAGCTGAGCAAGCTCTTGTCGTATGATTACCAAATGCTATTTAATAATATAGATATTTCTAATACTATAATATGTATGTATATACACACAAAAGGGAGAAAAATCGTGTAGCGATTAAGGATGAATATTAGATTATTTATATTCGAACTATCCAAATTTATCACTATCTTAATTATCTAAACTACTATTTTTAGTATTTATCTAAGTCCAAACTCTCCACTATCTTATATCTAATATCCAAAATATTTTTGGATATGGATATGGATAGTCCGACTTATCCGTGTTTCAAGTCTTCAAAAAATAGTATTGAATTACAAAGGGTAAATTACTCTTAGATCCTTAACTTAGGCCTTTATTTATGGTAGGATCTCTAGCTTATCAAAATTTGGTTTTGGTCTTACTCTTTAGCAAATATACTATCTAAGGTCTCTAATTCTAGAAACAAAGATTTTCTCTAGTGAATAGTCATCCAAAAGTACAAAAATACCCTTTGTTCAAAACTTAAGGTCTTAATTAAAAACATAAATTTAGAGCTTTATAAACTATTCCAACAGTTGACAAATCTTAATTTTAAACCAAAAGTTGCCTTACTTTATATCCATTGCTCCTTTTCTCCCTCATCTTCTTTAATCTATTATCTAAGATGGAGTTCAAGCTTGTTTGAGAATAATTTGGTGAAGGAAGAAGATAGATTTGATGGACGGACCAAAGTTGAACTTAGGAGTAATAGAATACCTATATTTAGAACCCTTTTTATACCTCTTGTATTACATAGTCAATAACTTTTGCCTCAACTTATCCAATATATCAATAATAAGTAATTTACTTACGTCCAATATCCACTTGTTAAGAACTCAACTAAGTTATTAGTCACACTCATATATTTTAGATAGTCATCGAATATAAATCTGACCCTTTTCTTTGGAAAAATTCTTTCAAGCCATGTAGTTAGAGTCTACATTGTAGCTTCAAATTTTATTGGTGAAATTTGAGAAAATTTTAATAGAGCCATAATCCTGTTAAAATCGAGGCTTGTAATCGCATACAAAAGCTGCTAGAAGAATGACTTCAAAAAAATTTTACCTCTAAAAGTGGATAAAAAGTTTGTAACAATGTGTTTTGTGCACCTCCTTATCCTTACATTAGGGAAAGTAGTCTTAATCTAATCTCCTAATAGTTAGTACCCTATCACTTGTATGGTGTCCTACACTTGAAACTAGTATATTTATAAACCACAACAAAATTTGTCCATTCTCTTTATCCACAATAGTCCAAGCAACATGCACAATTACATTATTTACATCAAATGAGATATCAACTAATAAAATACCCATCAAGATCCTTGAGATGATACCATCTACTCTTAGGAAGAGCATGCACCTAAACCTGTGCTTCATAGAAAATAATAATATAAATAATATATTGAATAAAATTAGATCATTCGAATTGGATCATGACTGTTCTTCTAATTGCACAATATATCTAGTATTTAGACAAGCCAAAAGTTCACACTAAATATTCAATTTGGTATAGATTCTTTGTATAAGCCTTGTTTGTCTTTCTTTGCTAACACCTTAGATTTTCACAATCTCCATGCATGGAGGGTTCACTCTCTACACTTCTAAGGCTACTTAGATTATTTTACTATCCAAGTTTTGGTTACCATCTAATAGATGATCATACAACCTACTAGGGGTTATCTAATAGCCATCACCATCTTTTATATATATATGTTCATATTGAAATGTCTTGATCATGAACTTTTTATAACCTAGTAGAGTCAGGCATGGATCCTCAAAGGACATATTCTATTTGCTTTAAAATAAGCTATTATAATCTTGAGTTTATCGTTCTTAACAAACTTGATATCATATCTACCCTTTACAATATAATCTTTTAAAAGTTCCTAAACTCTTTATGATCATTGAAAGTTTGCCTCACTTGAAAGATAATCCCTTTGCCTGATCCACAATGAAATGCTGTTACAATAATCTCTAATTAGGTCCATCTTTATTTTGCTCTTTTTTTCCTTAGTTCATAGATAATTACCATCTTATCCACTCTCAACATCACTATCATGCAACTTTAGATTACTGTAATCTGGTGCATTCTCATTTTCTACTTCACGCTCAACCTCATTTCTCACTTCATTCTCATCCATAATAAAAAGATGCTTTAATAAGATTATCCTCTGATGAGTATATTGAAGAAGGCACCTTAAAACTCTCATCATTTTTACCATCTTCAACCTCTCCCCAGAATCATCTTCAACAAGTCCACCATCTTAAATTTCATCATATTCACCCTCTATAACATCATTATTTATACCTTAATTTTCAAATTCTATTGACCTTGATCGCCATGTACAAAATTTGATTCATATTGATCACTACATGTATTATGCCAATCACCAACTATATAGGTCCATTCACCTTCCTCTATAATGGCATTATGCTAATCACCATCTGTATAGGTCCATTCACCATGATTAACAAAATGATCATCTTTAATGAACACATTATCCTCATTAAAATCACCATCTTCACTATAATAAATATTGTGTCCAAACTTATAATATTCATTGATCTCACTATCTTCATCTAAACTAAGTTGAACAACTATTTTAGAATGAAGATGCTTATCCTTACTATGCTAAGTCAAACTCCAAATAGGAATAGTATTAATGTGATGAATAGTGCCTTTTCCTTCGAAGTGGCAATAAAAATGGAAACTCTTAACTCTTCTAATTCAATGAAGATGATAACTATTTGAAAATCTATATAGTATTTAAGCATCCATACAATATCATCATACAGCAATTAGCCTACCATATTCTACTCTGTATTTACTAAGTGAAGAATCTATTATGAAAATGTCAAGAACAAACTTTCAATTTCGAAAGTTTCATAAGCATGATGAATTAATGATAAGTAACAATAGTTATTAAGGTTAAAATTGTTGTATATTTATAAATTGTCTTTAAGAACAAACTCCAATAAATATAGTTGTAAAATCATAACGCACTACTGTGCAAATTAGGATATGAAGATGAAAAAATTACGCCACGTAAAAAATTAGGATTCTAGATAAAAATAGGAAAAATCACACAAGGTTAAAGGGATAGCTTACTGCGCAAAGTTGTGTTCGTCATGAAATGCTAAAAAGTAGGGGTCATCGAGGCTCAATTTATTTGCACTAGGTTTGTGGGGCCTTTCGAGCTCAGTTCATCATGAATGCATAAGTGCTAGGGTCTTGGGTGCTTGGGTCTTTGAGGGGTTGTTTTGTAGAGGTTAGATCTATTATTGAGGGTACCTTCCTCTACACTTGCATTATGTCAATCACCACCTGCGTAGGTCCATTAACCATATTTACTAAACTGTTCATCTTTTTAATAGACATATCATCCTCATTAAAATCACCATCTTTACTATAATCAATACTATGTCCAAACTCATAATATCCATTGATCTTATCATCTTCATCTAAACTAAGTTGAACCACAGTTTTAAAATGAAGATGCTTATCATCACTATGCCAAGTCAAACTCTAAATAGGATTAGTAATAATGCGATTGAATAATACTTTTCCTTTGAAGTGGAAATGGGAACTCTAAACTCCTCTAATTAAATGTAGATGATAATTATTTAAAAATCTTTATAGGAGTCAAACATCCATAAAATATCATCATACAACAATTAACCTACTATATTCTACTCTATATTTACTAAATGAACGATCAATTACGAAAGTTTTAAGAACAAACTTTCAATGACGAAAGTGTCATAAGCATTATAAATCAATGATGGGTAGCAATATTTATTGTGGTTAACATTGTTATTGATTTATAAATTTTTTTAAGAACAAACTCTAATAAATGTAGTCGTAAAACCATAGTGCACTACTCTATAAATTAGGACATGAAGATGACAAAATTAGGGCATATCAAAAAGTAGGGTTTTAGAGCAAATTAGGGAAAATCACACAAGGTTGAAGGAATAGCTTACAACACAAAGTTGTGTTCATCATGAAATGCAAAAAAGTAGGGATCATCGAGATTGAGTTCATTAGCACTAAGTTTGTGGGTTCTTTAGAGCTCGGTTTGTCATGAATGCACAAGTGCTAAGATCTAGGGGGCTGGGGTCTTTGGGCAATACTTAGCTCTTTTGTTTAAATTATTGGAAGAGAGAAAAGGTCAAAATTTTAAAGGTCTTTTTTAAACTAAGACCTTAAGTTTTGACTGATTGGTGTTTTTAAACTCAGACTAATATTTTGCTTAAAAGCAAAAATTTTAGACCAAATTTTTGTAAGTTAAGGAGGACCTTACCACAAAAAGGACATAAACTAGAGACGTGAAAATAATCTACCCAAATTACAAATTTACATTATGAAAATAATAATTTCATTATTTTTCAAAAGTATTAAGGTAAAAATTACCATAGTTTGTCTTTCTTAGTGGCAAACATTTCATATCAATCATGTTAGATAGTCCATTAGGATGAAATAAAAAACTTTGGGTATACTACCTCTATAAATAATTTAAATCATAACATCATAACAAACTTGCAAGACAATTTATCCATAATTATCATCTTAGCTAAAGCTTTAGAAGCTAACAAGGGATGCAGGCCAACTGGCTGGTGCTTTAGAGGAGAAGAAATTTGGGGCACCCCAGAAAGTCAGAGGATATGTTGAATTATCGTGCTAACCCTGAAATGCTCGATGATAAAGACAACAAGAGTTAGTGCGGTGAGTTCAGGATGGTAATACAGTTGGCAGTAACAGAAAATTGAGATATGTTGGTTTCATGTTGAAGATTCCTTACTTCGATTCTGTAGGATGGCCATAATGTCTATCGGGCAGCTAGAATTGCACCCATGGTCCCTAAATTTTTTGAACTCTTGAATGTTTTCACGCAAGATGCAACCCTATTTTTCTCTTCATATTGATTACTTTCAATTTGGAGAATTGTAATTGACGATTCGGATCAATCAATCAATGAGGTATTTTCATAACTCATGGTCAGGTGTTGTCTTTTCATTTATCTACTTGATCATTGATTGTTTGGTTGATTCGCATTGAGTGTTCGCGTGTTAAGAGTGACGTCTTTAATTCGTAACACATATTACGTTCTCATCTTCTTTGTTTTGTTCAGTTAATTGATCGTTGTGCAAATTTAGGATTGACAACCCTAGGTTTATTCTGCAATTCATAGTAATTAGTCACAACCAAATCATTCGAATTGAATTGCTTAGATTAAAGTTGAGAATTTATAATCCGGTAATTAGAGAATTGATCCATCTGTCCTTGTGGAGACAATCTTACTTATCTTTTTATTACTTGTGTGATCGTGTTCTCTTGCACATATTTTTAACCCAATATTTATCGCATCATGTTTTTGGCATTGTTGCCGGGGACAGATTTAATCAATCTATCTTTAATATTGGATACAATTTTCTCGATTTTGAGACTAAGTTTCTTACACCTTTGTTATTCATCACTACACTTGATCCTCTTTGTTGAGTTTTGCAGTTAGTGAGAGTGCAAGAGGTGTATACCACACACCTGTTCTGACAATCAACATCTTCTTGGTTATGATCCTGAAATTGAACGAACTTTTTGCTTTAGAAGAAAGGGCAAAGAAGAGATGGTAGATCAGAACCAGGTAATCAATGTTCCCGTGAACAACAATAGGAGAAAGCAGACGCACCCTAGGCTGGTTGACCTTCGACCCAGCATTGAATATCCAGCTGTGGAAGCCAACAATTTTGAGATCAAGTCTGACCTCATTAATCAGGTTCGTGAAGATCAGTTTAGGGAAAATCCTTCAGAAAATCCCGTGAAGCACATCCAGACCTTCGAAGACCATTGTGAGACAGTCAAGTATAATGAGGTCTCAGCAGATGCCCTCAAGTTGCGATTGTTTAAGAATAGTTTGAAGGATGATGCTAGAGAGTGGCTTGACTCATTTCCTGCAGGCACCTTTACCACATGGAACGAGGTTGCAGACAAATTCCTAGAGAAATACTATCCGCCAAGTAAGACCACCTAATTACGCAACAAAATTTTGCAGTTCAAGCAATAGGGTAGCGAGTCTCTTCATTAAGCATCGCGTCGCTACAAAAAGCTGCTTCGTGATTGTCCACACCACCAGATTCCAAAATGGATGCTAATTCAAACATTTTACAACGGGTGTGAATCACAAGTTCGAACTAGCTTGGATGCAGCAGCTGGAGGTGGTTTGATGGAGAAGGAGGAAACAGAAGGCATCCGCATTATTGAAGCCATGGCGACCAACAATCATGATTGGGGAGATAGGGTGGAAAGGAAAAAAGTTGCTAGCGTACAGGACAACAGTGAGATCATTGCGCTCAAGGCACAGGTGGCAACTCTCACACAAATAGTCCAAGCCTCATATGCACCACCTACCACACATGCTCAGGTTTGCGAGATCTTTACTGGACCTCATATTACTTATAATTATTCTTTATTGGCTGAACCTGTGAATTATGTCGGTAATATGAACAAGAATAATGATCCATATTCTACCACGTATAACCCGGGTTAGAGAAACCACCCAAATTTTTCAAGGTGCAAGTCAGCACGTACATCAACAACCCAACCCCCCTGTGGCTGCTAACAATGCTCAAGGTCCTCTGCCACAGCAACCTTAAATATACCAGCAGAAGTGGCAGAAACAGACACCACCTTAACAAGATCGGAGGAATGAAGACGAGTTGAGAAAGTAAGTTCTTAGTCATGAAGCCATAATCACAAATCTGAAAATTCAGATAGTGATATGAATCTGATGGGCCATGATATGAATCTAATGGGCCAAGAAATTTCAATTCAATTTATGCAAGAGCAAGGACGTCCAAAAAGCCCAAGGGAAGCCCATGCACGTTCTTGAAGCTATTTAGGAAGTTATTTGCTTGCAGATTTCGTTTTGGAGAGATTGAAGCTATTTTGGAAGCTTAGCAAGCACATATTATTTTGGAAACATGCATGGACGTGGGTCAACCTATTTGGGACATCCATCAACCTATTTTGGATGCATAGCACCTATTGGGGACACCTAGAATGCACGCAATCTTTTGGAAGAATGCGAGTGTGAAGACCAGCCTATTTTGGATGTGAAGATCTTCCTATTTGGGATGTGAATCATCTTGTTTAAAACGTATATCTATTTATATTTATTAGATATTATATGTTAAGATTGTTTCTTGTTTAGTAGATTACAATCTGACCAGAATTCACCTATTTAGGATTAAGTATAATTTGGTCAGATTGCAAGCTCCTTTTTAGGAGTTAGATTGTATAGGAATGTTTGAAGACTTTGTAGCCTATATAAAGGTATCTTAGCATAATAAAACGGGGATCCCAATATATGAATTCATTCTGAATATTATAAGTCTTTGACTTAATGAGTTGTGATAACTCTGCTTACTTGTTCTTGCCTAAGCTTGTGTGTCATTTAGCTTGAACTTTATTTTCACTTATCAAACATGTCTTCCATCCTTTTTGTAGCATGATTTGACCTTGACTTGAGATTCTCAGATTGCTCTTGGCTCAGGTTGAGGCTCTTTTGCCGAGGTTCTTACTGGTTCAGTTCGTGGATTTAAAGTCTACTCCATCCTAAGCAACAATAGATCCATGCAATTCGTGTTTCTCCTTGAGAGATAATATCAGTTGGTATCAGAGCTACGACTTGTTGTTTATGCTATCTATCTTTAATTTTCGTTCTTTATTCCATTGTATTCAGTTTCTAGTTTGTTTATTTAGTTCCAGAAAGAAAAACGAAAAAAAGGAAAAAAAATAGAAAAGAAACCAAAAAAGAGGAAACAGAAAACAAAAGAGGAAAAGAAAAGAGAGAAAAAAAAGGAAACGAATTTTTTTGTAGCAACATGGTTTGGGAAGGCCAAACTTTATGCAACATTGATTTTAAGGTGTTTGAGGAGGCCTTGGTAGGAAAGTGCTAACAAATATTGCGAGCAGAGATTGAGCCATTGCACCAATGCTTGGATGCAATAGAGAATTCTCGCATAAGGCAACAACCAAGAGACAAACTACGTGCACAAATGAGTAGTGTACCTAATGGAGGGTCAAGCGGAGCTGATTCTGTCTCTGAAAGGAGACGTCGAATTACCACAAGGAACAATGAAGACAAGTGGAAGGAATTTGAAGCCTGTTTGGCTAGACATATTTACTTCTATTCAAAAGAAATTGGTAAAGAACATCATAAGAACATCTTTCAAGCTAAGAGTGAACTTGAGGAGAAGGTATGTTCTGATATCAACATTACTTCTGATCAGATTGTTGAAGATGTTTTGACATGGGAGGAATTTGGTGAGTTTTCCAATGATTTATTCGATGGAGATGGTTTTGATGAGCATGACATATCACTTCTTTACATGAGAGATTTGTTTGTCGAATCAGCAGTTATGGAAGTTGATCACATGAGGAGGCGCCTTGTTACTATTGTTGGTGAACATGACGAACTTGTTGTTACTAATAACAAGGAAAAGGTTTCGCCCATATCATACATGTCTCCAGATTTTGTAATTGAACATGTTGATCATATTGACTTCTTAGCGGTTGATAAGTATGATTATGTTGGAGGCTCAGTGCATAGAAGTACGTTCTTGGCTTTCAAATTGGAGATGACTTCATACTGTGTATTCTCGAAGTACTTATTCACTTGGAGGGGAAGATATCAAGTGCAGCCACGGCATTCAAAAATTAAACCTTGTTCCAGTGGTTTTCTTCATTCAAGGATGCATGGCATATGCGAGAATTTGAGGACAAATCCCTTTCAAGAGGAGGGGAATGATATGAATCTGATGGGCCATGATATGAATCTGATGGGCCAAGAAGTTTCAATTCAATTTATGCAAGAGCAAGGACGTCCAAAAAGCCCAAGGGAAACCCATGCACGTTCTTGAAGCTATTTAGGAAGTTATTTGCTTGCAGATTTCGTTTTGGAGAGTTTGAAGCTATTTTGGAAGCTTAGCAAGCACATATTATTCTGAAAACATGCATGGACGTGTGTCAACTTATTTGGGACATCCATCAACCTATTTTGGATGCATAGCACCTATTGGGGATGCCTAGAATGCACACAATCTTCTGGAAGAATGCGAGTGTGAAGACCAGCCTATTTTGGATGTGAAGATCTTCCTATTTCGGACGTGCATCATCTTGTTTAGAATGTGCATCTATTTATATTTATTAGATATTATATGTTAAGATTGTTTCTTGTTTAGTAGATTACAATCTAACCAGAATTCACTTATTTAAGATTAAGTATAATTTGGTCAGATTGCAAGCTCCTTTTTAGGAGTTAGATTGTTTAGGAATGTTTGAAGACTTTGAGGCTCTTTTGCTGAGGTTCTTGCTGGTTTAGTTCGTGGGTTTGAAGTCTACTCCATCCTAAGCAACAATAGATCCGTGCAATTCGTGTTTCTCCTTGAGAGATCATATCAGATAGGCCAGCTCGTACTTCAGTTGAATACAAGGCAACTGGGCACACTCCCAAGCAATACAAAAACCCCCTACCCAGCAAGAACACTGTAAGGCGATTACAACCAGAAGTGGGTTGGACTAGGGAAAGAACGCTGCCAGCTCAATATCAAAACCACCAGGAAAACCAGTAAGTGACAAAGAAGAAGAACTTCGGGTGAATCCTACAGCAGCTGAAAAAGACAAGTCTGTCACAGAAACTGTTAAGCCAGCACAAGAGGGAAAATATCATCTACCACCGTTCCCTCAAAGAGTAAACAAGCAGGCATCTCATCCTAGCTATCAGAAGTTCCTCAAATTATTCAAGAATCTTCACATCAACATCCCACTTCTTGATGTATTTGAGCAGATGCATACGTATAGAAAGTGGATTAAAGAGTTCATCTCGAAGAAGAAGAGCATCATGACTTTGAGGTTATACCTTTGACTAGGGGATGCTGTGCAGTTCTGAGTCAGGATCTTCCTCAGAAGATGAATGATCCTGGTAGCTTCACCATTCTGTGCACTATTGGAGATCAAATTTTCAAGAAGGCACTAATTGATCAGGGATCCAACATAAATCTCATGCCATACTCTATATTCGGAAAGTTTGGATTAGGAAATATGAAGTCTACATCCACAGTCCTCCAACTTGCAGATAGATCAGTGGATCATAGAAAATGTGCTTGTGAAGGTGACACGTTGATCTTTCTAGTGGATTTCATTGTTATGGAGATGGAAGAGGATCGCGACACACCATTACTCCTAGGTCGACCATTCCTCGCTATTGGAAAAACAAGTATTGATGTGGAGAAGGGAGAATTATGATTTAAGGTCTATGATGATGAAGTCGTGTTCAATGTCTTCGACGTCGCAAGGTATCCTTCTATCGATGATGACTACTATAAGATTGATGTGATAGATGAGATTGTGAGCAGTTTAAAGGCTTCCACTAAAAGCAACTGGGAAGTAGTGCAGGAATCTGAAGAAGAAAAGGCTGATCTTGAATCACTACAACAAGTATCATGGGTGCGCGCAACAGAATCGATAGAGCTGGATGACACACCAAGAGCAAAGTTACAAGCATCTATCCTCGCACCACTAGAACTGGAGCTTAAAACACTACCTGGTCATCTCAAGTATGCCTACCTGTGTGAGGGTAATCATCTTCCTGTAATTATTTCTGCCTCCTTAACGCATGAACAGGAAGAACAGCTCCTCAAGGTGATCGGAAAGCCTAAAGAAGACTAGGTTGGATTACAGTTGTCCCTAATGAAAATAACGAGCTCATCCCTACACGAGTAGTAGTGGGACATTGGGTCTGAATTGATTTCCGGAAGCTAAACAAGGCCACTCAGAAGGATCACTTTCCCCTGCAAATATTGATCAGATGTTGGATAGACTAGCAGGTCATGCTTATTATTGCTTCCTGGATGGTTACTCTGGTTATCTCCAAATCCCTATTAAACATGAAGATCAAGAGAAGACTACTTTTACTTGCCCATATGGTACCTTCGCTTTTTGTCGAATGCCATTTGGACTCTGTAATGCACCTGCCACTTTTCAACGGTGCATGATGGCAATTTTCTCTGATATGGTTGAGCGTCAAATCGAGATCTTCATGGATAATTGCTCAGTCTTTGGAGATTCATTTGAGGGGTGTCTTCTGCATTTGGGTCAAGTTTTGGAATGCTGCAAGGAAACTAACCTAGTGCTCAACTGGAAAAAATGTCACTTTATGGTTACTGAAGGAGTGGTCCTCGGCCACAAAATCTCAAGTGATGGACTAGAAGTTGATAAGACCAAGCTGGAAGTTATTGACAAGCTTCCCCCCCACTATTTGTTAAAGTGATACGGAATTTTCTAGGCCACGCTGGGTTTTACAGGCGATTTATCAAGGACTTCTCCAAGATTACAAAGCTGTTATGCAAGTTACTTGAGAAGGATGTTCCCTTTGTCTTTGATGAAGAATGTAAGTTAGCTTTTAGGCATCTTAAGGAAGCACTTGTCTCTACACCAATCATTATAGCATCCGACTGGGATCTACCATTCGAGATCATGTGCGATGCAAGTGACTACGTAGTTGGAGCTGTACTCGATCAGAAAAAGACCACAGGATTTCATGCTATTTACTACGCCAGCCGCATACTAGATACTGCTCAAGTCAACTATGCCACTACGAAAAATGAATTTCTAGCAGTAATTTTCTCCCTTGACAAATTCCGTGCATATCTACTCGGAAGCAAAGTGATGATATACACGGATCATATAGCTATACGCTACCTCTTCACTAAGAAGGATGCTAAGCCCAGGCTCATTAGATGGATCCTCCTTCTTCAAGAGTTCGACATCGAAATACGTGATCGAAAGGGAGCGGACAACCCAGTGGCTGATCATCTTTTGCGCCGTGAGAACATATCAATAACATCTTTCTCTCCCATTAATGAATCTTTCCCTGACGAACAATTGTATGCACTAAATGTCATATATGTGCCTTGGTACGCTGATTTCGTTAATTATCTTGTTAGCAATATCATGCCCCCAAACCTTTCTTCCGACCAGAAGAAAAGATTTTTACATGATGTCAGGTTTTACGTATGGGACGAACCATACCTGTTTAAGCAAGGGAAAGACCAGCTGTTACGAAGATGTGTGCCACATGAGGAGCAGGAACTCATTCTATATCAATGCCACAACTTTCCTTATGGAGGACATTTTGCTAGCGAGCGCACTGCTGCCAAGGTACTACAAAGCAGGTTTTACTGGCCTTCCTTGTTCAAGGATGCTACAGAATTTGTGAAGAGATGTGATCGCTACCAAAGGACAGGTAACATCTCCCGTCGTCATGAAATACCATAACAAGGGATCATGGAGGTAGAAATATTTGACGTTTGGGGGATTAACTTTATGGGACCATTCCCACCATCCGAGCGCAACCTCTATATACTCTTAGCAGTGGAATACGTCTCCAAATGGGTTGAAGCCATGGCTCTCCCGACAAACGATGCAAAGATAGTCATTAAATTCTTACAGAAAAATGTTTTTAGTCATTTTAGAACTCCCAGGATTCTTATCAGCGATGGAGGAAAGCACTTCCGCAATAATTTGCTCGCCAATGCACTAACCAAGTACGGAGTTACTCACAAGATCGCTACAGCCTATCATCCTCAAACTAGTGGTCAGGTCGAGGTGTCGAATCGTGAAATCAAGAGAGTCTTGGAAGTCACTGTAAACCCATCGTGGAAGGATTGGTCCAGTAAGCTAGACGATGTACAATAGGCATACAGAACGGTATACAAGACCCCCATCAGAATGTTACCATACCAGCTGGTTTACAGAAAGGCATATCACTTGCCAGTCGAGCTTGAGCACAAGGCATATTGGGCACTCTGCCAGTTAAACCTGAACCTAGACAAGGCCAGTGAACAAAGAATGCTACAGCTCGAGAAACTTGAAGAGTTTCGACTAGGAGTGTACGAGAATGCCCGTCTCTATAAGGAGAAGACCAAAAAGTGGCACAACAAGAAGATCATCCACCGCGAGCTTCAAGCTGGACAACAGGTACTCCTGTACAACTCACGTCTTAAACTTTTCCCAGGGAAACTTAAGTCCAGATAGAGTGGCCCATACACGGTAGTCGCCGTTTTACCTCATGGAGCAGTTCTGATTCGAAACTCAGATACGCAAGAGAAATTCAAGGTGAATGAGTAGCGCTTCAAGGTGTACCTTGGCAATCAATTCGACGAATAAGTATCACGTATGGATCTTGTCGATCCAGCACCCCAGTAAGCCATCACTACCGTCAAGCTAACAACATTAACTTAGAACTACCTCTAACCTTACTATTAGTTTTTGTTTAATTCGTATCACTGATGAGAATGGTCTTCAGCATCGTGAAACACCTCCAACAACCGTCGCAATATAGTTTTATGAAGTAGGGTTGTCGATCCCACGAGGATTAAGCGAACACCTTACTCGGCTTACTAGCTATGAATTAGGAACTTGATTTGGATTGAATGGTTTGGTTTTGGTAACTAACACGCTAAGAACAACAACAATACAATATAAAGACAAGAAAATATAGCAAAAATGATATGATACCAAAGATCACTTAAACAAACAAAATAGTTTGAAAGATTTATTAAGTTCATGACATGATCTAGGTGTTTCAAGGCAACTAATCTACACTTTCACGCTAGATTAGTCTAAATTGATCTTTACCTAGGATCAAGTGAACTCGATGTGCTTTCGTTCTCACGAGTCACTTTATCCTAACTAAATAACAACTATAAGTATCACCCTATGGATAATCAATCACGAAGGAGGATTCCACATCTCACGAGACAACGGATCAACAAGTTAATTTTTTGATCAAGCCTATCTCCTTTTGGTCTCAAGGCTTGATTATTATCATAGTTCTAGGTGGTCAATCTAGTCTAAGCATTAAGTTCTTAACAAGTTCATGGTCCTTATCATTTTTACCCATTTTAAACCATTAGCTTACTTAAGGTTTCAAGGCATCACATCACCACAAAATTACTCAAACATATTTACAAGAACAAATACAAACATATATATTACAAAGACAAGCATAAGCAAAGTAAGAAGTAAAAGAGTTTAAGAAAGGTTTACAAGTCCAAGCATAAGCTTGGTTTTGCCTCCTTCCTTTACTTTCTCTTCTTTCTTCTCATTTGCTTCTCTTTTGCTCACGGCCTCCTCCTTTGCTCTCACTCTCTCTTTTTTCTTTCTTTTTGTTTGGTCCGTGAGTTTTCAAGGGAGTTGGCTGCCTCCTCTTGCCTTAGCTAATTAATTAACTAACTACAAACTTAGCTAATGGAAAATATAAAATTACAACTTAATCTAATATCTTACTAACTAATTTAACTTTGTCTCCACCTTTGCCAATTTTTCCCAATGAGATAAGCTTAGTTGTTAAGGAAATATCCAAGTGTTGGCCACTTAATTTGGCTTATACGTGACTTAAGTGGCTGCCAAGGTCATGCATAGCGCCCTCCATGCTTGCATTGGAGCCCTCTATGCCTTAGGTGGCTATATGGCACCATCCATGTTTGATGTCATTGCTTTGGTCATGCCTTGGTCATGCTTTAGTCATGCTTTGGTCATGCTTCGTCATGCTTTTGTCATGCTTTGTCATCACCGTTACTCCTACAATGACATCAGCCAATTTAATTATTTGGATACCTTAAACTCAGAATTAAAAAAAGATATTTGACAAGGTTGTAGATATGGATGTCTTCTTTCAAATGCCACTGACGGCGCCTCAATTTGACTTTGTATGAGGAAGTTATGGTTTTTTAAGTCAGAAGAGGTCAAGGCTGGCGTAGGCATATGGCGCCTTCCATGGCATCTTTGGCGCCCTCCATGGCAAGCCATGGATTTTTTGAGTGGTTCAAGCCCAATGGAGTTAGAAAACTCCATGGGCTTCCTTTCCCTTCATATTTGATGCCTTTCTTGCTTTGGTTTGTCAAAACTATTTTGCTCGTAACATCATAGTCTTGCTCATGCATTCGTGGTCTTGCGCGTGCATTTGTGGTCTTGCTCGTGCATTCGTCAAATATTGTTCATGAAGCTCCTATAAAATGAGAAAACATAGTAAAAACACAATATCATGAGAAAAGAATGAAATGTACAAAACTAAGATTTATACAAAGAAAACACACTTAAACAATTAATTACAAAACTAAAATGTAATTAAAATGTACACGAATAATGAGTGTTTTTGACACTCATCAGTCACTTGTCCGAGTTTTCCTGAGTTTGTGGGTTTATAGGGGAATGTACATAGTGTCACCCTCGAAAAAAATGTTTGTGTTTAATTAATTTTTGCAGGATTAATAGGTTAATGGAAAGCACGAGGCCATATTCCCAGAGAAAAAGTGACCCAGCGAAACCCAGCGCCCCGCTAGGTAAATCCAGCGAGCGTTGGACTTCACCCAAAGCAAACCCAGCACCCCGCTATGAAATCCAGCATCCCGCTAGACTTCACCTGAAGCAAATCCAATGCTCCGCTGGATTTCAGAATTATAACCCCCCTTCAAAACACCGGATCACAACTCCCCCTTCCCCCTCAAAACACAAACAACCCTCCCAAACCTTCTCCATCAACCATCACAACCTCTTCCATCAACCATAACTACCAACTCACCGACCACCATGACCCCGTCACCCTGACCACCACGATCCCGACCACCACGACCACCTACACCCGGAAACCCTAATTTTTTTTCCTAATTTTTCTTGGCTACTTCTTTTGCAAATTTTGGGCTAACCGCTCCACGTCTTCACCAACCGTCAACTAGGCTTTACTGTGCTTGCCATGACCGCTATTGACTTTTCACTATCGACCACCACCATGGCCTCCAAACAAAGCCGGACCTCTTCCCATTATCCGGGTGAATCTAGCTCAGCCCTACCTCCGTCAGCCAACCTGGAGCCAAAGTATCGCGCTCATTTTCCTATCTTTACTAAAGCCGAAGGTGAATGATTCAATAAATTTACGCAATGTAAGTTTATTGAAACATGATGATTGACTAGAGTGAGATGTGTGAGCTTGGTATTAAGGATGATTTGCGTGACACCTTAGATGATCTAGGATGGTCCCTTTTCACCAACACGAGAATAGATGTTCACCCCGAAGTAGTTGTCGAGTTCTATAGCACAGTTGAATTGGCTGCCAACGATGTGTGTTTCACTACACGACTTTACGATAAGCTGATCACTGTAGATAAACAATTGCTTATTGATTTTCTCGAACTTCAAGGTAGGGGTAGGGCGTTTGATTTTAAGAATGATAGGTTGCACATCCTGCATGGAAGGACCTTACGAGTTTTCCCCACTATAAGACACAATCTCCCGCTAGCCTCATCCCAAACCTCCATATGTGTATTTTACACCATTTTATGTGTGCATGCTTTAGCGGTCAGTATGAGGATAGCCGGATCACCCAACCCCAACTTTATGCTCTTTCTTGTGTCCAACATCAGCGCCCTTCAACACAGTCAACTTGATTTGTGATGTTATTAAGCATACGCTACAGTTGACTCACCCCTAATGGCTAGGGCTTGGCCATATTATTGCTTTGTTTGTTCATCATTTCTTGCCAGAACAGGAATCTCCTCCCTTGAAGGACATTTTCCAGCCAGCGACTATTACTCGCGACCAGTTAGTGAAGTGGCACCTTCTCTACAAACAAGATAACATGGTGCCATCGTCTATAAGGCCGTCACGTGGGAAGATCGTAAGGCTATCTAGGATAAACTGTGGGACTCAGAACCCGACATACCCCCGATTCCTGACCTTGCACAATGATTGGAGAATCTGGAGACCCAATTCCAGACCCTCGCCTCTGACCATGCAGCCTTCTGGAGTCAATACCAAGCCGACCAAGAGTACAACCGCGCACAGTGGGAGTGACTTCGGAGTCAATATCCACCTCAGCCGCCTCCTCAACCCTGAAAAGGTGTTTCCACTCATTTTCTCTACTTTTGTCATGCATTTATGTTCTTGTTTTGTTTTCGTTGTTTGCATAGTATGCTACCTCACATTGAGGACAATGTGTTCTCTAAGTGTGGAGTTGCACGGTGTGTATTTTGTGATGTGTAGGAGTGTTTTCTATTGTCTCTATTGTTTTCTTCTGTTAACATCCGCATGTGATCGAGTCTGTTTTGTGTGTGGCGTGTGTTTTTTGATTGATGTGATTGAGTAGTTTGCAACTGATGAACCTCCCTCCGAACTTTTTGAACTTAGAATGGCAACCAAATTTTGTTGCATAGTCAGGAATCAAATTTGAGCTGTCTGGAATAGAGTTGTGTAGGTACTACATCCTTAGTTATTTAGGTTGATAGTCGCACTAGGTAGACCATGCTGGAGAGCTTGATGAGTGACCTTGTGAGGATTTGTGCCGAAGGATGAGACTCCCGTCTCTATTTTGTTCATGAGGTGCTTGCATGTTTCGGACGATGAGAGCAGTATATTAGCACTTGGCATGATTTCGTAGTGTGGAGTGAGTTGTATATTGAGGGCAGCCATTTTGATGTTTAGCCTAGAGCCTTAGAGCCAAAAACCCACTCTTTTCTGTTGCTTAACCCCGTTGAGCCTAAGCTTATTCGTTGAATTATTATGTGCACACAACCTTACGAGCCAATATTCGACCCCCACCTACCCTTAACTGTCTAGTCTGAGGGAATAGGACATCGATTGTGGGATAATTCTGTAAGGGTGCATCTTGTAGTATAGCTGGGGATATTGAATATCAATTGGGTTTGAAAAGGGTAAAATTGAGGCCAACAGTCAAAAATCGGAATAAGTTGCTATCAAATGTGCATGAAGTTGGGAAAGAAAAGAAGAGTTCACAAAGGAAAAAAAAAAGAAAAGAAGAAAAATGAACAATGAAGAAGAATGGAAAAGGTTCCTTGTAAAAATGTGAAAAGTGAAAAGAAAAGCACGTGCATAACTTCAATTAAAGGCACAACAAAGTGGGTGACTTGTCTGAATGAATGCCTCTAGGAAGTGGGAATGCTGGGTTGAGTGTTTAGTCACTATAGGGTGAGTTCTTAGTATAGCCGAGAGTTAGATTTTTTTTGTAACCCTCAGATTGGGTGGTCTAGCCATTCCCAATGATTTATCCTCCCCTTACCCTAAGCCACGTTACAACTCTATACAAAGTCCCTCTTGATTACGAGCCCTGCATTAACTGAGAAAGTGTCGAGTGCGACGTATAATATTCTTAGATCCCGAGCATGTTTGCGAGTGATAGGTAGTTGACTACTCAATATAAGTGAGCGTAAAACAATCCTACCCACTGAGTGGTCAGTTCTCGTGTATGGTCTGCATAGTGCAAAAATTGGGCTAAACATCTGAGGATGTTGTGCTTACATGGTTTTTACTCTTGGCACTTGGATGAGACGAACAATTAGCGATAGGATGAAGCATGTCGTGATTTGTTCCAAGTAAGGAGGAGCCGTGAAGACGGTAGTTCTGATGCAACTTGCTTGAGGACAAGCAAGAACTTAAGTGTGGAGTTGTGATGTGCGTGTAAACAGACACACATCTACCTATATTTTGTGCGTAGTTTGTTCGTGTTTTGATTTCATTTCGTCGTATGTCGAAGTAGGTTTAATGCATTTTGTGTTTATGTTTTTAGAGTAGAAAATCTGTCGGGATTTGGTTATTTTGTAGGTGTCCGGTGAGGATTGAGAAGGGGGTGAGAAGTAGTGCATTTGCAGATCGAATAAATAAAGTGTCGAGGGTGCATTTAAGACGGATGCTGAAAGACCAGCGCTCCGCTGGAAAATCCAGCGCCCCGCTGGATTGGAGCAGATCGAAACCCAGCACCCCGCTGGAAAAATCCAGCGAGCGCTGGGTGGGCAGTGGAAAATATGATCAACCTGTTTAGTCGAGTTAGGACTTTTCTTTTTTAGGTTTTCTTTTCTTTGGGACTATATAAGGTCTTTAAACCCTAAATTTTGGGGACTCTTGAACGTTTTCACGCAAGATTCAACCCTAGTTTTCTCTTCATATTGATCGCTTTCAATTTGGAGAATTGTAATTGACGATTCGGATCAATCAATCAACGAGATATTTTCATAACTCGTGGTCGGGTGTTGTCTTTTCATTCATCTACTTGATCATTGATTGTTTGGTTGATTCACATTGAGTGTTCGCGTGTTAAGAGTGACGTCCTTTATTCGTAACACAGATTACGTTCTCATTTTCTTTATTTTGTTCAGTTAATTGATCGTTGTGCGAATTTAGGATTGACAACCCTAGGTTTGTTCTGCGATTCGTAGTAATTAGTCACAACCAAATCATTCGATTTGAATTGCTTAGATTAAAGTTGAGAATTCGTAATTCGGTAATTAGAGAATTGATCCATCTGTCCCTGTGGAGACGATCTTACTTATCTTTATATTACTTGTACGATCGTGTTCTCTTGCACGTATTTTTAACCCGATATTTATCGCATCATGAGAGACCTGACAACATTACTGCAAGAGAGGCAGTCACAGCGGAGGAAATTTTGACCACGTTGAGCAATGATATATTGAAAAGCATGTTAGTGGTTATATAAACCAGTGGGAGCAACGGAGCTCCTTCACAACCTGCGGTCATGACAAAATGGAGACTTCTTCAAGCTTTGGCATGCAATTATCGAAGTTCTGTTGACACAGTTCTTCTCAATTCTACGAGAGTACATCCCTTCGAGGTCCAAAGATACGCACACACTCTGGGTTGTAATTCTATCTTGAAACAGGGACAACAGAAAGAGAAGTGATAGCTTACCCGGTAACTTCGTCCCGAGGTTAATTAAACAACCGGCACCGCTTCTCATATAAGAAGGTAGCTGTGTCCAGCTTATGCCTTTCAAGCTTGAGAGGAAAGGCAAGAGGAGAAGTACAAAAAGAGCCTACAAAAAATTATGCGCATGAACTCATAATTTACATATGTGTTGACAGAGGTCTGGTATGCAATTTTCATTATATCCTAGCAATTCGCACAAGGTTCTTGCACCACGAAATCAAAAGAATGACATCTGCAAGGACAACCTTCCAACAATTTTACAAACAATATTGTAAGGAGCTAACATAGCTCAGTGGAAGTGCTTTAGCCAATTCGATGGTAGTTTGCGCGATGTAGAAAGATAATCAACAACTCACCCAACTTCCGTTGGTTTAGTTGAGGTTTGCTTAAATTTCTAAGCGGCCAGCAGGGCGAGTAAAATAAGGATCACACGCTAGAATACGAGCCCAAACGAGTGGTACTCTCAGATTGCTCAAAAGATGGTCGTTTATTCCTTGCCTCCGCTTGCTTTAATAGCAAGGCTTGATTTAAGGCTTAGCAAGGCGTGAATTAAAGCGTCTAGCAGTTACAATTGTTTTCAAATTCCCCTACCTACTGTCCATAATTGGACTCATACCAGTACAGCCATTAAACTCTCCTCATTATTAGTTACAATGCCTCCCAATGCAAAAGTCGCGCACTCTCCCTTCCTGCTACTGAATTTATTAAATCGTATTACATTTATAGGCAACGAACTCATGCACACTCGCCACCTTTATTCCATGCACACACCAGCTCATGCATACATCAACTTTGGTTCTACGGCAGGAACTTGATAGGTCTTGATAGAATTATGGAGAATAAGTTGAGAATAGAAGAGAAAGGGACGTAGGGAAGGAGAACAACTTAGGGAAGGAGAGTTGTCTTTATTATTATTCTTGATTTATTAATCCTAGAGGGGGCATACGCATTACATAGCCACCCGCGAAACATGCTGAATAGAAAAAGATGGCTCGAATCCGTAGTCAATCCTATTTCCGATAGACGTGGATCTAATGGAATCAAACTACTAAAGGAAACGACATCTAACAGAATCAAACTAGTAAAGGAAATACGACTAATTAACCAACAAAGTCTCTCTAGAATCCTAACCCATAAAAAATTACTGTTTAATCCATCAAACGGAATACCTAAAACCCGGATCCAAATGAATTGACAACAAAGATGTCGAGTGACTTCCCCTACATGTAACAATGCAAGTTAAATTTGGGTCATGGAGGGCAGACCTTCAGGCGTTTTGCAGCATTAACGAATACATATTCCTGTGGACAGAGTGAATGGAAAAAGTCATAATCACGTTCATTCGTCTTCAAATTGATAATAGCAACAACCTAATTTGGAAACCTTTATAATTGAACCACCAGCTTGAAAAGCACTTGATAGTATCATGAGTGCTGGCCATATTAACTCGACTCCAGATAGCATCTGATTAGTGCTGGATCCATTGCAATTTAAGGGTAGAGACAGCGAGAAGAGATAAAAGTTGGTACCGTACAAAAGAATCAGGATGATACCAATTGTAGAGGCATTTACCCGTGTTAGAATCTCCATATCTAACGATCGGTGGATTTTCAACACTTATAAATTTGCCCACTCTACTTGCTCTAACCGACGTGGGATTCTCAACACTCTGAACTCTAAAATACTATACAGCAGGTAAACTGCAGCTAGCTAGCCCGTTATACAAAGATTTTGTAACCAAGTTTCGGTATCCATGGTAGCTTGACGGCTTCATTCTTTTAAGTAATCTATACATCGAATTTAAAAAACGATTAAGATGAATATCATACCCTAGCAGCTGCTAACATCGTCAATTCGACATCGGTAGAAGGAAATCAATAAGAACCAAAAGCACGTCTTGATGGCGCATTAAACGTACCTTCCAACAGCCATGACTACTCCAACGGCTACAAGTAAGCAGCCAGTCAACTGATTGAACGAATAAGTCCGACCCAACAGAAGAGCCGAAAAAGCCAATTGCCACACCAAAAATGTCTGCAACAAACCAACCAACAACATTCCCAAAGCCCTAAAAACTCAAAATTAACATCCACTATATACCACCACAGTCCGTGAATCTTGTCCGAATACCTGACTCAAAATAGGAATGGCTGGTCCAGGAAGCACAGCTGCCACAGAAACAAAAACATCGGTTAGCCCGCGCTCATTTAAACAACACTTCTCTCTTTTCCCTAACACAGTAAAACATCTATTAAGTAGAAGCTCTCCGAGTCTGGACCAGTGTTAAAATTGACTTGAACATAAACAAAGTAATTTTTAAACCGTTTAGATGAGTTACCAGCAGAGGACATCCCAGCGGCAATCCCTAAGGCCTCGAGTAAACCGATGGCTACGAACCGCCATTTGGGTATAGCCAGCATCTCATCGGTCACGATCCCTGCACGGTACCGCACATACAACATCCAAAAGTAAATCACCACGTACCTGTCCATGTTAATTCATTCTCCTGTAACATTAATTCTCTATAAAAAGAAGAAAAAAAATTACAAATTAGGACGCACCCGGAAGTACTGAATTGCGCTAGGAAGAAGGGGAAGTGCTTCATAGGGACGAGCGCGAGCTTGTAGAGCACGCGGTTCGCGACGGCGAGGGCTACTGTGGTTGCCGAGAAGTCGATGAGGATGAGGATCTCGTCGTTCGCATGGGGTGGTGGTTGGGGCTTTGTGGAGGCGCGGACGGTGAGGCATGGGAGTCAGCTGAGACGGTGTCGTTTCACGGAGGTTGTTTGGTTGCGGCTGGGGCGGAAGAGGGAGGGTGTTAGAAGAGAAAAATATTTGCCTTATAATAGGACCATAAGGAGTACTTTTCCTTGGTATGGTGACTTATGGAAGTACTTTTCCTTAGAGGGGTGACTTATGGAAGTGCTTTTCCTTGGTGTGGTGATTATGGAAGAGTTTTTCGCTCCTTGAGTGACTAAAGTGGAAACTTTGCCTCCTTGTAGTGGGGGTCTTATTGGTGTGACTAAAGGAAGGCAAAAAAGGACAAATACATGTGTGTGAGCGGAGGAAGGCAAAAAAGGACAAATACATATGTGTGAGTGGAGGAAGGCAAAAAGGACAAAGGCATGAGGGAGTTCATTTAGACCTCTCTTACCTCACCCAAGAGAGCTGTCAAAGGCCGAGGCCGATCTCACCTAAGAGAGGTGTCAAAGACCGATGCCGACCTCACCCAAGAGAGGTGTCAAAGACCAAGGCCGATCTCACCCAAGGGAGGTGTCAAAGGCCGAGGCCGACCTCACCCAAGGGAAGTGTCAAAGGCCGAGGCCGATTTTACCCAAGGGAGATATCAAAGGCCGATGCCGACCTCACCCAAAGGAGGTGACCTCACCCAAAAGAGGTGTCAAAGGTCGAGGCTGACCTCACCCAAAGGAAGTGTCAAAGCCGGGGCCGACCTCACCCAAGGAAGGTGTCAAAGGCTGACTTTACCTAGAAGAGGTGTTAGAGACTTACCTCACTTAAGTGGGTGAAAACGACTTGCCTGGCCTAAGAGAAGTGTTAAGAGTATGCCTTGTCTAGGGGAAATGATGAATGCTTACCTCACCTAAGGGAGGTATTAAGAGTGTGCCCGGTCTTAGAGAGGCGTTGGAGCTTACTTCGCCTAGAGGAGTGTTAAGAGGCTTACTTCGCTTGAAAGAGATGTTAAAAGGTTATTTCACCCAAAAGGGGTGCCTTCACTCAAGGAGGGTGATAAGAGCTTAATCTACCTAAAGGAAGCGTCAAAGGCTTATTTCACCCAAAATGGGTGCCTTCACTCAAGGAGGGTGTTAAGAGTTTAATCTACAAAGGGGGTGTCAAGACCTTATTTCACTCAAGATAGGTGCTTTCACTTAGGAAAGGTATTAACACCGTGCCTAGTGATACCGAAAGTCTTCAAAAGGCAAAGGGTGTCGACACCGTACCTAAAGACACCTAGAGCTTTCGAAAGGCAAGGGGTGTTGACACTTTGCCTAGTGACACCTAGAAGTTCCGAAAGGCGAAGGGTGTCAACACCCTAGTTATTGATATCTTGTGGTTCCAAGGGTGCCATGACCTCGCCTAGTGATACTTAGAGCTTCCAAAAGGTGGAATGTCATGACCCTTGCCTAGTGACACTCATTGGACATTGATGAACTGTATCAAGAGACCGTGCACGGTCGATCTTCTGAGAGAGAGAAGGAGATAAACTCGGGTCCGAATCCATAGGAAGAGATCAACCTGGTGAATTAGGCGATAAAGGTGGCTCCAGCTCAAGATAAGGATAAGCGTCCCCGAAGATAGGCATTGAAAGAGTCCGAGTGTAAGGAGGAGACAGTCTTTCGCCTATATAAAGGACGTCCGAGGGAGACATCAATGATCCAATAATCAACCACACAAATCTTATATCAAAGCTCATAGCTTCTTTTTGTATCTTAGTCTTCAGCCGGGCATTAGCGCTTGGTCGGCCAGGCATTAGAGCCTGGTTATAGAAGCTTAGCTTCGGTTAGGTAGTGGTGGTCGTTTGATCACGTTTGTATCATTGGGCGCCGACCTTGAGACGAGCCTTCAAGCCGTCAAGAGATCGACCTTGACACCCTCATCACTTTTTCCCCACAACAGTTTTTTGGCACGCTCGGTGGGACTAGGAGGTCGTCTAGAGAAGGAGGCGAACCTGTTCCAGCAAGATGACCAAGAATAACATACCACCCTCTTCTCAATACCTTATTGAGAAGAATACGACTAAGGCGTCTCTCTCCAAAGAGCCGAGGAATTCAATCAATACGATACCCCTATGGGAGCGGGTCATATCTCCTAGTGCTCAAACGAGCATACCCCCATGGGAGCGGGCCATATCTCCTAGTGCTCAAATGAGCATACCTCTATGGGAGCAAGCCGTATCTCCCAATGCTCAAATGAGCATACCCCCATGGGAGCGGCCATATCTCCTAGTACTCAAATGAGCATATCTCCATAGGAGCGGACCATGTCTCCCAATGCTCAAATAAGTATAGAAAGGAACATTTCTTTTAATATGGTCCTTTTCAAGGAGCCGAGCCATACGGCTCCCTCGAAAGAGTCAACCAATACAATCCCTCCTGGAGAGTCGTCTAATATCCCTCATTAGGAGTTGTCTAATTTTACCTCTATGGCCGAAGGTGTTGATGCCAACATAAGGCAAATAATAAGGCAAACAAAGGAGGAAATGATAGAGGAAATGAGGAAGCTACTAACGGCAAAGAATAAAGTGAAGTCTGCCTAAATAGAGCAAATCGAGACCAAAGGAGATCAAAATTATGAAAAAGTACCACAACCGACCTCATTCGTGGCTCCAATTAGAATAGTGAGCCTGAAGAAGGATAAAGAAATTGATAAGCAAGGCCAAAGTATACTACCCCTAGAAGACCTACGAAATACACTCTAAAGACAAGAGGTTAAAGACATAGGATACTCTGTTAGGAGAGGGCAATCAGAAGACCTAATGGAGGTGCTTGAAGAGAGAAGTCCTCCCAGAGGTTCAAGGAGATTGCAAGAGGCTCTTGAAGGCTTAAGGAAGATACCTGGGGGCAGAATAGATGTTCCAAGTTATCAAGACACCCAACAGAAGGCAGATGGAGGTCTCACCCTCATATTAAGGTCAATCTCCAAGGAAGCATGAATGCAAGGCAAAGTGTCTTTGGTCAACTAGGAGAAAAGAGACCTGTGTCTGAACAAAAGGCGCAAGAGGTGGTAGAGGACATGAAGAAGATACCCGGGGGGCAGAGGAGTCCTTCTAAATTACCTAGGCACCATACGGAGGGTAGATGGAGGTCTCACTCTTATGTTAAAATTGATCTCCAAGAAGGCACAAAGGCAAGACAAAGTGTCTTTAGACGATTAGTAGAGAAGAGACCCCCCCTCTGAACTCGAGGGGCAAGAGATTGTTGAGGATATGAAAAAGATATTTGGGAGGCAAGGTAGGCATCTAAAGTCTCCTTGGCACCCTATGGAAGATAAATGGAGGTCTCATCCCCATGTCGTGACCGACCTCAAAGAGAGCACAAGCATGAGGCAAATGGTCTTCAACCGGCTAGGAGAAAAAAGACCCTTGCTAGAACCTTTCCTACCAGAGATCCTCACAAAGAATCAAAAGCAATGTATGAAAAAGAAGGTCCAAGTGCAAAGACAGATCACGGAGGACCTTGAGAGGTTGCTAGAAGACCATAAGGCTAAACTCTGGGAATAAGAGACTCTCCTGAGCTTGCCCATAGTGCGATATAATACGGCCATCAAGCAAGGTTGGAAAATCCAAGGTAATGTCATGGACCTTGATAAAGGCAAGATGTCAAGACCTGGTGATAGAAGAACATCAGACAAAGGGGTAAACAAGAGAAGATCCCTTACGAGAGAAGACCAGTACAAAGGATCGAGCAAAGAAGAATCTCTTAGAGGAGAGGATCGACACATAGATCGAAAGTGTCTGAAGATGAAGAGGTGGATGCCCAAAAAAAAGGCCAAAGGCCTTTCTGATGGTGATCTAACTGAAGAACCATCTGCTAAAAAGGGTGAGAAGAAGGCAGTTACAAGTTGTACGCTTCAGATTGGGGACTCTGAAAAGTTGAGACTACATACCTTTCCCAAGATAGATGAAGAAGATAAGATAAGTCTACCTAGCATAGATGAAAAAGATAAGGAAGAGTTGCATGATGCTCCCCTCACTGAAGAAGAGTATATGAGGATGCGAATAAGGGCATGCATAGAAAAAGATCAAGAAGAGGAGAGGCTGGCACTCAAAGTGAGTGAAGCCAGTCTAAGCGAAGAAAAGCAAGAGTTGGAGATCAACATGGTCTTCACCTTGCCAGTCAAGTTTGGTCCAAAAGAGGGACAACCTAGCTACTTTGATGGGAATGTGATCGAGGAGTACTTCGTAGAGCTAGAGATTGGAGACAAGGCTTTAGCAGTCCCAACGGTAAAAGAGTTCAACAATACTGTGACGATAGCCAGGCCAACTAAGAAGATATGTGAACGCCTTAGGTCGTTGTACATCTCAGCCCACTTCTTTGGTAAACCTATTAACAGGATCCTTATTGACAATGGGGCAGTTGTGAATATTATCCCTTATACACTTCTCAAGAAGTTACGAAAGCTAGGCCCAACAGATATGATGATGACCGACTTTACGGGCAAAGCCACTCGGCCTTTGAGGGTGTTTATTGCCGAGGTTATAGTAGGTTCTGTAATTCATGAAGTCCCCTTCTATATGATCGAGGCCAATACATCTTACAATGGCCTTCTTGAAAAGGATTGGATCTACTCAAGCCAAGTCATTCCATCCTCTCTCCACCAATTCCTGATTCAATAGATGCCTAGTGGGAAGGTGGAGGTAGTGGTGGCAGATAAAAGTCCATTTCAGGTGACCACGAACTGTGTGGAGGCAGCCTTCTATGATGGTCTATTATGCCAACCATACTCGCACAATGCAATAAGGATAGACAAGTTGTCGGTTATGTGAGCTCAGTTGAATGAGAGATTCCTTTACCCGATCAACCCTTAGAAGTCATACCCAAACGGCAAGCCTTTAGGCTTATCTTTCGAGACTAAAGAAAGAGAAGAAGAACAGACAAGGTGGTTGGAGGTCTATGCCTTATTGTAGTTTGAAGTGGCCGAATTTGTCTTTGAAGACGACGGCCAAGACCCCATGGAAACACTGAAGATGAACAACCTTCATCTGGCCCCAAGCAAATTAGATGATGCTAAGGCCAAAGTGAGAGACCCCTTGAAAGAGATATTACTTCATTAAGAGGAGGGAAGCTAGCCCATATTCATCAGTGAATGCAAAAAGAGAAAAAAAAATGGTTGAAAGTTCTTAACGGCGATGGTCGACGGCCGAAGCACGGTGGAGCTTGCCGATGATTGCCAGAGGTCGGGGCACGGTTCGCCGGAGTCGGGGCAGCCTGCGATGGTCGTCTGGTGAGAGAGAGAGGAAGAGGATGGAGAAGCTTGGTTTTTGGTTTTGGAGTAATATGGAGGAAGGAGAGAGAATGAGTGGGTTTCCTCACCTTATGAAGTTAAAGGGAAATGTTGATATAAGGAGTCATTCACTTACTAAGGTACACATGGTGACACTTCTTAGTTTGAAATTCAAAATGTCACCATGTGGGGGGGGGGCATTGTTAGAAGAGAAAAATATTTGCCTTAGAATGGGACCATAAGGAGTATTTTTCTTTGGTATGATGACTTATGGAAGTACTTTTCCTTAGAGGGGTGACTTATGGAAGTACTTTTACTTGGTGTGGTGACTTATAGAAGAGCTTTTCCCTCCTTGAGTGACTAAAGTAGAAACTTTGCCTCCTTGTAGTGGGGGGTCTTATTGGTGTGACTAAAGGAAGGCAAAAAAGGATAAATACATGTGTGTGAGTGGAGGAAGGCAAAAAAGGACAAATACATGTGTGTGAGTGGAGGAAGGAAAAAAGGACAAAGGCATGAGGGAGTTCATTTAGACCTCTCTTACCTCACCCAAGAGAGGTGTCAAAGGCCGAGGCTGATCTCACCTAAGAGAGGTGTCAAAGACTAATACCGACCTTACCCAAGAGAGGTGTCAAAGACCCAAGGCTGATCTTACCCAAGGGAGGTGTCAAAGGCCAAGGCCGACCTCACCCAAGGGAAGTGTCAAAGGCTGACTCTACCTAGAAAAGGTGTTAGAGGCTTACGTCACTTAAGGGAGTGAAAACGACTTGCCTGGCCTAAGAGAAATCTTAAGAGTATGCCTTGCCTAGGGGAAGTGATGAATGCTTACGTCACCCAAGGGAGGTATTAAGAGTGTGCCCAGTCTTAGAGAGGTGTTGGAGCTTACTTCGCCTAGAGGAGTGTTAAGAGGCTTACTTCGCCTGAAAGAGGTGTTAAAAGGTTATTTCACCCAAAAGAGGTGCCTGCACTCAAGGAGGGTGATAAGAGCTTAATCTACCTAAAGGAAGCGTCAAGGGCTTATTTCACCCAAAATGGGTGCCTTCACTCAAGGAAGGTGTTAAGAGTTTAATCTACAAAGGGGGTGTCAAGACCTTATTTCACTCAAGATGGGTGCTTTCACTTAGGGAAGGTGTTAACACCGTGCCTAGTGACACCGAAAGTCTTCGAAAGGCAAAGGGTGTCGACACTGTACCTAAAGACACCTAGAGCTTTCGAAAGGCAAGGGGTGTTGACACTTCGCCTAGTGACACCTAGAAGTTCCGAAAGGCGAAGGGTGTCAACACCCTAGTTATTGATATCTTGTGGTTCCAAGGGTGCCAGACCTTGCCTAATGATACTTAGAGCTTCCGAAAGGTGGAGTGTTATGACCCTTGCCTAGTGACACTCATTGGACATTGACGAACTGCATCAAGAGACCATGCACGGTCAGTCTTCTGAGAGAGAGAAGGAGATAAACTTGGGTCCGAATCCATAGGAAGAGATCAACCAGGCGAATTAGGTGATAACGGCAGCTCCGGCTTAAGATAAGGATAAACGTCCCCAAAGATAGGCATTGGAAGAGTCCGAGTGCAAGGAGGAGACGGAGTCTTTCGCCTATATAAAGGACGTCCGAGGGAGACATCAATGATCCAACAATCAACCACACAAATCTTATATCAAAGCTCATAGCTTCTTTTTGTATCTTAGTCTTCAGCCGGGCATTAGCGCTTGGTCGGCCGGGCATTAGAGCCTGGTTATAGAAGCTTAGCTTCAGTTAGGTAGTGGTGGTCATTTGATCACGTTTGTATCGTTTGGCGCCGACGTTGAGACGAGCCTTCAAGCCGTCAAGAGATCGACCTTGACACCCTCATAACTTTTTCCCCACAACAGAGAGAAAATTATGTTGTGGGATTTGGCGGAGGTGCGAGGGGAACGGCGCCGTTTGGAGGAGGGTCGGCGTCATCTTGTTGAGTGGGCACCGCTGAGATATGATGGCCAAGGATATTTATTGCTAGGACAGAAAAACCATGTAGATCTCATGATATTTCTATGATCTATTTTGTGAATATTTTTCGCACAAATAAGAAGTTTCATATATATAAATATATTATACAATTGCCGAAGTGATTTTAATGAAATTGATTTAATTAGTACATAATTGTGTTTGTTAATAGGGATAATTTTTCTCAGGCCCCTCGGGTTTGCAAAAATTAGTGACTCAGCCCCTCTAGTTTTTTTTTATTATTTAGCCCCTCTAGTTTGTGAAAAGGGTATTATTTAACCCTTGTTGCCAGAATCAACTCTTTTCTCCGGCGAAAATAGACTTAAGATTACTAAAATACCCTTTTCCTTTAAAAAGTAAACAAATATATTTAAACACAATCATAATTCGTATTGAGCTGAAATTTTTCATGAAGCATCCTAAAAATATACATGATTTACGTAAAATATTTCAGAAATTTTAGAGGCACAAAAGTATTTTTTTTATTTTTCAACGTGCCAAAATTTTGTAAATTCATATAAAATAGAAATCTTCTAATTGGGCTGAAACTTGTTCCATGTGTTCTTAATCATATTTAGTGAATTTAGGACCTAAAATTTGTTCTATGTGTCCTTAAGCATCTTCACTAAAGACTCCATCTTTAGTAAAACAAATAAATTAAAACTCTATATTTTTGGTATCCCTGACTTTTTCAAAATTGGCTAATGAGAATCCACACTTTTTGAGTCCTAAATTCATTAAAGATGCTTAAAGACACATGAGACAAGTTTTAGCCCAATTAGACAAATTTTCTATTTTATATGATTTTATAAAATTTTTGCACTTTGGAAAATAAACAAAATACTTCTGTGCCTCCACAATTTTTGAAATATTTTACGTAAATCATGTATATTTTTAGGATACTTCATGAAAAATTTCAGCTCAATACAAATTGCGACTGTGTTTCAATTTATTTTTTAAAGGAAAAGGGTATTTTAGTAACCTTAAGTCCATTTTCGCCGGATAAAAGAGTTGATTCCGGCAACAGGGATTAAATAATACCCTTTTCACAAACTAAAGGGGCTAAATAATAAAAAAAACTAGAGGGACTGAATCACTAATTTTTGCAAACCCGAAGGGCATGAGGGGAATTATCCATTGTTAATATTTCTTGTTTCAACATTCAACTTGTCAGTTGTATAATTTTTCCCGACTACCTTTTTCATCTCAAAATTGTAATTTGTATTCCTACTGCACGACCTAGGAAGAGAACCCAACATCAAATGTCTCTTTTCGAATTTTTATCTCTACCAAAAACACATGTTCACATTATAGATATAATTTTTGGGGGCAAAAATGAGGAATAATTAACCCACTAATTTTTATTAATGACATAGTAAAATAATTGATGAAACACCAAGGAAGAATATAAGAAAACCAAATTTAGGGATATTTTTAAGAATTTCATAAAAATATATAGAGATGATAAAAATATTCATACTTTATAAATCAGATTTTTATTCTACCACGAAAATTTAACAATCTACAAATTTTGGTAAAGTATAATTTTGGTCTATTTATTTTTGTAAGGTATTAGTTTAGGTAGGATTTATATAAATTGAGACCCTAACACTACTCATAGACCTATTTGTTATATCCTACCCTAATTAAATCCTAATTAACTCACACAAAAAGTTGAGATGTACTTAACTTTGATAGTTAGATGTACAAGCTATCGAGAAAAGTTAAATTACATGAAGATGATTACATAGTTGTTCATAAGTTGCTTGTAAATTTAACAAGAAATTATTTTTATGTTGTAAATTTATATTATACAAGAACACTTACGAGTTTATTTCTCGATTAGAGACATAACTATTTGAAGCATATTGATTTAGTTATTTGTGAATTTACAATCAAATTTTAATTTAGTTTGATATTATCATTTTATTATATAGAATTTGATTTTTTCTTATTTCTTATTTTAATTATATTTGAATAATAAAATTATGTTATAAAGTAATAAATCTACGGATAGGTGATCAGAAGGAATTTTTACGTGTCTCCTTCCTTGCAATAAAGATAAGTACGGGAATGTCATCTCACAAGGACTTGGTTATAGGCCGCTAACTCGACTTGACTACTAGTTTAGGACTATGGCTTGGATATTGGTGATGACGATTCTTAACTCTAAGTGTAACTAATTGACACCTAACTACAAGAGACACTAACAATTTCCAAAATACAATATAACACTTCAATCAAAAGCACATGTCACGATTTAAGCACTTCAATCAAAGGCACAAGTCACGATTACTAATTATAACGATTCTAACAAATTAAGAAAAATGGGCTTGGTACTTATAACAATCCAAATAACATAATGATACAAGAGGGTTACAAAGTTCAATTGTAATCCGAGTGTTTCTAAGGCAACATATTCATGCTCTCGCACTAAATCGTCTAAATTGATTCTTAACACGATTTTAATGAATTAGATGTGCTCTCGCCTCCAAAAACTCATTTTGTCATATCAATTAACAATTATATGCATAACCCTTTGGATAACTAATTTCTCATGAGATTTCTCATCAAAATATCATTAATCATCTAATCATTCAATCTCAATTACTCTCGGACATTTAAATCAAACATAATCATGGTTATGGTGATCAAGCAAAACCAAGCATTAAGGTTATTGATTAGAACATAATAATAAGCATTAAATCTCCCCCTTTAGATCATTAGCTACTTAGAAATCATAATAGCATCAATCCCACAAAATATCTACTCACACATAGCTATTAACAAACTAAACATTTTATTTAACATAAGTAAAGTAAGCACAAAAATATTGAAAGAGTTAAGAGGAGAGAAAACTCAAGAAGTGTTCTTCAAGTTCTTCTTTCTTCAAAAGCTCTCAAGCAAATCTTCAAGTTTCTTACAATAATGAAAATGTGGGTGGAATTGAAAGTTAAAGTTGAGTTTTATCTAGTTAACTCCTTACAAAATATCTAACTTGTCACACCCTTCTCGAGTCTCTTCTTTCTTCCTCAAGTGGTAGCCACATAATTTGGGCCAAGGCACTCATCTAAGGCCCAAATTTTGCCTCCAAGTTTGGCCCACTCGGATGGAAAATCGCCAAATTCGGACTCCAACTTTGAACATTGTTTTTGACCCTCTTAGACTCCGAAATAGATGAAGACTATTAGAGAAGAAGTTGTACTCCTGAATGTATTCTTTCCAACGCCACCTGACTTGCCTCCATTGGACTTTGTATGCGAAAGTTATCGCCATTTTAGTCACCAGAAGTCAATCCCCATCAAAAGCCCACGGCCCATAGTTGTTTGTCCTTCCTTCCCGGTAGGCCCGATTGCGTTCGATGAAGCATGGCGCATCTAAAACCTCCATTTTGCACTCCAAAACCTACGAAACCAAAGGAAAACACCACAAAACTCAAAAGACATCATGAATATGGACAATGCACGATATTCACACTAATACCATGCATTTTCAACACTAACAAAAGAAACAAAGGCAAAAAGACTCTAAAAACACACACAAAAGATGAGTGTTTTCACACTCATCACATCCCCATACTTGAATCATTGCTTGTCCTCAAGCAATGCTCAAGCAAAAACAAAAGACTCAAAATACAAAACTACAACAAAGACAAGAAGACAATCAAACAAACAAAAGACTTGGCATATCAAATTCTCCACTTAACTCCCCTCAAAATATCCAAGCTCAAATCACAAGATCACCCCAATCCAAGCTAGTTCATCAACCAAAACATCAAGACTAGAAATAGTAAACGTCTCATACTCAGTTATTTAAAAAAATGTTAAAACTATGTAAAAGACACTAGAGGGTTAAACTCACAAGGATTCAGAAAGTTTCTCACTCAATTTGTAAGTAGTCAACTACTTATCTCTTGCATAATTGGCCGGTATCTTTCAAAGCATCCTATGTCCTACTAAGTTACATCTCAAGGTCGCATAATCGCTAATGATCGGGGGTCAAATATAACAAAAAGGTAGTAACTAGGCAAAAGTATATGTGAGATGGTATCATGTAGTAGCTCAACTACCAAATTCGAGGACATGCTTTACACAAACTAGTCACTCGTCTATTCTAAACATTCTCACCAAGCACAGTTCGCTCAAATTTTCCAATTTCACCAAAATGCTAATAACTGCGAAGCACTACACTTGTCGAATTTACATCACTTTTTTTTCTTTTCTCTTGCTTTTCACTTTTTTTTCTTTTCTTTCTTTTTCTTTTTTTCTTTTGCATTTTTTTTATAATACATTTATATACATGAAAGTGCAAATGAAAACACATAAAACTAGGCTTCGCAGTTTTAGCCACTCTAATAACCAAAGTCCCAAAAATTCAAACCATATTCACACCAACCTACCAACTAAACCCAATTTACATCATCCCTAACATGTCCAAGAATTCGATAGTCAAAGATAAGGGAAATGATGAAATGAAGGCTAGGTTTGGTTAAGCTAGGATAATCAACAAGAACTTAAGCTCAAATGGTCAAAATAAGGGATTTTGTCTAAGAAGTACAAGGCTCAATGTCAAGGAAAAAGTCTGCCCCCTACACTTTCCTCTTATGCAACTGAGACAACAACAAGTACTAGCAGGATACCTCAATCACCTAGACTCAAGAATGCCCCTCATGAATAATTGAAGACTAGTGTCTCCTCCTTCGGCTCAATTTTTCTCACAAGGTTCACACATAAACCCTCTAGTCTAATCTACATAGCTAGACCACTAACCTAAACAACTGAGTTTGAGAAATTTACCAATTCCTAATTATTGAGCTCTAGCTAAATTCCTAACTAAGAACGTGACAATCTTCTAAAACAAGCTTAAGAAATCAGATAACTACTCTAACATCATTTGTTGGTGATGCTAAAGCTTCTACCCACTTTGAAACATAGTCTACTCCTACCAAGATATACTTATTACTATGTGATGTTGGGAAAGGACCCATAAAGTCCAATCCCCAAACGTCAAAGAGCTCAATCTCTAAAATTCCAGATAATGGCATCTCATTCCTCTTTGAGATACTTCTCGTTCTTTGGTAGTGGTCACACTGCTCAACGTAACTACATGCATCCTTGAAGATGAAAGGCCAATAGAATCCACATTCAAAGACTCAAGATGCGGTTCTTGAAGCTCCATAATGACCTGAGTAAGGTGCATTATGGCATTGCTCTAAAATATTTGCTACTTCCCAACTTGCAATGCAACGCCTAAGAACTCCATCATTGCACCTCTTGAAGAGGTAAGGATCATCCCATACATGCATCTGAACATCTCACAGAAATTTCTTCCTTTGGGGATAACTCAGATCTGCAGGAATAATTCTTCAAACCAAAAAGTTGGCACAGTCTGCATACCAGGGAGTTTCTACTCTACTCATAGTCATAAGAGTTTCATCCGGAAACTCTTCTTGAATATTCCCTTCAATCTTTATACCGTCATTTTTCTCTAGCCTAGAGAGATGATTTGTGACAACATTTTCTACTCCTTTCTTGTCCTTAATGGATAAGTCGAATTCTTGGAGTAACAAAATCCAGCGCATCAAGCAAGGTTTGGCATCTTGCTTTGAGAAAAGATATCTCAAAGCTGCATGATCAGTATGAATTATAACTTTTGAACTAAGCAAGTATGGTCTGAATTTGTCACAAGCGTAAACAACCACAAGCATCTCCTTCTCTGTGGTTGTATAATTGAGTTGAGCTTCTGCAGTACTTTACTAGCATAGTAGATGATGTGGAGTTTTCCTTCTTTCTTTTGTCCTAACATATAACCCAAAGCGATATCACTTGCATCACACATCATTTTGAATAGAAGCTTCCAATCCGGTGATGAAATCACTAGAGCTATGATAAGAGCTTTCTTGAGAGCATCAAATATCTTAAGGCAGTGCTCAACAAAGTTGAAGGATACATCCTTAACTAGCAAATTTGTTAGAGGCTTAGCAATTAGAGAGAAGTTCTTGATGAATCTTCTGTAAAATCCAGCATGACCCAGAAATGCTCTAACTCCTTTAACTGTGGTTGGTGCATCCATTTTCTCTATCGCCTCTATCTTAGCTCTATCTACTTCCATACCAGCTCTAGAAATCTAGTGCCCTAGGACTATCCCTTCGTCTACCATAAAATTGCACTTTTCCTAATTGAGCACAAGGTTCTTTTCCTCACATCTTTTCAATACTTTGTCTAGGTTGTCAAGACAGTGATCAAATGAGTCTCCAAAAATAGAGAAATCATCCATGAAGATTTTCATAATCTTCTCGTTCATCTCTCAGAAGATAGACTCTATACAACATTGGAATGTTGTTGGGACATAACTTAATCCAAAAGGCATTCTGAGATATGCAACATTTGATCAATGAAAGAGAGTGGAAAATGATTTTTTCGTATGGCATCATTTAATTTATGATAATCGACATACACTTTCTATCCGGATATAGTTCTTGTCGGAATGAGCTCCCTTCCTCGTTTATTACAACTGTCATTCCCCTTTTATTGAGAACACAATGTATTGGGCTAACCCATTCACTATCCGAGATCGGATAGATAATTCTGGCTTTGAGGAGTTTTATCACTTCCTTCTTATAAACCTCCTTCGTTTTAGGATTAAGTCTCCTTTATCGATCTACTCTTAGCCTCGCTCAATTCTCCATGTGAATTTGGTGCATCACAATTTCTGGGATTATACCCTTGATATCAGATATTTGCCAAGCCATGACCTTAATCCGTTTGTTCATAACTGTGAGCACTTTCTCTTCTTCTTTTTAGTGAGCTTGTTCGATATAATAATCGTTAATCTTCCTTAATCTATTAAGAATGCATATCTCAGATGCGAGGGTAGCTCTTTCAGTTCGAAGGAAGGAGCTTTCACAATCGAGGGTGGAGTCTGATATTTCAAATAAATTTTGAGCTCCTCAAGTAAACCCTCCTTATCAATTTCCTCCTTTACTTCTTCTACAATATCCTCATCTTCTTCTTTTTCTAGTTCTTTATCCTCAATACTATAGATCTTTTCCTTGCAGAACTCGATGATACACTCATTTACCATATCAATTTTCATGCACATCCCTTCATCAAGTGGATGGTGCATAACACTTGTCATATTAAATTCAACCTTCTTGTCTCCAATTCGTAGCACCAATTTACCATTATGCACATCCACCAATGCATATGCTCTATTGAGGAAGGGTCTACCATAAATCAGTGGATAGTTCTTGTCCTAAGAGAAATCCAGAACCACAAAGTCAACTAGGAAGATGAACTTGTCAATCTTCACCAGGACATCCTCAACCACACCAAATGGTTTCTTAATAGTCTGGTCTGCTAACTAGAGAAACATTGAAGTTGGCTTAACTTCACACAAGCTTAGTTTTTAAAATATGGATAAAGGCATCAAGTTGATACTTGTGCCTAAATAACACAAGCATTTTGGAAACTCAATTTCACCAATGAAACAGGGAATTGTAAAACTCCCTGGATCTTTTAGCTTTATCAGAAGATTCTTTGAGATTAGAGAGCTACAATTTGCCTTAAGGGTAATTGTCTCTCTATCTTCCCACTTCCTCTTCTTAGTGACGAGTTCCTTTAGAAACTTGACATAGTGTAGAACTTGATCTAGCATCTCTAGGAAAGAGACAATAATTTGAACATTTTTCATTTTCTCTATGAATCGTAGAAATTTTTCATCTATCTAGACTTTCTCTTTACCCTCTGAGGATAAGGCAGAATGGGAACCATTGGTGGTGGTGGTACGTAAACTTCTTCCTCCTCTGCAACTTCTTCTTGCTGGAACTTATCCTTAAGAACTTCTTCCTCCTTATCTTTTTCTGGACTCACCACATCACTTTCCTTAGCCTTCTTTTTAACTTTTTGAGAAGATAATTCCTTTCCACTTCTTAAGGTGATTGCATTAACTTGGCCTCGAGGATTTGTCTCAGTAGAACTTGGAAGAGAGCCAGATGCTCTATGTGCATTTGTCTTTGCAATTTCTCTAAGTTGTACTTCCATGTTACACATGGTAGTCGCTTGACCTTTTAGAAATTGTTCCAAATTGTTCTGCCTTGCTTCCATCAGTCATTCATACAAGGGGTTAGTCTGGTGTACACCAACTATGTATGGCATATGCCAACGTTCAACCAAACCAACCCGAAGCTTAGGCATATGCCACCTTTTCTTGGCGCGAGCCAAAAAGCTCTCGGATGAATAACCTGGCGTGCGCCAGCAAGGTATGGCGTGTGCAGATTCAGCAGCAGAATTGTAGCAGATTGTAACAATGAGTAAGTAAGGGTTTGTTGATCCACAGAGATCGAGTTGTAAGGCCTACTCTAAGGTTTACTTACTTAACTAGGATTAGATTATGAAGTTTTGTTGTTACACAAGTGATCTAAAGTCTACTAACAAATATAAAGATAACAAGACTAACACTTAGATAGATATGGTTATAAAACATAATATTAACAACTTAACAACTAAAAGTAAGCAAGGTATCTAAGCCAGCAACATAACCATAAGATATACAGGACTTATAGTGTATGTGATGTGGTCTGAGTGAATCAAAGGTAACCTCAACCATACTTTCGTGCACAATGAGTCTAAATTGCTACTTAACTAAGCTTAGAAGGTTAGATATAATCTTTCGACCCCACCAACCAACTAAACTAAGATAAGCACCAACTATAAGCTCCACTCCAAGGACAATCAGTAGGTCACCAAGAAGATTTCTCTCCTAGCAAGAGTACTAATCATCGAACCAACCTATCAATCAATTCTATCTCCTTTCGGTCTCAAGTTTTGACTAGCTATAAAGGCTTGGTGATCAAGCAAGTCTAAGCAATAGTATCAAGCACGTTAATAAGAACACATACATGAACATACACACCTCACAACCATGGCGACATTAAAGGTAACAAGGTACCAAACTCAGTTAACTACTCACACATATTATTAATTAACATCATAAGTATGAACATAGACAAAATGTAAAAAAGAATGGAGACTTATCAAGACTCCAAGCTCCCCCTCTTCAAGTCCACGTTCTTCAACCAGAGACCATGCTTAGAGAAAATATATTATCTAATATATGGAATGTGTAATACAAAACAAAAGCAATAAGCCTTATATACTAACTAACTAATGAAATAGTTATCAAAATATCTAATCTAACATATCTAACTAAAATATCTAACCTAAAATATCTAAAATGTCTACCAAAATGTTCCCCTTCCTTCACAAAAGCTCTAACCTGCCTTAGTCAAGTCTTGCTATTTGTTTGTCCAACACTTAGCTTTATTTTACTTCTGTCTGTCTGGTCTGGCATACGTCAGATGTACCTGGTGTGCGCCAGCCTTCACGATTTCCATCTTTGAGTGCATCTGGTTATCTGAGTGAATGGTACTCTGAGTAACAGCTAGCTGGCATGCGCCATAAAGAGTTGGCGTGTGCCATATAACCGTGTATTGCATTCCTTGGCTTCACATCTTCCTTCTCATACATACCTTCGCGTGTCCACTCGATCGTCCACCACTTCTCCTCGAATAGGCTCCTAAAAACAAGAAAACTCAATAAAAAATGATGAACTTAACATAAACACACAATGAACAAAAACTAACACTATGAAAACTAAAACACAACTAAATTAACCTAAAACACTAAGAACGATCTACTAATATGACACAAATAATGAGTGTTTTTGACACTCATCAGAATGTAAAGTTGAATAAGGCTTGTGTCTTGGTGAAACTCATGCTTCTCAGTCTTAGTTGATTGGTTTATTTGGGGAGTGTGCTTATGAACGTGATATTTGTAAGGATGTCTAGATTAGACGAGTGATTAGTTACATTTGTGACATGTCCTCAGATTGGGTGGTTTAGCTACCATCCAAATATTTTACCTCACTTTGACCTTAAGCCCCATTTCAACCCGATGAAAAGACCCCCAATCATTAGCAACCATTGCGAATTTTTGATAACACTGAGTAGAACTTAGGATGCTTTGAGATATAATGACATATATGCAAGTGATAGGAAGTTGACCGTATAGATTATATGAGTGAAACACTTTTCTATCCTCGTGAAGTCAATCTTCTAGTATCTTTTACATAAAGATAACACTTGCTTAAAAAATTGAGTGTTGAGGTGTCTACTAGTTTGTTGTGCTTTGTGTTCTGAATTGATGAACTTAGTTAATGATTTCATTATAATGTGAGTTGATATTTTTGAGGGAAGTTAAGTTTTAGGCCATTCATGCCGTGTCTTTACCTTGTTTTATGTTTGTTTGTTCTTTTTTGATTTTCATTTAGGTTGTTGTCTACATTTTTAGTTTTTGCTTGGGGACAAGCAAAGATTCAAGTGAGGGGGTAAGATCAGTGTGAAATACACTCATAATTCCTATCCTTTTAGCAGGTTGTTTATAGTGTTTTAAGTTAATTTATTCGCATTTTAGTTGTTGTAGTGTTAGTTTTCGTTCATTGTGTATTTTTGTAAAGTTTATTATTTTTCATTGAGTTTGCTTGTTTTTAGGAGCCTGTTTGAGGAGAAGTAGAGGACGATCAAGCGGACATGTAAAGGCATGGATGAGAAGGAAGTCGCAAAGCCAAGGAGTGCAAAGTATGGGTAGTTGGTGCACGTCAATGCACATGGTGCAAGTCAAGTAGCCGTTATACCAACGACCATTCACAAAGATGACCATGTGCACTCGAAGAAGTTGAAATTGTAAAGACCTAGCACATGCCAAGTGAAGCTGGTGCACGCCAGACCAGTCTGATAGAAACAAAAATAATCTGAGTGTTGGAAAAACAAATAGAGATTCGACTAAATCGACTTATGGCTTTGCAGAAGGATGGGGGACAACTTTTCTGACTCATTTAGATATTTTGTAGTACATATTTTAGATAGATAAGTTAGATTAGATATTTTGTAAATATTGGGATAAGTAAGATAGTTATAGACTATTTTTACTAAGTAGAACTAAGAAGTGGAAGAGAGAGATAAGAAATAGACAAAAATAAAACACTCTCTCTCTGTTCTTGGACGTGTTAATGAAGGAAAGAAAGCTTGAAGATTTTGGCTAAGCTTTCTTACCTTTGCTCTTTCCATATATAAATAAAGATGCATGTTGTTAATATAAGCATGTGTGAGTAGTTAAATATGTGTTTGGTGCCTTGTTACCTTGCATGAGCCACGGTTTGGTGGGGTAAATATGCTTAGGTTTGTGTTCTTATTAACATGCTTAATACCATGCTTAGACTTGCTTGATCACCAAGCCTTAGTAGCTAGTCAAAACTTGAGACCGAAAGGGTATAGAATTGATGGATTGGTTAGTTCGATGATGAGTAGCCTTGTGGAGAAAAAACCCTTCCTTGGAGCCCTACTTGTTGTCCTTTGAGTGAAGCATATAATTGGTGCTTGGCTAGTTAGATGGTTGGTGGGGTCGAAACAACAAATCTAACCTTCTAAGTCTAGTTAAGTAGCAATTTAGACTCATCGTGCACGAAAGTGTGGTTGATGTCGCCTTAGAACCACTCAAACCACATCACATACACTAATAACCCCCTGAATCTTATGGTTATATTACTGGTTTAGGTACTTTACTCATTCTAGTATCTTAAGTTGTTATTCATAGAAAGTAAGTAAACCAATAGCTTAAGTTTGTAATCTTTATATTTATGTTTTAGACTTTAGATAATGTGATTAACAAACCAAACCTCATAATCTCATCCTAGACTAGTAAGTGAACCTTAGCTGTGGTACGATATCCCCTACTTACTCTTATTGTAATTGATTGCAATTCTGCTAATAAATTGGCGCACGCCATGTTTGTTCATCAGAGAGCCAGTGCCTCGTGCCAGGTCTTGTTAGCACGTGCCTGAGCTTTGGATTGGTTGAAGATTGGTATATGCCAACCTTGTCCGGCGTATGCCAGACAAACGAGAACAAATGACCGATTGTCCATTATTAAGTAGAATTAAGATAGAATGTTTTAATAAAAAAAAAGTGAATCGTCAATAGCATGGTTAGAATTACAGAAGGAGAGACGAGAGAAAGAAAGAATGGACCAAAGGCAAGAAGGTCAAGGGGACAGAGTTCCTGGTCCTTGACCTTCTATAATAGACCATGGAAGACCAACATATGAAGGAACTTTAACCAAAATCCAATGGCCAGCCGTTGAAGTCAATCACTTCGAAATTAAGCCAGCCATGATTCATATACTTCAAGCTTCGGGTCAGTTCTATGGATTGCCTAATGAAGACCCTAATGAACATCTGGGGAAGTTCATGGAATTAGCTAATAACTTTAAGTATCCTGGAGCGTTTGATGATGATGTAAAGATTGGAATGTTTCCATATATGTTAAGGGACAATGCTAAACTTTGGTATAAGCAACTCAAAGGTATTCCAATAACCATATAGGAGCAATTGGCAAATGCTTTTCTTGACAAATATTTTCGATACTCAAAAACTAATAAGCTAGTTAAGGAGATCACCAACTTCGAACAATACAAAGGAGAGTCTTTATGTGAAACTTGGGAGAGATTTAAGGATTTGCAACAAAAATGCCCGCACCATGGTTTGTCTGAGGAATCTCTGCTTAAGACTATTTATTTCAGCCTATCACCAACAACAATAGTATTTGTTAATTCTGCTTCCAATGGAAATTTCCTGAAAAAGGAAAGGGGTGAAGCCCACCATATTCTGGAAGAGCTGGCAGCAACAAACAGGATAATCACTAATGAGAGAAAAAAACAACACATCTGAGAGTTAAGGGAGGTAAATGAGCAAAGGGAGAGAAGAGGAATGATTGAACTTGATGCTTCCTCATCTTTTCAAGTGCAATTAGATTTAATGGCAAAGTAGTTACGTGATTTGGCCCTAAACAAAGTTGATGCTTTTGTTGTACAACAACATTGCAAAGCTTGTGGCAACATTGGCCACGAGATTAGTCAATGTGCCATAATGAACCAGCCTACAGAGCAGGTCAATTTTGTTAGTGTTCAAGGACAAAGAGAAAAATGAATAGGAAACAACCCATATTCCTCTACATACAATCCTAGATGGAGAAATCTCCCTAACTTTTCATGGAAAGAAAGAAACTATGATGATAGTATGACAATTCTTCCTGATAAAGGATTGCCTTTATGTGTCCCACAACAAGGACTACCACCTAGTTTTCAACTACGTGGATTTTTGGGAGAAAGAATGGTAGCCATTGAGGAGAGATTTGACAAGGTGGAGAAGTTCATCCAACAAACTGGAGAATCATGTAACAACCAAAGTCAAATTTTGAAGGCATTAGTGGCCAAAAAAACAAAGCAGAACAATTTGGAACAATTTCTAAAAGGGCAAGTGACTGTCATGCACAACATAGAAGTACAACTTGGGGAAATTGCAAAGACAAATGCTCAAAGAGCATCTGGCTCTCTCCCAAGTTCTACAGAAGCAAATCTTCGAAGCCAAGTTAATATAATCTCCTTGAGAAGTGGCAAGGAATTAGCTTCTCAATCAGTCAAAGAGAAGGCTAAGGAGAGTGATATAGACCATCCAAACAAAGATAAGGAGGAAGAAGTTTAGAGAGAAAAGGTTCTGCAAGAAGAAGTTGCGGAGGAAGAAGAAGTGTATGTACCACCACCACCAATGGTCCCCATTCTACCTTATCCTCAAAGGGTAAAGAGAAAGTCAGGGATGAATGAGAAATTTCTCCGTTTCATGGAGAAAATAAAGAACATTCAAATAAGTGTCTCTTTTCTAGAGTTACTAGATCAAGTTCCACACTATACCAAGTTTCTAAAGGAACTCGTGACTAAGAAGAGGAAGTGGGAAGATGGAGAGACAGTCACCCTCATGGCTGATTATAGCTCTCTAATTTCAAAGAATCTTCTGATGAAGCTAAAAGGTCCAGGGAGTTTTATAATTCTCTATTTCATTGGTAAAACCGAGTTTCCAAAATGTCTGTGTGATTTAGGCACAAGTATCAACTTGATGCCTTTTTCTACATTTCAAAAACTAGGTTTGTGTGAAGTTAAGCCAAGTTCAATACTTCTCCAGTTGGCAAGCCAAACTATTAAGAAGCCATTCGGTGTGGTTGATAATGTCCTGGTGAAGAACTGTCCACTGATTTATGACAGACCCTTCCTCAACACAGTACATGCATTGGTAGATGTACATAATGGTAAATTGGTACTCTAAATTTGAGATGAGAAGGTTGAGTTTAACATGACAAGTGTTATGCACCATCCTCTTGATGAAGGGTTGTGCATGAAAATTGATGTTATGGATGAGTGTGTCCTCGATTCTGTAAGGAAAATATCTCTAGTATTGAGGATAAAGAACAAGAGAAAGAAGAGGAGGATATTGTGGAAGAAGTAAAGGAGGAAGTTGAGAAGAAAAGTCTACTTGAGGAGCTCAAACTTTATTTAAAATATTGGACTCCACCCTCGATTGTAAATGCTCCTTTCTTAGAATTAAAAGAGCTACCCTGTCATTTGAGATATGGATTCTTAATAGATGGAGGGGGCTATCGATTATTATATCAAACAAGCTCACTAAGGAGGAAGAAGGGAAAGTGCTCACAGTTGTGAACAAATAGATTAAGCAAATAGCCGATATGAAGGGGATAAGCCTAAAAATTATGATGCACCATATTCACATGGAGGATGGAGCAAGACCGAGGGTAGACCAGAAAAGGAGACTTAATCCTAACATGAAGGAGGTTGTTAAGAAGGAAGTAATAAAACTCCTCGAGGTTAGAATTATTTATCCGATTTCAGATAGTGAGTGGGTAACCCCGATCCATTATGTTCCTAAGAAAGGGGGAATGACAGTTGTGATCAATGAGGAAGGGGAGCTCATTTCAATAAGAACTATGACCAGATGGAGAGTGTGTATTGATTACCATAAATTGAATGACACCATAAGAAAAGATCATTTTCCACTTCCATTCATTAATCAAATATTGGAAAGGATAGTAGAATATTCTTATTATTACTTTTGGACGGGTACTTAGGGTACAACCAAATTGCAATATACCCAAGAGATCAAGAGAAGACATCTTTCACCTATCCTTTTGGTATTTTTGCATATCGCAAAATGGCTTTTGGATTAAGTTGGGCCCCAGCAACATTCCAACATTGCATGGAGTCCATCTTCTAGGAGATGAATGAGAAGATTATGGAAATCTTCATGGATGACTTCTCTATTTTTGGAGACTCATTTGATCATTGTCTTGAAAACCTAGACAAAGCATTGGAGAGATGTGAGGAAAATAATCTTGTGCTCAACTGGAAAACATGCCATTTTATGGTAGATGAAGGAATAGTCCTTGGGCACAAGATTTCTAGAGCTGGAATGGAAGTTGTTAGAGCTAAGATAGAGTCAATAAAAAAGATGGATGCACTAACCACAGTTAAAGGAATTAGAGCATTTCTAGGTCATGCTAAATTTTACAAAAGATTCATCAAGAACTTCCCTTTAATTGCTAAGTCTCTAACAAATTTGCTCGTTAAGGATGTATCCTTCAACTTTGATGAGCACTACCTTAAGGCATTTGATGCTCTAAAGAAAGCTCTTATCATAGATCCCGTGATTTCATCACTAGACTGGAAACTTCCATTCGAATTGATGTGTGATGCAAGTGATCTTACTTTGGGTTATGTGCTGGGACAGAAGAAAGAGGGAAAGCTCCATGTCATCTACTAGAGTGCTGGCAGGAGCTCAACTCAATTATACATTCACAGAGAAGGAGATGCTTGTGGTTGTTTATGTGTGTGACAAATTCAGGCCATACTTGCTTGGTTTGAAAGTTATAATTTATACTGACCATGCAGCTTTGAGATATTTGTTCTCAAAGCAAGATACCAAGCCTCGCTTGATGCACTAGATTTTATTACTCCAAGAATTTGACTTGTCCATTAAGGATAAGAAAGGAGCAGAAAATGTTGTGACGGATCATCTATCTAGGTTAGAGAAAAGCGATGATATGAAGATTGAAGGGAAGATTCAAGATGAGTTTTCAGATGAAACTTTGATGATGATGAGTAGAGTAGAAGCTCCCTGGTATGCAGATTATGCCAACTTTTTAGTGAGAGGAATTATTCATACAGATTTGAGTTATCCCTAAAGGAAAAAATTTCTACGGGATGTTCAGATATATGTATGGGATGATCTATACCTTTTCAAGTGGTGCAGTGATGGGGTTCTTTGACGTTGTATTGCCAGTTGGGAAGTAGCAAACATTTTAGAGTAATGCCATAATACTCCTTACTCATGTCATTATGGAGCTACAAGAACTGTATCTCGAGTCTTCGAATGCAGATTCTATTGGCCTTTTATCTTCAAGGATGCACGTAGTTATGTTGAATAGTATGACCGCTGCCAAAGAATGGGAAATATCTTATAGAGGAATGAGATGCCTTTATCTATAATTTTAGAGATTGAGCTCTTTGATGTTTGGGGATTGGACTTCATGGCCTTTCCCAACATCATATGGTAACAAATATATCTTGGTAGAAGTAGACTACATTTCAAAGTGGGTAGAAGCTTTGGCGTCACCGACAAATAATGGTAAAGTAGTTGTTTGATTTCTTAAGAAGCTCTTCTCGAGATTTGGAGTGTCACGAGCGATAATCAGCGATGGTGGGTTACATTTCTGCAACAAGCAATTTGAAGTCCTACTAAAGTGATATAGGGTAATGCACAAGGTGGTAACACCTTATCATCCCCAAACTAGTAGACAGGTTAAGCTTTCAAATCGAGAGCTCAAGAAAATCTTGGAAAAGATGGTCAGTATAGAAAGGAAGGATTGGTCAAACAAGCTTGATGATGCCTTATGGGCTTATCAAATGGCATTTAGAACACTCATAGGAATGTCGCCTTATAAGCTTATTTATGGCAAAGCATGCAATCTTCTAGTGGAGCTTGAGCATCATGGATTTTGGGTAATTAAGACCCTTAATTATGATTAAAAAAGGCTAGAGAGTGCATAATTCTCTAACTTAAGACTCTACAAGGAAAGGACCAAGAGGAGACATGATGCCCATATCATCAAGAAGGATTTCAAGGAGGGGGGCATGTTCTTCTTTATAACTCGCAACTAAGACTCTTCCCAGGGAAGCTCAAATCCAAGTAGAGTGGCCCATACCAAATTACCAAAGTGTTCCATTTTGGAGCACTTGATTTGAAAGATAGCAATAGGTTAGTCTTTAGAGTCAACGGCCAATGATGCAAAATCTACATTGGAGGGGATGACATTAATCGAGATGCGAAGGTGCAATCAGTTAATATGACATCCAGTGCATGAACAAATTGAACATTTGGGTAATGCCTCTTTTACTACAGAGAATAAAGAATAAGATGTTTTGCACTAAGTATATTTGTCTAGTTAGTGTCTTAGTTTCTAGAAAAATCTTAATTGACGTTTGCCTCATCATTCTCTGTCTAGCAAGAGAGACTTTGCAAATTGAGCAATGAGATGAAAACTTCTTGAGACACTCGAGAAGAACATCAAAGAGTGCCTATAAGAGGAGGATGAAGAGATTTGAATTTTGTTCAAGGTGGAGAAAGTTAGAACATAATAGAGACTGTAGCAAGAATAGCACTAACTTGCAAATTGAGCATACCGTGCTACTAAGTCAAGCAAATCCGGAGAAGTTTGTGCACGCCAATGAGAATGGCGTATGCTGGGTTTGAAAAATCAAAGAAGCTGGCTCATGCCAATGGACCTGGCATATGCTAGTTTTGGGTAAAACAGTTTATAAAACTCTCGGGCATGTGCCATTCTTCAGAAAATTTCAAAACCCAAACTCTCCTGCCGCCAAAAACTTTGAAACCTACTATCCTTCCCGACCATTTCCGTACAACACCTAACACCCAAAACACCTTCCTCGATGGTGGATGGTGCAGGATCTAGCCAGGTTTGATGCAAGGACAGGAGAAATCATGTGAGAAACCCTACGTCTTCACCACCTGATTCTCTACTCTGAGACATCCGTGATTGCTACGATGCTCCCTTCATAATCTTTCACGATTGGGAGGGAGAGAGGTATCAAAAGTTTTCTCAACTTACTATCCTTAGTCATTTCAAAATTGATTGGGTTGACATGAAGAGATTAGGGGTAAATAGAAAATTACGATCGGCCATTAGGAAGTTGGGTTGGGATTACTTTGAGAATAGAAAAATAATGACTAGGCAAGAACTGGTGTTAGAGTTCTATTGCATATTGCAAGTTGCGACAAACAGATTTTCATTCACTACACATTTTTTTGATACTAATTTTGGCATGAATGAAACTGAATTTAATGACCTCTTTGACCTTAAGTCTGGAGTAGGGAACCACACTTAGGCATCCTCCATTACTTTATGACTCTAACCTTCAGTGGTCAATGGGAAAAGTCTAAAGTGTTCCAATCTCAGCTTTATGCTATCGACTACCTATGCATGACATTCTGTTTAGCATATTTGCTATGGTGATCGACTGCTTTGCACGGTCCATTAGTGATAGGGAACCTAGGTATCTCTACTTGGGTCATATTATTTCTCGCATTGCACATCACCATTTCTCTGAGTGGTTTGTAGATTTTTAAGGATCAATTGTGGAACCAGTGCCGCTCAATATCGAGAAGCTCCACTATAGCAAGTTGATTGAGAAGATGATAATAGACGGCAAGGAGATATGCATCTACAAGCCATGGGAGAGGCGCAAGGTAGTCCATGATCGCCTTAGGGCAACAGGGAAGATACTAGCACAAAGAGAGGAGGAGCAGGACCATTAGGACTTGGTCCATCATGATGAAGCATAGCTGAGCCATCAGGCACCTGACCAACAGGTAAAAATGTAGTACTTACGTGACCAGTTTGCTACAATGCAGGTGCAGCTACAGGGTCACAGAGTGCAGCTGCATGGTTATGGTGTGCAGCTTCAGGACTATGTAGTTAGCAATGCAGTTGGGTGGGAATGCTTGTTCAAGTAGAATGCTCGTATAGAGATGCAGCTTAGAGCCCAGATGGAGGAACAGCAGCTGCATTATACGTAGATGAATGTGCATAATGAGTAGATGCGCACTTAGGTGGAGAATTTCGGAGGCAACTTCACTTTCCCACCTCCTCCTGCTACAAATGATTGACAGGGAGCTCCTTTTTCCTTTCTTTGTTTACTTTCTTTGTTTGTTTTCTTTGTTTGCTTAAATTTATGTCTTTTGATTATGTTTTTGAGTTTTGTGCATGTAACTCATTTAATGTTCATATTGTGTTACTGCAAGGTGATCTTATTAGGCATAAAGCCGAAAAGATTACAAGGAGGTAGTTTACATGACACAACATTAGTGAGTTTATGTGTTGCATGTTTGTTTGTATATATGCATGATTTGAGATAGTTTATTCATATCTTTGGTGATTTGGTATGGAAGTGTTCCCAGTTGAGCTCTTCAGGGTTAAATTTCCATGATGCTTCTTAACATACTAGATCATCGAGGTAAAACTATCTCACCTTTGTTTTCTTTTTGTGATTAGATATTTATTAGTATCTTAGACACCTTGAGGACAATGTGTAATTCAAGTTTGGAGGAGGGTTCCTTCTAGGAATCTTCCTTTTAGGTTGTTTAGCATGTTAGCATGTTAGGTTGTTTTGTTTAGGTCTAGACTTGGCATGAATTTTTTAAAAAATTTGACTCCCCTAAAAAATTTTCAACTTATGTTAGAATATTATCATTCTCTTAGTTAGAGATTTAATTCAAGCACAAAGCCCAGGAATTGGTAGAAATCTCGCACTCTGTTGTTTAGACTAGTGGTCTCGCTATGTAGACTAGACTAGAAGTTTGTTGAGTGCACCTTGTGAGTATTTGAGCTGATGGAAGAGATACTAGTCTCTATATTTTTCATGAGATGCATACTAGAGTCAGTTGATCAAGGTATCCTACTAGTACTTGTCGTAGTCTACGTTGTGTGGAAGTTAGTAGAAAGATGGGGGCATTTTTTGACATTGAGCGTAGAGCCTTAAAGCCAAAATCCATTGTTTTAACCATTGACCCTAGCCTTTTCTTGATCTTAAATGAAGAGGCCAATCTTAAACCTTATATCAACATCTTCCTTACCTTTTGTCATCTAGTCCGAGGACATTTAGGTTTGAGTGGGAATGATTTGTATTGGGTTTAGTTGGTAGCTTAGGCTTAATTTGGGTTATGTTCGTTGGGATATTGTATTATGGCAATGTTAGAAGCCGAGTTTTCGCCTAGAATGTGCTAAGTATGTATAGTTAGTTGAAGTTTGTGAATAAGTGTTATATAAAAAAAAGAAGAAAAGAAAAGAAAAAGAAGTGAAAAAGAATGTAAAGTCTAATAAGGCATGTTGTCTAGGCAAAACTTGTGCTTCTCAATCTTAGGAAATTGGACTACTTGGGGAATGTGCTTATAAAGGTGATATTTGTGAGGATGTTTAGATTAGATGAGTGATTAGTTGCATTTGTGACTAGTTGCATTTGTGACATGTCCTCGAATTGGGTGGTTTAGCTACCATCTAAATATTTTACCTCACCTTGACCTTAAGCCCTATTACAACCTGATAAAAAAATCCCTTAATCATTAGCAACCTTTGTGACTTTTAGATAACACTGAGTAGGACGTAGGATACTTTGAGATATATTGACATCTATGCGAGTGATAGGAAGTTGACCCAATAGATTATATGTGTGAAACACTTTTCTATCCTCGTGAGGTCAACCTTCTAGTGTCTTTTACATAAAGTTAACACTTGCTTAAACAATTGAATGTTGAGGTGTCTACTAGTTCATTGTGCTTTGTGTTTTGAATTGATGAACTAACTTAGATTATGATTTCATTGTGATATGACCTGATGTTTTTGAGGGAAGTTAAGTGTTGAGCCATTCATGCCATGTCTTTACCTTGTTATATGTTTGTTTGTTCTTATTTGATTTTTGTTTATTTTTTGCACTTTGAGTTTTGCTTGGGGACAAGCAATGATTCAAGTTTGGGGGTGTGATGAGTGCAAAATACACTCATTATTTGTGTCCTTTTAGGAGGTTGTTCTTAGTATTTTAGGTTGATTTATTTGCATTTTAGTGTGGTAGTGTTAGTATTCATTCATTGTGTGTTTTTATAGAGTTTATCATTTTTCATTGATTTTGCTTGTTTTTAGGAGCCTATTTGAGGATAAGTGGAAGACAATTAAGCAGACATACAAAGGGAAGGACGAGAGGGAAGTCGCAAAGCCAAGGAGTGCAAAGCATGGGCAGCTAGCGCATGCTAGGGGACATGGTGCATGCCAAGGAGACGTTAATCGAACGACCATGCACGTAGATGACCAAACACGCCAAGTGAAGCTGGTGTACGCCAGTGCAGAATGACAGAAATAAAAAGAATCTGAGTGTTGGACAAACAAAATAGAAAATAACTTAAGTCGTTTTATGGCTTTTGTGAAGGAAGGGGAACAAAATGGTTGACTTCCTAGATACTTTGTGTAGATATTTATCTTAGGATAATTTAGTTTAGTTATTTTGTTATCTATTTGACTATTAAGCTTAGTATATAGGCTATTTTCCTTTCTAAGTGTAAAGTGTACAAGAGAGAGGTAAGAAATAGACAAGAAACAAAACACTCTCCTCTGTCTTGGACGTGGATGTAAAGGCAAGAAAGCTTGAAGATCTTGGCTAAGCTTTCTTACCTTTACTCTTTCCATATGTTAATAAAGATGTATGTTGTTTATATAAGCATGTTTGAGTAGTTAAATGTGAGTTTGGTGTCTTGGTACCTTGCATGAGCCACGGTTTGGTGGGGTAAATATGTTTAGGATTGTGTTCTTATTAACACGCTTCATACCATGCTTAGACTTGCTTGATCACCAAGCCTTAGTAGCTAGTCAAAACTTGAGACCGAAAGGGTATGAAATTGACGAATTGGTTAGTTTGATTATAAGTAGCCTTGTGAAGAAGAACCCTTCCTTGGAGACCTACTTGTAGTCCTATGAGTGAAGCTTATAATTGGTGCTTAGCTAGTTTAGATGGTTGGTGGGGTTGAAAGAATATATATAGCCTTCTAAGTCTAGTTAAGTAGCAATTTAGACTCATCGGAATATATCTAGCCTTCTAAGTCTAGTTAAGTAGCAATTTAGACTCATCGTGCACGAAAGTGTGGTTAATATTGCCTTAGAACCACTCGGACCACATCACATACACAAATAACCCCCTGAATCTTATGGTTATGTTGATGGTTTAGGTACCCTCTACTCATTTTAGTATCCTAAGTTGTTATTCATAGTAAATAAGTAACTAGTAAACCAATAGCTTAAGTCTCTGATCATTATATTTGTGTTTTAGAGTTTAGATCACGAGTGTTCAACAAATTAAACTTCATAATACTAGACAAGTAAGTAAACCTACAAGTAGACTTAGAACCTTAATCCTTGTGGTACGACAACCCCTACTTACTAATTATTGCAATTCACTGCAATTCTGCTGATAAGTTGGCGCAAGCCAGCCTTATTAGCGTACGCCAGGTTTGTTTGTCCGAGAGCCTTTTGCTCGCGCCTAGTGCAGATGGCGCACTCCTGAGCTTTGGATTGGTCGAAGGTTGGCGCACGCCAACCTTGTACGGCGTATGCCAGACTGATCGAACGAACGACTGACTGTTCAGTGTTAAGTAGAATTAAGGTAGAATAGGTAGCGAATCTTTCCAGGCGGATCAACATCTCCCTTAAGATGTGCTCTTTATACTTCAAAAGCATGACAATTGCAGCCTTATGGTTGTACACTAGGGGATTCCAAAGACTACTCATGTCCTTTTGGATTTTAAGGGTCGTCAGGAAGTCACAAAATATTGCTAGCCAATCCTCCCAAAAAATGTAAGCTACAAACCAAATAGCCTCTTGCATATTCTTATGCACTGCGTTGATGTGTTCAGTTATCACATACATGTCATCCATGAGTATCCGTGGCTATAAATGCCTCATCAACACGCATTGTCTCAAACACTCAGTGTTGATGTTCTGATAACTCCAGGTGGACATCGTTATCTAGCAACTAATGCAAGATAATTTTTAGGTCAAATCTCATAATTCCCAAAAATAAGATTGAAAATTCAATTTTCCATCTTCCGATGATCCATCGTGTGATTTATGCTATGTCTAGTAATTTTTGGAACATATTCCAAAAATTTCATAAGTTTAAAAAATAACTAATTATTAAGGAACCTATTTGAAAAATCATATTTTCAAGTCAAATTTTGAAATTTAATTGAACAAAACTAATTATCCGATTAAAATACAAAATTTCTCCTTAATTTCTCCTTAATTTTGACTTCAAAGTCAAAATAAAGCAAAATCAGGACTTAAGTGAAAACAAAATTAGTCAAAAAAGACTAATTTGTAATTTCATTAAAACTTAGGGGGCGGATTGAATTAAATCCATGAGGGTATAAAAAGTTTCGCGAAAAATTTGCCAATTTACCAAAATATCCCTCTCAGAAAGTCTGAAGCTTTCTCTCTCCCCGATTTTCTCTCCCAGAACACCTCTGGCTACATCCTACGACAGTGGCTGAATAGTAGCAAGTCTTCCAATGCCACCTCGTGCCCCCGTTCAGCTTCATAGAGGAAATCACCCTCTCTCAGAGCTCCAAGCTACTAGTGCTCGGATCTTTCATTTCTGGCAATACCGAGGTACATACTCGATATCGACGGGTTCAAGGCACTCTGGGAGTCGATTGAGGTTGGCCATCGATGTTCGAAACATTGGATTTGGCCGAAATTCAAAAGGGCATATTCGGGTGAAACATCACCCGATTAGGGTTCTATAGGATTGATTGAAATGGCAAAATTTCAATTTGATACCAAGTACTTTCCCAAAACTACACGAAGGTCCTGATAGCAGGAGCCACGTCGACAGAAAAATTTTGATTTGTTACTTTATGATTTCGTGCATTCGCGAATTAAGTCCACTTAGATGGACAAATTTCAATTTAATACAAAAAGTAATAAATCAAATTACAATTAAGTACCAATACATTATGATTTTTAATTAAATCACAACAACAACAAATTAAATCTCATATGACTATCAAATCACAGTAATAGCCATGCTCTTATACCAATTACTGGGTTCGAGTTGTATTATCAATTAATTACATTCAAATCTAGTTTAATTAAACTACAGACATTAATTAAATCATACTTATTTGTTGTAACGAGTACGTTACAGGTCTTAAAGTCCATTAGTCTTGATCGGCTACTGTGAGTTGTCGGTCGTGTTATGATCACGTTCGGACAGATCCGTAACAAGATTTCCACGATTGGACCATAATGTATATCTTAGAAAATATCAAGTACTAAACTGATATTTTTCTATATGAGTGATTTTCTGGGCAGAGCCTGCCTGCGAATGGCCGGGACCAGCAACTTCTCAAAAACCGTTTATAGGCTTTGAAAGTAGCTGAAGTAAGCATATCACAATTAACTGACATGTGGTTCACGACATTGCAAGCTGAGTCAGCAACTGCGTAAGTAGCTGAGTCAGCAACTACGTAAGCAGCTACTCAGCTGCCTGCTTACTTCCATGTTTATCTGTTCGCTGATGTCAGCACTTATCTACACGGATAGTGCTTATCCACACGGATAGGGTTGATTCGTTAACTGGTCCAATATTCTGGCCCATTGGGTCTTTTGATTACGGTGTAGAGGTGGCGGTGTGCATGAGAATATATAATTATCACAAGTTAGGCCAAGGAGAGAGAGAAGAGGTGGATATATGGTTGGTTGGCACATGTATGTGATATTCCAATTTGGAAATTGGTCGCCTTTTAAATTATCAGATTAGATTGGGCATTACTTGATTAAATTTATATGGAGCGAATGTGCGTCAGGCGATTTTTTGTGATTTGGAAAATAAATTTTATATGCTTTATAGCAAACGGTAATTACTCTGAATGTTATCCCCAGCATCTTTCCGATTCGAAAGATGATTTTCCCATCGTATTTGATTTTATAATATTCTAGTGTTCTTCGTTGTAGACGTCATCAGTCATTTTTGTTATGAAAATTAATTACATACCCTCATACAAAAATAAATAATTGGAAAAGTTATAATTATGTATTCGTCATTTGGCGATTTCCAATAAAAAATATGTGTGACTTTTTTTATTTTTAAATCAAATTTTTGTGTTTAATTTTCTCGGACATTTCTAATTTTGGGCAGCCCAGATAAATGGCTGGTCACATTTTTGTTCACGTTAACGCCACGCAACATGATTTTAAGAGTTTGTATGCCATAAATGTCCAACTTAGTACCAAATTCAAAATAAAATATTTTAAGAGTTTTTTTTAACATTTCTACTTATCTTCGAACATGATTTTGACATTCTTATACTTTGAATTATCAGAAGTCATAAAGTAAAAGTTTGTAGATATATATATCACATTCACAAACCAACTTGGATGAATTTAATTGAACTCTCCAATTAGAAGTTATGGCTTTCCAACCAAAGCTCATGTTCGTAACTCAACCTACTATTAATATCGAACATTTTTTTATATTCTTATATATCGAACATTTTTTTATATCCTTAACAATCAAAACTATCAGTATGGCTAGAGTACTTAGATTCATGAAGAAATAGCCCTTAGTCAAAGGTTTTGTAAAACTTCCTATGTTTGGAGATCTAGAATATAGATATTAGGAGAGTTGCAATAGCATGATTATTAGTTGGTTAAATTTCTCGATTGAACATTCTATTGGTCAAATTTTTAATGGATTGGAGAATGTAGAGGATGTTGCGAATGATTTGCTTTAGAGATTTGAAAAATGAGATAAAGTGATGCTAGCTTAAGCAAGGAGCTCTTTCTGATATAGAGTGTTTCATGAGCTTATGTTGATGTGTTGATTCTTAGAAAGGATCTTCTGAATGTCAGTCAGCTCTTTTGCAAGATCAGCATGTCAGTCAGCTCAAGAACCATAATCTACAGAGAATCTACAGACCTACAATCTACAGACCCTGTAATCTACAAAATGTATCTATGAGTTAAGGGCTGGACAAATAAGAATTTACATTAGATCAATTCAGTCATCTTGTATCTTTGGTCCAACAATCCTTTGTAACACCTACTAGTTCAATTTCTAGGACTCTTATTGGTGAGGTTACACAAGTGAATGTAGTATAATAACCATCTTTTTCTAGAGTTTAATCCACCATTAGATCGTCTAGTACTTGGATCCTAGATTTAGAAGATTTAATCATATTGCATGATCATGCCAATACTATATAGATAATCATCATATAGCAATTACTGTGATCAGATTGCCAAATCATAATCAGGTAGTAGTTACACAAATTGGCATTGTCAAATTAGCACACAATCTTTTCCTATTTATTGTGCTACAGGTCCCTTCCTTTGGGTTCAATTTGCTTTTGATCAACAAATTAACATCATGTTTTCTTTTTCAATTTTGTTTAAAAAATAATGCTTATTTTATCCATGACCTAGTCAATGAGAGAATGATTAGTAGTGCTGCAAATTCTAATGGCATGTACATCCTTAGCCATATTTCTTCACCACTATACCTATAACAAATTCCCTACCATTACCTGACTCCCAATATTTTGGAGAATCTGGATAAGCTACATGTGAGGTAGATTTAGCAAATGAAGCAAGAATATATCTCAAAAGATTGGGTCACATTTCTTTTACTCGATTACAAGAACTTCATAAGTTAGACGCCATTGATAAAGCTGCAATAACACAGCACTGTGAAGTCTATCACTATGCTAACTATAAAGACTTAGTTTTAGTTTTAGTTATAGTGAATTCTTAGCACCATGATTGTTAGATTTGGTCCACATGGATGTATAGGATAAGTATCGAGATCCATCTTATGATGGATATTCATATTTCTTAACAATTATTATTGATCATTCTCATTACAATGTTATTCATAAGCAATGTTATGCTTACACACCTGATAATGGACGAGTTGAAAGAAAACATTCAGACATACTTATTATAGCTCGAGCATTAATTTTCCAATCTTGCTTGGCTACTTTTTTTTGGAGTGATGTAGTTGTCTATGCTGTCTACTTGATAAATCAATTTCTTTCTTTAGCTATAGTCAACTAAGTTTCCTTTCAAGTTCGTGATTAGAAGCCCCCCTAATACAGTTAATTTCATGTTTTTGTCTGTCAACTAGCTATAGTCAACTAAGTTTCCTTTCAATTTCTTTCTTTAGCTATAGTCAACTAAGTTTCTTTAGCTATGCTACTACTCCTACAGTTAATCAAACCAAGTTCATAGCTCGTGCCAAGAAACATGTTTTACTAGGCATTCCTATAGCAATATGAAGCTAGAGTTGGATGGCTTGACACAAAATGATACTTGAAAGTTGGTTCTTCTTCCCTTGGCAAACCTTTGATTAGGAGGAAATGAGTGTATAAATTAATATAGGTCTGATGGATCTATTGAAAGATACAAAATTTGACTATTACTAAAGGTTATACTCAATCTATTGACATTAATTACTTTGAGACTTCCAATCCTATGGTTAAGATATCTACTATTCAATTGGTTCTTGTTATTACTACTTCTCATCATTGGCATCTGTTTAAATTAGATGTTAATAATACCTTCTTATATGGTGATCTCTACGAGAAAGTTTAAATATAGTTACCACAGGGACTCATTTATTCTAATTATGACTTTGGTAAGTTTTGCAAATTGACCAATTCACTTTATGAATTAAATTAGCCTAGTAGACAATGGTTTACCAAGTTGACCACCATCATGCTTGCTTTTGGTTCTTTCTTGATCTTACTAGTCTTTATGGATGATATAGTCCTAATTGGTGAGTTTTTGGTGGCAATTGCTAAGACCAAGGCGCATATAGAATAGACCTTCCAGTTAAAGGACCTTGGTTAGCTAAAATACCTTCTTGGATTAGAAATTGCCAGAAGTGAAATAATCTTGCATATTTGCCAAAATAAGTACATTTTAGAGTTGCTTAAAGATGTTGGTTTACTAAACTACAAATAAAGGAGATCTCTAATTAATACAAATGTCCATCTCTGTGCTAAAAAGGATGGACAATTCTTTTATGATCTTGCTTATTTGCTAGTGGGACCTCTGTTATTAAGACCACAGTTGTATGACACTAAGGTTGTGGTCGATTCTATTCATTTTCAAAGGCTGGTTAGTAAATTCTTATATCTTTATAACACACAGTCTGACATTAGATATATGGTATAACAGTTGAGCCAATTTCTTGCTCAACCACAAGAAACTCACTTAGAACCTGGATACAATGTGCTTAAACACTTAAATCTTTTCTTGGGAAAGGACTTTTCTAACCTACTCATCTCTTTTACAACTTAAAGGGTTCTCTGATAGTGTTAATGCTACCTATCTAGACACAAGGATTATCTGATTGTAATTATTATGTCTATCTTAAAAATTTGGGCAAATTACTATTTAGTCCTTGGACATAACATAATTTTCCTATTAGGTCCCTCCTTTCTCATAAATAAGTAACCCATCCTTGTTTTATGAGAAAATGTTTATCTGTGGTCCCCACCAACTAAATCAGCATCTTAATTTGCCCTAAAATTTTTCTTGTTTCTTGGAAAACCACAATGTTCAATTCTTCATCTGAATATTCTTATCGAGTTTTGACTTCTATCACTCGTGAAAGACAATGATTGATTTACTTGCTTGGTGAGTTGTAGGTATAAACCATCAAATCTGCTCTTCTTTATTGTGATAACTAGCTTGCCATTTATATTGTAATTAATCCAAAATTTTATGAATGAACTAGGCACATTGAAATTGATTGCCATGTAATCTGTGAGAAGATTTAACTCAAGATTATCAAGCTCTTCCATATGAAGATGGAGCACCAATTGGTTGACATCCTCACAAAGAGCGTTACAATTCAAAGGTTTGAAATGCTTGTCTCTAAGCTTGGCCTACTTAATCTCTATAGTCTAGCTTACAAGAGGGTATCAAGCAAATAGAAGAAGTCTCCAGATATAGAGGGGTGTCAATGCATAAGTCCATGAATCAAAAGATACAATTAAACTTTGGCTAGAACACATATAGTCTTTTGTATAGTTTAGGAATGTGTAGTGACTATTTTGTAATTATGGCACCCAAACTCACACCGAGCTACTACATGCCAAGCTCTAGTGGTTTTAATGTATAAAAACCCATACTAATGATTGGATATGATTATCCAATCATAAGGCTCACATTTTATGAGAAGTTTTACTAGTTATTGTTTTTCGTGAAGCTATAGAAGTTCTCTAATGAATTCTTACATTTTCACCTTTATTTCTTGATCAAATGACCTCATTCCACCTCCATTTTGTTTGTCTTTCTGAGTTTTACAACAAATGAGTATTAATTGTGAGAAATTCCAAGATTGTTTTGAACAAAAGGGTTCGTTTGTGATTTTTCATTTTTAATAATCCAATCAAGGATGTTTAATTAGGAATTATTAAAAGAGAAGTTAATAATCCAGTCAAGGATGTATTATTAGGAAACCATTTTGCAATCTATAGTATTAACTAAATAACTTTATTAACTTTTACATACATAGTTTATTTGTTTCACCTAGAAAAATTAGAATATGTAGTCTTATTAGGTTTCTCATGTCTGATGTGGATACGTCCATCATAGTGCTACAAAATCAAGAAGAGGGGATAACTTTAGTTTGAGTTCCAATTGGACTAGTTACAAGAATAAGGATTACGAAATTTTAATTAGTTCAATGGGATGTTTATGAAAGTTTGGGCTCAAAGCACGCTTTTTAAACTTATTGAAAGACAATCTAGAAGTCTAATACTTGTGTATCTTATGGAGGTTTGGGCTCAAAGTCTCCACCATCCTAAAGTAAAAAAATCTTGCTTCCGAGTGAATTTCCAATAGGATTTATATCAGTTGGTATTAAGAATATAGGTTCTACTTTAGATCTTCTATATTAATAGATATTGACTTTGTTTTTACTTCAGTTTCATGACTTTAGTGTTCCTGGTCTTGTATTATGATCAAAATAAAAAAAGAAAGAAAACAAAGAAAGATAATAGAGAGTTAGAGATCAAGTTAGAAAAAAGGTTTCATAAAAAAGAAAGAAAACTAAAAAGAAAAGACAAAGGAGAGTAAAAAAGTAACTAGCATAGAAAGTTTCATCCAAAAAAAGGAATAACATAAAACAAAAGAGAAATCAAAATTCAAGTAGGATTAGTAGAATAAGAATTCAAGTAAGACTAGAAATATTGAATGGAACAATTTTGTGATTCAAGAATGAGCAAAATTAAAGAGCGATTGTAAGAGCTTTTCAAGTTAAACTAGGTGTAAGAAGCAATATTCTTAGATCCTGACTCTTTAAAGACCAAATATTTGAGTGAGAAAATACAAGAGTCGTGAGCATCTTAGAGTGAATAAGAGCCAAATATTTGAGTGAGAAAATACTTTGTTCTTTGTCATTACTATCTAGAGCTTTACAAGACATTACAAGAACTTCTAAAAGGGAATTTGAACGTGAATGATTATTTCAAGTAAATGGAGATTGCCATGGTACGAGCCAATATGGTAGAAGATCGGGAAGCTACCATGACCAAAATCTTAAATGGATTAAATCCTTAAATTAAAAAAAATAAAGTTGCAACACTATGTTAAATAGAGGACGTATTGTATATGACAATCAATATAAAGAAGCAAATAAAGAGATGGGAAGGAATATAAGTAACATCTAGTGCTACTTCTTAGAATTCAAACTATAAGATATGGAAGCCGCCCCTCTTAAAGAACTATGATATCAAGTACTTTCAACCTCAAAGAAAGGGATATATAGTAAGCTGATGTGTGCATAAATGTACACTCAATTAGTTTTGTTTAGCGTAATATTTAGTCGTGTTTTAGGTCAATTGAGTCATATTGTGTAAAGTGTTTAATATGTTTTGTGTGTTTAGTCGAGAAGCGAATGTCTATCGCATTTTATGTGTTTTTATAGATATTTGGAGAAAATGGCAAGCTGGACGATCAAGGTAGAGATCAAGTAGAACGCAGAAGAGCGACGCAAACACATTTAGGCTTATTATATTGACTTTTGGTAAAATGGGCATAACTTTCTCATACAAACTCTAAATTGAGTGATTCCAAGATGAGTAGATCCGCAACACCTAGACCTATAAATATGATATTTTGAGTTTTATGAGTTATGGCGAGACCTGGCAATTGCCGGGATGCTGAGACTTTTAGCGATCGCTGGGGGTTACAGAAAGTGCATTTGAGAGGCCAGCAGTCGCTAGGCAGATGGAATCGAGGCCTTATGTTATACTCATTATATTATACCAGTTTTCACGCAAGAGTCATTAGACCTAGCTTTTTGTTCAATTGCTTCAAGGATTGTAATTGAGAATTTGGATTTTCAATCAACGTGGTATTTTTATATCTCGTAGTCAATCGTTGTTTTTACATTCATCTACTTGATTTTTATTAGTTGATTGATTCGTATGATATGTTGTAGATTGAGATTGACAATCTTAGTCCTTAGCACGATATTATATCTATTTCGTTCCATTGCATTTCATTTCATTTCGTTTATTTATCTTTGCTTAGATATTATTTTTAGGGCTTAGGATTGACAACCCTAGATTTGAATGCAATCTTATTTGTATCACTTAATCACAAACCAATCATTTAATTTCATTTGCTTAGATTAAGATTATGAATTCATAATCCGATAAATAGAGAATTAGTTTTTTTGTCCCTATGGAGATGATCTTAGTTATCACTATATTACTTATGCGATCATTTTCTCTTGCACGTATTCTGAACTCGATATTTACCGCATCAAATTTTTGGCACCGTTGCTAGGGATAGATTTGAATCAATCTGTCATTTTCTTGATTTTGAGACTAAGCTTTATAACATCTTCGTTGTTCATCACTACACTTGATCCTCTTTGTTAAGTTTTGCAGTTTAGTGTAGGGGGTGTATGCCACATACCCATTCTGATAACCAATCCATTCTAGAGCACAATCCAGATATTGAACAAACTTTATGTTTAAGATGAAGAGATCAACACAAGGATGAGGTGGGATATCGATAGGTAGTCAATGTCCCTACTAACAATGAGAGGAGGCAAACACACCCTAGATTGGCTGATCTTGGGCCTAGTATTACGTACCCAATGGTGGAAGCTAACAACTTTGAGATCAAGACCAGCCTTATCCAGATGGTTTGTCAAGACCAGTTCAAGAGCTTTCCTTTGAAAAATCCCATGAAGCATATCCAGACTTTTGAAGACCACTGCTTAACAGTTAAATATAATAGAGTCTCAGTAGATGCCATTGAATTAAGACTATTCAAGCAAAGCTTAAAAGATGCCGCTAGAGAGTGGGTGGACTCATTTACTGCAGGCATTTTCACTACATGGGATGAGCTAGCCGACAAGTTCTTTGAGAAGTACTACCCACTAGGTAAAACTACTCAACTGCGTAATAACATTTCTCAATTCAATTAGCAAGGTGGTGAATCTCTACATGAGGCCTAGTATCACTACAAGGGGCTACTCTGCGACTACCTACACTATTAGATTCCCAACTAGATGCTCATCTAAACATTCTACAATGGATGTGAGCCACTAATTCAAGTCAATCTAGATGCAGCAGGTGGAGGTAATTTGACTAAAAAGATGCTAGTTAAAGGCCTACACATCAACAAAGCCATGGCCACTAATAATCACGAGTGGGTCGAGCAAACAAAAAGGAAGAAAGTGGCCAACGTACAGGATAACAACCTGATAGCTACCCTCCAAGCACAAGTGGCAGCTCTTACAGGTAGTTCAGTCTACATTCACACCACTATCTGCATCACCCGCTCAGGTTTGCAAAATACGCATTGGACCTCATGTTACTAACAACAGCTCTTTTATGGCTGAAACTATTAATTATGTGAGTAATACAAATTGGAATAACGATCCATATTCTGCTATGTATAAACTAGGTTGGAGAAATTACCCAAATGTTTTGTGGAGACATAATACAGGTCAGCAGTTACCTCAACAACAAAAACTTCCTATGGCTAGTGGCAATACTCAAAGTCCTCTGCCACAGTAATTCTAGCCATTTTAGCATAAGTGGCAATAACAAGCACCACCTCAATAAGACCGTAAGAGTAAGGACGAGTTGAGGAAGCAAGTTCTTAATCACGAGGCCACAATCAGAAATCTGAAAATCCAAATCAGCCAGCTAGTAGCTCAACTAAATGCAAGGCAGCTGGGCACACTTCCAAGCAATACTAAAGCCCCTCCTACTAGGCAGGAGTACTACAAGGCCATCACAATTCGGAGTGGGCTGAATTTGGGAAAGAAGGTAGTAGACATAGTGGCGAAAACTCCAACAAAGTACTTGAATGGGGAAGAGGAAGAAGAACTCCAAGTGTCTCCTACAAAAATTGATAAAGACCAACCCACAATGGTCCCTACCAAGCTAGCATTGGAAAGGAAATATCATCCATCACTATTTTCTCAAAGATTGAATAAGCAAGCATCTCATCCAAGCTATCAGAAGTTTCTATAACTATTCAAGAATCTCCATGTCAACATCTTGCTCCTTGATGCATTTGAGCAGATGCCTACTTACTAAAATTGGATCAAGGAGTTTATTTTGAAGAAAAAAGTATTGATAATTTTGAGGTTATCCCATTGATAGGGCAGTACAATTTTGACCCAGGATCTCCCTCACAAGATGAAGGATCCTGGTAGCTTCACCATTTCGTGTACTATTGAAGATCAAATATTCAAGAAGGCACTCATTGATCTTGGGTCCAGCATCAATCTAATGCCTTTCTCCATATGCCGAAAGCTTGGGTTGGGGGGACATACAACTGACATTAGTAGTCCTTCTACTTGTAGATAGATCAATGTCTATGCCAATAAGGATAATCAAGAATGTGCTCATAAAAGTTGATACTCTGATCTTTCTAGTGGACTTCATTATTATGGAGATGAAAGAAGATCGAGTCGTGGCCATCCTCCTTGGGCACCCATTTTTAACCACCGCAAAGGCAAATATTGATGTAGAGAAGGGAGAGCTAAGGTTCAAGATATGTAATGAAGAAGTAGTCTTTAATGTCTTTAAGTCCATCAAATACCCTATTGAAGAGCACAATTGCCAAAGAGTTGATATCATTGACAAGTTAGTAATTGAGCACATTGACAAGGCATTTCCAGAAGATAAGCTCGAAGTGATACTAGAAATTCAAAAAGAGGTGAATAAGCAGGAATTTAGAGAACAAGCATCCTAGGTGCAAGCCACTAAACCACCAAATTTGGAGCGTAACCCACCATCAAGTCATTTGAGGTATACTTACTAAGGATGGTGATGGGTAGGGTCAGGTAGGGTATTGGTACGACCCACCCATACCCTAGTTTAAAAAGTTTGACCCATACCCTACCTAGACCCTTAAGATTTTTCATTACTGGATTCATACTCTTACCCTCAAGGTCTGTAGGGTCTTATAGGGTCCGACCCTCGAATTAAATACAATATATATTTTAATACAAAATTTTAATTTAATATATAAAATTTAACTAAATCATAATGAATATATTTAAATTTATTAAGAAATATCTAATATATCACTAAAAATAATTTAAAAAGTCAATTTCGTAGAGTATATTTCAAATTATTTAAGAAGTATATTATATTTTATAAATAAAAATAAAAATAATAAGTCTAATTAGAGTTTAATCATGATTTAGTTAGGGTCTAGTTAGGGTAAGATCTAAGTTAGGATAAAAGGGTTAGGGTAGGGTAAAAATTAATAGGATTCATACCCTACCCTCAACCCTACCTTTAAATGTAGACCCATACGCATACCCTACACTAAACGCAGTTAAAATCAATAGACCCTCGACTCACAGTGTAAAAGTAGGGTCCTACCCGCAGGGTGTGGGCATTTCTGCCATCCTTAATACTTACTTGAGTAGAGATAATGAACTGTCTGTTATTATTTCTACATTGTTTAATCATGAACAGGATGAAAAGCTACCACAAGTCTGCATTTGCAATAATGACACTACTGCAGAATTCGAGGTGAATAAGGAGCACTTGCAGATACACCTAGCCAATGACATTGCCGTGCAAGGATCATGGACAGAGCCAGACAACCGAGGACCTTGGTAATTGATTGCGACCATCAAGCTAAAGATGTTAACTTATAACTAAATTATCCTCTCTCTTTCCTTATACTTTTTTAATTTGATGTTTTAGTGTCACTCATCCAAGTTTCCCTGAGTTTGTCGGTTTCTAGGGGAATAATGTATATAGTGTCACCCTTGGAAAAAAATGCCATTTTAGTTTCATTTATGTAGGATAACAGGTCAAGAGGAGTCACACTATAAATTTTGCACGCAGAAGGACTAGAATAGGTGTACCCTAGCGGCTGCTGGCCCCCAAGCGGGTGTTAGGGGGTACATCAGGTACATAACCCTCCTATTCTCCTCCAACAACCTCCCAAATAATGCCCGAATACCACCACCACATATACAATATTGACTAGAGAGTTCTCCACTTCTCTTCTCTTTTCGTCATTTATTCTTTCTCCACCTACCCCATGTTACCCTCAATCGTTTAAGCTAGTCGCTACATCTAGTAGGCTAGACTAAAGGAGTTGATGAGTGACCTTGTGAGAATTTTGAGCCAAAAAAGAGGACAACCAGTCTCATTCATTCATGAGGTACCTATACGATCTGAGCAATAAGAGTGTTATATGATTATCTAGCATAACTCAATGAGGTAGAGTGTGTTGAGGGCCATTTTTGCTATGAACCTATAGCCATAAAGAAAAAATCTCTACACATCCATTGTTTAACCCATTGAGCTTGAGCCGATTCATTGAAAATACTATATGTAAGCCATTATACAACCATTATTCAACCATCTTCCCACCTTTGACTATCCGTCCGAGGAAGCATTAGGATCACATTTTTTGGGGAAATTCGTAAGGGTCATATAGTAGCATAGCTGGGGGGAATGATCAACTGGGGATTATGGGTAGTTAAGACCAGAAAAATGTAAAGAATTAACTTGCTGCATTCCACAAAAGAAAAGAAAACCCTTATGCTAAAAAAAGAAAGAAGAAGAAAGAAAAAAATGGAAAAAGAATGAAAAAAAATGAAAGTGGAAAGTTGGAAAGGACAAAGTGAAAGATCAAGGAAAAGTGGAAAGAAAAAATGGTTAAGAAACCAAAAGCTCAAGGAATGGAGCAAGTTAGGTGAAATTGGTTTTTAGGATTTGGGGTACACTAGGATGAGCACTTTGACATAGAGTGAGATATTTAGAACATTTTTGTATAGCTCCTCGGATTGGATGGTTTAGCCACTGCCCATATATATATATACATACATATCCTCACCTTTACCTTCAGCCTTATTACAACCTGAGAAAAGTCCCTCTAATGATGCAATTTGTCTTGTTTTGATGTGTCTTGGTATGCTATCTAGCATTCTTAGACTTTGGACGTATACACGAATGATAGGATAGTTGACTACTACACACATGTGAGCATATATCGATCCAACCCTATGAGTGGCAACCCTCTAGTTTAGAATGCTTAAAGCGAATACTGGGTTAAATGATTGAGGGCAGGTTGTCTATGTGATTCTTATTCAAGATACTCAAGTGTGTGTGATTTACGCGACTGTGGGATAGTCTTGTGACAAGGATTTGAACTTTGAGGGTACCATTTAGTTAGTTATTCTGATATGCCTTCTTTGAGGATAAGCAAGGAAGTAAGTGTGGGGATATGATGTGTGTGTAAATGTACACTCAATTAGTTATGTTTAGCGTAATGTTTAGTCATGTTTTGGGTCAATAAAGTCATATTCTGTTAAGTGTGTAGTACATTTTATGTATTTAGTCGAGAAGCAGATGCCTATCAAGTTTTATGTGTTTTTGTAGATATTTAGAGGGAATGACAAGCTGGACGATCGAGGTAAAGACCATGTAGAATGGAGAAGAGCAACAGGAAGTTTAGCGGATTGGTTTAGGCTTAGTCCATCGAATTTTGGTAAAATGGGCATAACTTTCTCATACAAATTCTGAGTTGAGTGATTCTAAGATGAATAGATCCATAATACTTAGATCTACAACTTTGATATTTTGAGTTTTGTGAGTTAGGCCAAGAACCAGCGACCAGTGGGACCCCAAGAAATCGCTAGTGGGGTTATAGAAAGTGTATATGAGAGGCTAGTGGTCATTAACCCAACTAGCAGTCTCTAGCCTAACCAGCGGTCGTTGGGCAGATGGAATCGGGGACATTTTTTAGTAGAATTTCTCCTGTTTAGTTAGGTTATTATTTAGGTATCTTGGCCAGGCTATATATAGGCCTTAAGCCTTAGGCTATACTCATTCTTGGCCAGTTTTTATGCAAGAGACTCCATTATACCTAGCTTTTTATTCAATTACTTCAAGGATTGTAATCGACAATTCGGATTTTCAATCAATGCTATATCTTTATATCTCATAGTCAAGAGTTATTTTTATATTCATCTGCTTGATTATTTATTGGTTGATTGATTCGTATTGTGTGTTCTTGGATTGAGATTGACAACCTTAGTCCTTAGCATGAGATTATATCCATTTCATTCCATTCCATTTCGTTTTGTCTTGTTTTGTTTATTTATCTTTGCTTAGATACTGTTGCTAGGGTTTAGAATTGACAACCCTAGATTCGAAAATAATCTTATTTGTAGTATTTAATCACAAACCAATCACTTAATTTTAATTGCTTAGATTAAGATTGGAAATTCATAATCCAGTAATTAGAGAATTGGTTCTTCTATTCCTATGGAGATAATTTTAGTTATCACTATATTACTTATGTGATCGTGTTTTCTTGCACGTATTATTAACACGATATTTATCATATCATAAGCTAGTGTCCTAATAAGAAAATCTTGGTGATTAGAGATATTGGGAAAGTCGAGATTAAAGAAGAACATTTGTGCAAGAAAGACATGTATTTATTGGAAGATATCTTTCAAGAAGAATTCTTAGCTATTGAGGCATTAAATTTGGTGACAAGAAGAGCTTCAACCTTGCAAGTAAGAGAAAGAGATGACATAGTATAATGGGAGAATATTTTTCATATAAGGTGTTATATTAAGAAAAAGGTGTGCAGTGTTATTATTGATGGAGATAATTGTATTAATGTTGCTAACACTACCATGGTAAAGAAATTTGGGTTGCTTATAAAGAAAAACCTATACCTTACAAGCTATATTCATTCAATGATAGTGGAGAAGTATGTGTAGAAGGACAAATGTTAGTGGCCTTCCAAATTGGCAATTATAAACATAAAGTATTATATGATGTAGTGCCAATACAAAAAGGTTATCTACTATTAGGAAGGTCATAGCAATTTGATAGAAGGATGAAGCATGATGGCTATAAAAACAAGTACTCATAATCGATGAGTATTCACCTTAAGGCCATTAACACCACTATAAAATTTTGAAAATCAATAAAACTTAAAAAATGAAAGAGATGAAAAAGTAAAGATTAATCAAAAGAAAAAAATGTAAAAGGATAAAGAGGACAAAAAGAAAATAGAAAAAATGGCCAAAAAGATGAGGAATGAAAAGAATAAAAGTGAGTAAGCAAAATAAGCCAAAATATAGAATTAATATCAGCCATTGAGAGAAAATCTCAAGGATGAAAAATGAGATTTTATATAGGAGTCAGTGACATAAAAGAGGCATGTTTTGCAAAGTAGCCAATCATTGGAATTATGTACAAAGAGGCACTTTTACACACTAAGATGGAACATTTTATTCCATGTTATAAAAATAATGCTTCTTCACATATTATTGATTTGTTATTTAGAAAAGCTATAAGGTTGTATGGGACACCTAGAATAATCATTTAGATGGAGATACTAAGTTCTTGAGCTATCTTTGGAAGATTTTGTGCTATTCTATATTACTTATCATTCCCAAATTGATGGTCAAACAAAAGTAGTGAATATCACTTTATCTACTTTGTTAAGAATAATAATTAAGCATAACATTAAAATTTGGGAAAAATGTTTGCCACATGTCAAGTTTTGTATATAATCGTCCTTTCCATTCTGCTACTCAACTTTTACCATTTGAGCTTGTGTATGGATTTAATCCTTTGAATCTATTAGATTTATAACTGATCGGCTGGATTCGCTACCTATTCTACCTTAATTCTACTTAACACCGGATGATTGGTCGTCCGTTAAGTCTGTCTGGCATACGCCGAATCCTTTGGCGTGCGCCAACCTTCGACCAATCCAAAGCTCCGGCGCGCACCAACTACACTAGGCGCAAGCCAAAGGCTCTCAGATGAACAAACCTGGTATGCGCCAAGGGGACTAACGTGCCCCAATTTATCAGCAGAATTGCATCAAATTGCAATAATGATTAAGTAAGGGTTGTCCTACACAGGGATTGAATTTTTTTAGGCCTATTCTTTGGTATACTTGCTAAGGAAGATTTCTTTTCTTTCAAAGCAACAAATCATCAAACTAATATCTCCATCAAACCTATCTCCTTTCGGTCTCAAGATTTAACTAAATACAAAGGCTTGGTGATCAAGCAAGTCAAAGTATGGCAATAAGCTCATCAATAAGAACATGTTTCTACACATTTTAACCCCACTAAACTGTGGCTACATACAAGGCATCAAGGCACCAAACTCATAGCAAATTACTCATACATGCTTGATATGAACATCAAAAGCAATAACAAGAACAAAATATATATTTATTAAGCAAAGGAAAGAGTAAAAAGGAAGAAGACTTATTAAAGTCTCAAGCCTTTTCCCCTTTTCAACAACTCATCCAAGAGAGAGAAAGAGGTCCGGTTTTTTTTGTCTATTTTATACTTCTATCTTCTTGTACTTAGAAAGGAAAATAGCCTATATACTAAGCTTAGAACTCAAATAGTTAACAAAATATCTAAACTAAAATATCCTAAGCTAAATATCTTCCCAAACTATCTACTAAGTCAACTAATTGTGTTTCCCTTCCTCCATAAAAGACTTAGGCCGACTTGCTTTATCCCCTATTTGTTTGTCCAACCCTCAACCATTTTTGCATTTCTGTCAGTCTGCCTTGGCGTACGCCAGCTTCATTTGGTGTGCGCTAGGTCTTCATTTTTTCCCTTCTCTGAGTGTGCCTAGTCATTTGCGTGAATGGTCGTTCAAGTAATGGCTCCTTGGCATGCACTGTGTTCCTTAGCATGCGCCAGCTACCCGTGCTTTGCACTCTTTGCCTTTGCAACTTCTGTCTTGTCCTTGCCTTCGCATGTCTGCTCGATCATCCTCCATTTCTCCTCAAATAGGCTCCTAAAAATAAGCAAACTCAATGAAAAACGATAAACTCTACAAAAACACACAATGAACGAAAACTAACACTACGACAACTAAAATACAAATAGATCAACCTAAAACACTAAGAGAAACTCGCTAAAAGGACATGAATAATGAGTGCTTTTCACACTCATCACACCCCCACACTTTAATCTTTGCTTGTCCCCAAGCAAAAATCAAAATGCGGATAACAAAATAAATGAAAATCAAATAAAAACAAACAAACACATAATAAGGTAAAGACATGGCATGAATAGATCAACACTTAACTTCCCTAAAAAACATCAGCTCACATCACAATGAAATCATAAACTCAGTTAGTTCATCAATTCAAAACACAAAGCACAATGAACTAGTAGACACCTCAACACTCAATTGTATAAGCAAGTGTTAACTCTATGAAAAAGACACTAGAAGGTTGACCTTACGAGGATAGAAAAGTGTTTCACTCATATAATCTGTAGGGTCAACTTCCAATCACTCGCATACATGTTAATATATCTCAAAGCATCCTATGTCCTACTCAGCATTATCTAAAAGTTGCAATGGTTGCTAATGATCGCGGGGTCGTTTCATCAGGTTGTAATGGAGCTTAAGGTCAAGGTGAGGTAAAATATTTGGATGGTGGCTAAACCACCCAATCCGAGGACATGTCACAAATCCAACTAATCACTCGTCTAATCTAAACATCCTCACAATAGATAATTTAAACACACTCCCTGAATAAACCAATGAACTAAGACCGAGAAGCACGAGTTTTTCCTAGAAAACATGCCTTATTCAACTTTATATTCTTTTTCACTTCTTTTTATTTATTTTTTTCTTTTTATATATATATATAAACAACACTTATTCACAAACTTCCACACAACCTAGACTACGATAAATACTAGTAGGATACCTTGATCAACTAACTCTAGTATGCATCTCATGAAAAATATAGAGACGAGTGTCTCTTCCATCCACTCAAATACTCACAAGGTGCACTCAACAACCCTTTAGTCTAGTCTACGTAATGAGACCACTAGTCTAAACATTACAGTGCAAGGTTTCTACCAATTCAAGGGCTTTGTGCTCGAATTAAATCCCTAACAAAGAGAATGATAATATTCTAACACAAGTTGAAAATTTTTGAGGGGGGTCAAATTTTTGAAAAATTCATGCCAAGTCTAAACCTAAACAAAATAAACCTAACATGCTAAACAAGTTTAAACATCCTAAACAAGACTAAACAACCTAAAAGGAAGATTCCTAGAAGGAACCCTCCCCCACACTTGAATGACACATTGTTCTGAAGGTGTCTAAGATACTAATAAACACCTAATCACAAAAAGAAAACAAAGGTGAGAAAGTTTTATCACGATGACCTAGTACGTTAAGAAGTATCAGGAAAATTTAACTCTGAAGATCTCAACTGGGAGCACTTCCGTACCAAATCACCAAAGATATGAATAAACTTATCTCAATACACACATAAATACAAACAAATATGCAACACATTAACTCACTAATGTCGTGTCATGTAAACTACCTCCTTGTGACCTTTTCGGCTTTAAGCCTAATAAGATCACCTTGTAGTAACACAATACGATCATTAAATGAGTTACAAGCACACAAAATCTAAAACATAATTAAAAGACATAAAAGTTAACAAACAAAGAAAACAAATAAAGTAAAATAACAAAGTTTTAGGAAAAAGGAGCTCCCTATCATTATTGTAGAGGCAGTGGTGGGAATATGAAGCTGCTACCATAGTTCTCTGCCCAGATGTGCATCCACTCAGTGTGTGCTCGCTGCTACCCAGAATACTCCTACTTCCAGACTATGTGAGCTCTCTGATTGGCATAGAACGCCCTCTGCTCCTCTCTCTGAGCTTCAAACTTTGCCTTTATGTGAGCATGGTACTCGTACTCGTAGTCCCACCTAGCTGCATTGATAACTACATAGTCATGCAGCTACATGCCATAACCATATAGCTGCTCTCCGTGACCCTATAGCTACACCTACATTGTAGCAAACTGGTCACGTAAGTACTGTATCTCTACTTATGGGTCAGGTGCCCGATGGCTCGGCCCTGCTTCATCATGATGGGCTGGGTCCTAATGTTCCTACTCCTCCTCTCTCTGTGCTGGCATCTCTCCTACTGCCCTAAGGCGATCTTGAACTGCCTTGCGCCTCTCCTATGGCTTGTAGATGCATATCTCCGCACCGTCTACTATCATCTTCTTAACCAACTTGCTCAAGTAGAGCTTCTCGATATCGAGTAGCACTGGTTCCACAATTGATTCTTAAAACTTTGCAAACTGCTCAGAGAAATAGTGACATGCAATGTGAGAAATAATATGACCCAAGTACAGATACCTAAGTTCCCTATCACTAATGAACTGTGCAAAGCAGTCGATCACCATAACAAATGTGCTAAACAGAATGTCATGGCGTAGGTAGTCAATAGCGTAAAACTGAGATTGGAACACTTTAGAATCTTCCCATTGACTACTTAAGGTCAAAGTCATAAAGCGATGTAGGATGCCTAAGTGTGGTTCCTTAATTAGAGCATTAGGTAACCTCCCCGACTAGTAGGTATGAAGTTTAAAGTCCCTACTCCAGATTTAAGGTCAAAGAAGTTATTCAATTAACTTCCATTCATAATTAAATCAGTGTCAAAGGAGCATGCAGTGAATGAACTTCTGTTTGCTGCAACCTGCAATGTGCAATAGAACTCTAATACTAGCTCCTACCTAGCCATAATACTTTTACTTGCAAAGTAATCCCAACCTAACTTCCTAATGGCCGACCGCAACTTTCTATCAACCCCTAATTTCTTCATGTCATACCAAACAATTTTGAAATGACTCAAGGTAGTAAGGTGGGTAAATCTTTGGTACCTCTCTCCCTCCTAATCGTAAAAGATTGCAAAGAAAGCATCGTAGCAGTTGCAGATGTCTGGGAGTGGAGAATCTGGTGGTGAAGGCGTAGGATTTCTCGCACGCTTTCTCCTATCCTCACATCAAACCCAGCTAGATCCTGCATCATCTGTCATCGAGGAAGGTGTTTCGGGTGTTGGGTAATGTTATTAGAAGGTTGGGAAGGGTTGGGCTTATGAAATTTTTTTATTTTTAGGTGGAGAGGAGGAATGGGTTTTGTGTTTTAATGAAAACTGGTGTACATCTGAGAGTTTTATAAACTATTCTACCTAAAATTGGTGTATGCCAATCATATTGGCATGTACCAACTTCTCCGAATTTGTTTGACATGGCGTACGCCATGTCCGTTGGTGTGTGCCAACTATGTACGAACTATAAAAACTTTATGCATTTGATAAAAACACACAAAATAAAAGATCACATATAAGAAACAACATGCTAATCTAATTTTTTTGGCTTTTATGTATGTTGCGTTCTTAGAAAGCTTAAAAACCAGACGCCCCATCCTCATGGGTCATAGGTACAATTTTGACGTTCGCAATTCACACAACTTATGAATGGCATATTATGACGGACTACCTCTCAGTGCAACTTTTTCGGCTCTAAGCCTAATAGGGTCGCGACGTAGTAGCATGGTATGCTCAATTCGCGAATTAGTGCTATTCTTGCTACAGTCTCTATCATGTTCTAACTTTCCACACCTGGGACAAAATTCAAATCTCTTCATCTTGTTGCTCAATTTGCAAAGTCTCTTTCGCTAGATGGAGAATGATGAGGCAAACGTCAATTAGGATTTTTCTAGAAACTAAGACATTAACTAGACGAATATACTTAGCACAAAACATCCTGTTCTTTATTCTCTGCAGGTAATAGATGCATTACCCAATTGTTCCATTTGTTCATGCACTGGATGGCACATTAACCGATTGCACCTCCGTATCTCAATTTATGTCGCCCCCTCCAATGTAGATTTTGTATTATTGGCCATTGCTCTAAAGACTAACCCCTTGCTATCTTTCAAATCAAGTACTCCAAAAGGGAACACTTTGACAATTTGGTATGGGCCGCTCCACTTGGATTTGAAGTTCTTTAGGAAGAGTCTTAGTCGCAAATTATAAAGAAGAACATAATGTCCTTTCTTGATATTTTTCTTGATGGTGTGGGCATCATGTCTTTTCTTGGTCTTTTCATTGTAGAGTCTTGAGCTCTCGAATACCAAGTCTCGCATTTCATCAATTTTTTTAAGTTAGAGAATTCTGTGCTCTCTGGCTTTTTTATAATCATAATTAATGGTCTTAATTGCCCAAAATGCACGATGCTCAAGCTTCACTGGAAGATGGCATACTTTGCCATAAACAAGCCTATAAGGTGACATTCCTATCGATCTTTTGAATTCCTATCATCAAACTTGTTCGACCAATCCTTCCTTGCTGTACCGACCATCTTTTCCAAGATTTTCTTGAGCTCTCGATTTGAAAGCTCAACCTATCTGCTAGTTTGGGCGTGATAAGGTATTGCCACCTTGTGTGTTACCCTATATCTCTTTAGCAGGACTTCAAATTGCTTATTGCAAAAATGTGACCTACCATCATTGATTATTGCTCACGGCACTCCAAATCTCGAGAAGAGCTTCTTAAGAAATTGGATAACTACTCTAGCATCATTTGTCAGTGACGCCAAAGCTTCTACCCACTTTAAAACATAGTCTACTCCTACCGAGATATACTTATTGCCATATGATGTTGGGAAAGGTCCCATAAACTCCAATCCCCAAACATCAAAGAGCTCAATCTCTAAAATTCTAGATAAAGGCATCTCATTCCTCTTTGAGATGTTTCCCATTCTTTAGCAGCGGTCACATTACTCAACATAACTACGTACATCTTTGAAGATAAAAGGCTAATAGAATCTGCATTCGAAGACTCGAGATGCGATTCTTGTAGCTCCATAATGACCTGAGTAAGGAGTGTTATGGCATTGCTCTAAAATGTTTGCTACTTCCCAACTGGCAATGCAATGTCAAAGAACCCCATCACTACACCTCTTAAAAAGGTACGGATCATCTCACAAATACATTTGAACATCCCATAGAAATTTCTTCCTTTGGGGATAACTCAGATATGTAGGAATAATTCCTCCAACTAAAAAGTTGGCATAATCCGCATACCAGGGAGCTTCAACTCTACTCATCATCATCAGAGTTTCATCCAGAAACTCTTCTTGAATATTCCTTTCAATCTCCATCCTATCGCTTTTCTCTAGCCTAGAGAGATGATCTACAACAACATTTTTTGCTTCTTTTTTATCCTTAATAGACAAGTCAAATTCTTGGAGTAACAAAATCTAGCACATCAAGCAAGGCTTGGCATCTTGCTTTGAGAACATATATTTCAAATGAAGTTCGAGCTCCTCAAGTAGACCTTTCTTGTTAACTTCCTCCTTTACTTTTTCTACAATATCCTCCTCTTCTTTCTCTTGTTCTTTATCCTTAATTCTAGAGATATTTTTCTTGCAGAACTCGAGGACACACTCATCCACAACATCAATTTTCATGCACATCCCTTTATCAAGAGGATGGCGCATAACACTTGTTATGTTAAACTCAACCTTTTCATCTCTAATTCGGAGTACCAATTTACCATTATGCACATCTACCAATGCATGTACTATGTTGAGGAAGGGTCTGCCATAAATCTGTGGACAGTTCTTGTCCTTAGAGAAATCCAGAACCACAAAGTCAACTGGGAAGATGAACTTGTCAATCTTTACTAGGACATCCTTAACCACACTAAATGGCTTCTTAATAGTTTGGTCTGCCAACTGGAGAAGCATTGAAGTTGGCCTAACTTCACACAAACCTAGTTTTTGAAATGTAGACAAAGGCATCAAGTTGATACTTGCTCCTAAATCACACAGACATTTTGAAAACTTGGTTTCACCAATGAAATAGGAAATTGTAAAACTCCCTGGATCTTTTAGCTTCATTGGAAGATTCTTTGAGATTAGAGAACTACAATCAGCTGTGAGGGTGACTATCTCTCCATCTTCCCACTTTCTCTTCTTAGTGACAAGTTCCTTTAGAAACTTGGCATAGTGTGGAACTTGATCTAGCATCTCTAGGAAAGAGACACTTTTTGAATATTCTTCATTTTCTCCATGAAACGGAGAAATTTCTCATCCATTCTCGACTTTCTCTTTACCCTCTGAGGATAAGGTAGAATAGGGACCATTGGTGGTGGTGGTACATACACTTCTTCCTCCTCCGTAATGTTTTTTTGTGGAACCTTATCTCTTTAAACTTCTCCCTCCTTATCTTTATTTGGATTCTCCACATCACTCTCCTTAGCCTTCTCTTTGACTAATTGAGAAGCTAATTCCTTGCCACTTCTCAAGGAGATTACATTAACTTAGCCTCGAGAATTTGCTTCAGTAGAACTTGGGAGAGAGCCAGATGCTCTTTGGGCATTTGTATTTGTAATTTCCCCAAGTTGTACTTCCATGTTGCGCATGGCAGTCACTTGCCCTTTTAGAAAATGTTCCAAATTGTTCTGCCTTGCTTCTTGGGCCGCTAATGCCTTCAAAATTTGACTTTGGTTGTGATGAGTGTTAAATACACTCATTATTCGTGTCATTTTATTAGGTTTTTCTTAGTGTTTCAAGTTGATTTAGTTGTGTTTTAGTCGTCATAGTATTAGTTTTCGTTCATTGTTTGTTTATGTTGAGTTTATCATTTTTCATTGAGTTTTCTTGTGTTTAGGAGCTTATTCGAGGTGAAGTGGAGTACGATTGAGCAGACACGCGAAGGTATGGATGAGAAGGAAGTCGCAATGCTAAGGAGTGCTTAGCATGAGAAGCTGGCGCACGCCAACCCTTTATGGCGCATGCCAAGTAACTGTTACTCAAACGACCATTCACTCAGATGACCAAATACACTCGAAGATGGAAATCGCAAAGACCTGGCACATACCATATAAAGCTAGCGCACGCCAGACCAGTCTGACAGAAGTAAAATAATCTGAGTATTGGACAAACAAAATATCAAGATTTGACAAGGGCGGCTTAAAGCTTTCAGGAAAGGAAGGGGACAAGTTGCTGACTCCTTTTTAGATATTTTAGAGTAGATATTTTAGTTAGATAAGTTAGATTAGATATTTAGTTTACTATTACATTAGTTAGTATAGAGGCTAGTTTTGCTTTGTAAAGAAAAAAGAGAGACAAGAAGTGCAAGGGAGAGGCACAAAATAGACAAAACACTAAACTCTCTCTGCTCTTGGACATGGAAGTGAAGGCATGAAAGCTTGAAGATCTCGGTTAAGCTTTCTTTCCTTTGCTCTTCCTTATATAAATAAAGTAGTATGCTGTTTATTATCTAGTATGTTTGAATAGTTTGCTGTGAGTTTTGTGCCTTATTGCCTTGTTTGTAGCCACAGTTTAGAGGGTTAAAATGTGTAGGAACATATTCTTATTAATGAGTTTATTCCCATGCTTCAACTTGCTTGATCACCATGTTGTTGTACTTAGTTAAATCTTGAGACCGAAAGGAGATAGGTTTGATGGAGAGGTTAGTTTGATGATTAGTTGCTTTAAAAGAAGAGAAATCTTCCTTAGTTACTGATTGTACTTTGAGAGATATGCAAAGTTGGTTTTTAACTTAGTTTAGTTGGTTGGTGGAGTCAAAAGAACATATCTAACCTTCTAAGCTTAGTTAAGGATCAATTTAGATCTTTCTAGTGCGAAAGTATAGATTGATTACTTTTGAAACACTCGTACCATGTCACATGCTTCGTTTACTCTCTGAATCACTTGGTTACATTGGCTTTTAAGGTACTTAGCTCACTATTAGCTTGTGTGTTGTTGATAATCTTTTTTATAACCAAAACTATCTATATGTTTGTTCTTATGCTCTTTTTGTTTGATGTTTAAGCCTTGAGTTGACTTGAGTTCAATAACAAACTTCATAATCTGATCCTAGTTAAGTAAGTAAACCTTAGAGTAGGCCTAACAACTCAATCTCTATAGATCGACAAACCTATACTTACTCATTATTGCAATCTGCTACAAATCTGCTGCTAAATTGGCGCACGCCATACCAAGTTGGCGTACGCCAGGTTATTCATCTGAGAGCTTTTTGCTCATGCCAAGAAAATTTGGCGCGTGCCTTAGCTTCCAATTGGTTTGAACATTGGCATACCATATATAGTTGGCATACGCTAGACTGACCCCTTGCATGAATGACCGATCATTTTATTAAGTAGATTTGAAGTAGAACTTATAATGGAGGCATTAGCGGAACAAGCTTGTGCCGGACCAGAACTGTTAGAAAAAGGACAAAATCAGGTTGTTAGATGATTCTCTAGTTTGTTGGATGAACTTCTCCACCTTGTCAAATCTCTCCTCAAGGGCTACCATTCTTTCTCCCAAAAATCCACGTGGTTGAAAACTAGGTGGTGGTCCTTGTTGTGGGATACATAAAGGCAATCCTTTATCAGGAATGATTGCCATACTATCATCATTGTTTCTTTCTTTCCATGAGAAGTTAGGGTGATTTCTCCATCCAGGATTGTATGTAGAGGAATATGGGTTATTTCCCATTCGGTTTCCTCTATGTCCTTGACCACTAACAAAATTGACCTACTCTATAGGCTGGTTCATCATGGCACATTGACTAATCTTGTGACCAATGTTGCTACAGGCTTTGCAATGCTGTTGTACAACAACATCATTAACTTTGTTTAGGGTCAAATCATGCAACTGCTTTGCCATTAAATCTAATGCACTTGAAAAGACTAGGAAGCATCAAGTTCAATCATCCCTATTTTCTCGCTTCGCTCAGTTACCTCCCTTTATTCTCTGATGGGTTGTTTTTTCTCTCATTGGTGATTATCATGTTTGTTACTGCCAGCTCTTCCAGAATATGGTGCGCTTCACCCCTTTCCTTTCTCAGGAAATTTCCATTATAAGCAGAATCAACAGTTCTCATTGTTGTTGGTGACAGGCTGAAATAAAAAGTCTTAAGCAGAGACTCCTCAAACAAACCATGGTGCAGGCATTTTTATTTCAAATCCTTAAATCTCTCCCAAGTTTCACTCAAAGACTCTCCTTCGTATTGTTCAAAGTTGGTGATCTCCATAACGAGCTTGTTACTCTTTGAGTATGGGAAGTATTTGTCAAAAAAAGCATTTTCCAATTGCTCCCATGTGGTTATTAGAGTATCTTTGAGTTGCTTATACAAAAGTTTAGCCTTGTCCCTTAGTGTATATGGAAACATTCTTATCTTTACAACATCATCAGATGCTCCAGGATACTTAAAGTTATCAGCTAATTCCATGAAGTTTCCGAGATGTTCATTGGGGTCTTCATTAGGCAATCCATAGAACTAACCCAAAACTTGAAGCATATGAATCATGGCTGGCTTAATTTCGAAGTGATTGGCTTCAACAGCTGGCCATTGGATTCCAGTTAAAGCTCCTTCATATGTTGGTCTTCCATAGTCCATTAAAGAAGGTCGAGGGGCATGAACTCCAGCCTTTTTACCCTCTTGCCTTTGGTCTATTCTTTCTTTCTCTCGTCTCTCCTTCCGTAATGACCTTTTAATTATGCTATTTCCACTTCAATTTCCAATAGAGAATTATTATTGGAACAGGTTAAGGGCATGCATGTAACTTGTCAAGCAAGACAAAGTCACTTAGTTAAAAAGTAAAAATAAAAAGTAAACAAAAATATTATAATCCAAGTTTGTAAAATGAATTGAGAGTCTATATCTCAATCCTCAGCAACATCACTAATTGATCAATTGGATTCGCTACCTATTCTACCTTAACACCAGATGATCGATCTTCCGTTAAGTCTATCTGGTGTACGTCGAGTCCTTTGGCGTGCGCCAACCTTCGACCAATCCAAAGCTCAGGCGCGTACCAACTACACTAGGTATGAGCCAAAGGCTCTCGGATGAACAAACCTGGCATGCGCCAAGGGGGTTTGCGTGCACCAATTTATCAGTAGAATTGTAGCGAATTGCAACAATGAGTAAGTAAGGGTTGTTGTACACAGGGATTGAGTTTTTTAGGCCTACTCTTTGGTTTACTTACGATTCTAAGATCAGATTATGAAGTTTGGTTTGTTGAACACACGATCTAAAGTCTAAAACACAAATATAAAGAGCACTAGAAATGACACTTAGATAGTTTGTTTACAAAATAGATTTTAAACAACTTAAAAGACAAAAGTGAGCTAAGTACTTAAAAACCCAATGTAATCATTTGATTCAAGGGGTATTTGAAGCATGTGACATGGTTCGAGTGTTTCAAAGGTGACCAATCTACACTTTTGTGCTAGATTGGTCTAAATCGATCCTTAACTAAGCTTATAATGGCAACATGTGCTTTCACCCCCAAAAGCAATATAAACTTAGCTTAACTAAGATTTCTCTTCTTTCAAAGTAACAAATCATCAAACTAACATCTCCATCAAACCTATCTCCTTTCAGTCTCAAGATTTAACTAAGTACAAAGGCTTGGTGATCAAACAAGTCAAGCATGGCAATAAGCTCTTTAATAAGAACATGTTCCTACACATTTTAACCCCACTAAACTGTGGCTACATACAAGGAATCAAGGCACCAAACTCACAACAAACTACTCACACATGCTTGATATGAACATTAAAAGCAATAACAAGAACAAAATATATATTTATTAAACAAAGGAAAGAGTAAAAATGAAGAAGACTTATCAAAGTCTCAAGCCTTTTCCCCTTTTCAACAGCTCGTCCAAGAGAGAGAGAGGTCTAGTTTTTTGTCTATTTTACACTTCTCTCTTCTTGCACTTAGAAAGGAAAATAGCCTATATACTAAGCTTAGAACTCAAATAGTTAATAAAATATCTAAACTAAAATATCCTAAGCTAAATATCTTCCCAAAATATCTACTAAGTCAGCCAATTGTGTTTCCCTTCCTCCACAAAAGACTTAGGCCGACTTGCTTTATCCCCCATTTGTTTGTCCAACACTTAGCCATTTTTTCATTTTTGTCAGTTTACCCTAGCGTACGCCAGCTTCACTTGGCGTATGCCAAGTCTTTAGTTTTCTCCTTCTTCGAGTGCGCCTGTTCGTCTGCATGAATGGTCGTTTGAGTAATGGCTCCTTGGCGTGCGCCAGCTACCCATGCTTTGCACTCTTCGCCTTGGCAACTTTCATCTTGTCCTTGCCTTCGTGTGTCTGCTCAATGGTCCTCCACTTCTCCTCAAATAGGCTCCTAAAAAAAGGAAACTCAATGAAAAACAATAAACTCTATAAAAACACACAATGAACAAAAACTAACACTATGACAACTAAAATGCAAATAAATCAACCTAAAACACTAAGAGCAACCTGCTAAAAGGACACGAGTAATGAGTGTTTTTCACACTCATCAATAATCTTTGCCGTTAATTGAGTATGTTAACTTAGATGGAAAAAAGAAGGTTGAATGTGATTATCAGTTGTGTAAGAAGGTAAGGATGAACAATAAGTAAACAATGGAGCACTATTCAAGATAAGAAAATAAAAAACATCATTAATTTGTCTTTGAACATGGTGATTGGGTCTGGTTGCATCTAATGAAGAAGCATTTTCTAACACAATGACATTCTAAATTGTTAACACAAGGAGATGGTCCCTTCGAAGTTTTAGAATACATAAATGACAATACTTACAAACTTGACTTGCTTTATGAGTATAATACAACTGTAAATTTTAATGTTTCTAACTTCTTCCCATTTAATGTAGGTGATAATTTGATGATAAATTCTTTTCAAGATCAAGAGGAGGGGACAATTTTGATTTGAGTTTCAATTGGATCAGTTAGTTATACATGTAAGGGCAAATAAGTTTTAGTATGAGTTTAATATGATATTAAAGGAGGTTTAGGCTCAAAGCACGTCTTTTAAGTCCATTGGAAGATAATCTATAAGTGTAATGCATGTGCATCTATTGGTAATTTTGTAGGAGTGATTTAACTAGTTTTTAGAAATTTACTATCTTATAAGAATGAGAGTTGTACAATAATGCATAATGATTTTTTTAATTCTTAGGATAATATTCGTTTTAAACCTTATTTAGGTAGTTTGATAAATTTGAAATTCTTTATAACTTATTTTGTTGACTTTGGAATTTAGCCAAGTTAATTTTAACCTCTTTTTAATGGAGCCACAAATTTAATAAGAAGACATATTAGTTTTGGTCAAGAATTGATGTGAGTTTTAGATTTCTTTTGGTTGTTACAAGTTAGATTCTTTAGCTAAGATGTTCACTTATCAAACAAAAATTTTGTCTCTACCTATGGCATATTTTTATTGCATCGAGTTTCATGTTTTAATATATATCCTGGGGTCTTTAGAGCAAGAATCAGAATTTTATTTTGCATATGCCTACATAAAATGACAAAAATGCTTCTACATTTTGAAAAAACCTCTCTCCATCATCTTTTTCCCCTTTGATCTTCTTCCTCCAACCTTCTACTAAAAATAATTAAACTCAATTTATCTTAATCATAATAATAATTAATAGGAGAATCTAAATTTGAGAACTACAAACACTTATCACTTGGATTACAATCTAAGATAATGGATGCTATGACGTATTTTTTCCAAAACCCTTAACCTCATGTTAGCATGGCTCTATATGACTATCCTTAATAGACATCAAAACAACCATTCTTTAGACCTACCTTGACATACACTAGACATTTCATAGGCTTTAATCTTATTTCCCTGTATGATACCTCAATTGAGTTTTCTGTTGGACCTTTTATCAATTGATTAATGATATTTTCATTTTACTTTACATAGTCTAAAGATATTACATTCATTATCAATAATATTTTAGCATATTTATTGTATGGCTTATATGTTTTAGATTTTTCATTATAAATATTACTTTATGCTCTTCTAATAGCTATCATAGTGCTAGCTAATACAGAGGCACTAGTTTTGACCATAACAACATATCCTTTAAGAATCTTCAGGGCTGATATACCTCTTCAGTTGCTAGTCCAACACTATGAATTTTTATTCCATAATTGATCTAGCAATGCGAATTTGTTTTGCATAATATTCATAGGACCACTTCTCTAATTTATATCTGCTGATGGATTTTATATTCTTAGAGCTCGAGATCTAATTTGAGTATTAATACCATACATATAACTCTAGAATAGTATAGTTGTCACATACATTTTATACAATTCTTGCAGAGACTTGACATCACATTTACAGAATTGTAGAGACTTGAAACCACATTCATAGGAGTTCTTGCAATCACATTGATATCCTTATCAAATTGATCCTAAGTACATAATATTAACTTTGACATATTAACATTGGGAAAGCACATAACTTTATGATGTATTGGTGATTTTCATCCCAAGTATCACATCAACTTATCTCATATTTTTCATGTCAACTTTTTGTTAAATTATTTTCTTGGTAATTTTGATATTATCATTATCCAAAATCAACATGTCATCTACGAAAGATATACTATGACGTAGTATTTATCGTTCCCTTTCATGTAGAAATATTATCACACTACTCTATCTAAAACAAGTTTGATAGTGAAAATGCCTTAAGCGCATATTAGAATTTGGTTATGTACGATAAAATAAGGCTCAGCAAAATAGTACATGCTTATATACTGAGTTACCTATAAGTACTATGGATTTCTATTTTTTTAAGGGATATAAATTATATCAATGGATCAGTCATAAACTATGTGAACAAAAGAGATATAAGACTTTTTGTATGATTAAGTTTATTCTTAAATACGGTAATAAACTACTTCTAATTTTTACTTTATTTTTATGTTAAATTAAATTTCAACAAAATTTTTATGAATTTATCTTGTGAGAATTCTTCTAAATATTGATTAATTCTTTACTTATTTAATTTTATTTAACCTTAATCAAAAGATTGAGATATTTATCCCAAAACAAGGTTAAATTTGAAACTTGTCAAAATCAAGATTGTTTATATTCTCATCCATCGTATAAGTGCCTCACTAATGCTTAGTTTCTTGATGGTTAAAGTTCTCTTTTGTAGGTTAAAGTAATAAAATTTTGGGAAGACATTTATAATCATATTTAAGTAGTTCATGCAATAGGATATCTACTTTAACAACAAACCTATCTTTGTGCAAGTAATAAAGGATTAAATTGTGGTTATATCGAGTAAATATAACTTGATACAAAAGAGGTTTTGGGTATTCTTTGGCCTTGTTTCTCACAATAGAGATCAATTTGCCACAAGTAAAAATCAACTCTTGTCAAGGCTAGGAAAAGAGAATTATCTTTTGCTAACTAAGCAAGCTTTCTTGTTCAACGATTACGTGTGACTCAAAGAGAAAGTTTGAAACTTCTTTAACAAATAACTACTTATAACTTGAAAAGAAGAGCTTGAAAACTTACTTGGCAAGAAGGAACAAGTAAAATCATATGTTTAAGAACAAACAACAACTTATAAGAACAAATAGCTAAACTCATATGTTCAAGAAGAAACAACTACTTATAAGTTTGAATGAATAACTATATTCCTATGTTCAATAAAGAAAAGTTATGATCATGTAGTGGTAAAGTCAAAATAGCATTTTGTAGAATATAGTTGTCTAGGTACGTGCTCAACATCTATGTAAGTTTTAATAGTAGTATATTTGTAAGAGAATTGATATGCTCATAAGGTTTCTAGAGAGCCTGTAACTTTAGAGTGGTACCCAAACATTGACTTTAAACCTAGTGTGTAGTTATTAATGATCCTGGTAAAAATAAAATGATACCTAACCAAGTCCAATAAAGCTAATAATTAAGGTTTGGAAGTGCTCTTGTAAAACTTAAGGGTTTACAAGTGAACCTAGTAAAACTTATTTTATGCCTTGTATTTTTTATTTGCTATAGTAAAAAGAATGTACATTGTTAAAAAGTTGATGTAAGCTCAAGTAGAAAGAGATGAATCGTTATATATATGTTATCAACTCTCTCACTCTTCTCATTTTCATTAATGCTAATTATTTTAGTACCAACAAAAGTCAAAAAATGTGCAATGTGGCCTTATTCACTCCATCTTATGCCCCTTATTGAACCTACTATTGATATCAGAGTAGTTTCCTTACCTTAAGCATTACATTTGACATTTTAATTAAATATGCAAAATTAAAATCTAAGAAAAAAAAATTATGACTACCATATCAAATCTCATATTTACTAAAGGTCAATCTAGAACAAAATCTCAATTATTTGATGGAAGGTATTATTCCTTTTAGAAAGAGTGAAGATTTTCATTCAAGCCAATAATTGGTAAAGGTGTTGAAGATGGTCCATATACGATAAAGCAAAATGAGAGAGTTTTGAAGCCTAAAGAGACTTGGACTCTAGATAAGGTAAACAAGTTATAGATAAAATTTAAAGCTATAAATATGGTATATTATCTTTCAATGCTTGAGAGTTGATAAAATCTTTATATGTTCTCTAGCCAAAGAGATTTTGAATAAACTTGAAGTTATTCACAAAGATACTAACCAAGTGAAAGAATCTAAGATAAACATTTTCAAATATAAATATGAGCTTTTCAAGATGTTGGATAATGAGACCATTAGTGAGATAATGATAAAATTTTACTAACATAGTAAATGGGTTGAGATTTTTAGGCAAACACTATACTAATTGTGAAGTTATTTATAAATTATTTAGAAGTTTGCGTAAGGTATAGTCTTCAAATGTGACACACTCATTGAAGAAGAAAAGAATTTAAATGTCATTTCTGTTGATAAAATTGTTGGATCACTTATAACTCACAAGATCAAAATGAATTGGTAGTCAAATGATAACATAAAGAAGAACTCTAACTCCCATAAAAACGAACCTACCTTGCCATTTTGATTCAAAGTTAAAAGAATGGAAAATTGATTCAAGTGAATTAAAAGAAGAAGATGCAGAAGTAGTCATATAAGTTAAATACTTCAATAAGTTCTTCAAAATGTTGACATTTTCCAATAAGAAAATCCACAAAAGAAAGAAAATATGAAAGAAAATATGCCATGTTGCTCCAAATGCAAAATTGAGCTAGCTCTTTTAGATGAAATTATTAAGGCTCTCAAACAAGAGTGAAAGAATAAAGTCTAAAAAAATTATTCATGTAATTGCTCATATGTCTCAGCCCACAAAATTCATTGGTCGCCCAAAAAAATGAAAAAGTTCATTATAGACTAATTAGAGATATTTTTACTTATTATAAGGTCACACATCTAGCTAATGATTGCTAGAATGATAATACCTCTAGAATAAAGAAAATTTGAGTTTCTAAAGGAACGTATGTTTTATCTAAAAAATTGCACTCAATCGCATTTGGGTATAAAAATTAAAGACTTAGTTGTCTTAGTAATATGTCTTATAGCTCATCATTAGTCAAACTACGAATGGTACATTGATAGTGGATGTATGAGACATGAAAATGGAGATAGAAGGTTCTTCTCCATTATAAATAAAAAGGAAGATACGAAGGTTAGATTCAAAGATAATGGACAAGGCATAATTATCAATCAAGGCATAATTATCTCTAACTTTTATTAGAGATATGCTGCTTGTTGATGATTTGAAGCATTAATATATCCTAGAAAGTTAGGAAAAGTTAACATGAGAACATTATCCAAACTTGCAGAGCAAAAAACTAGTTAAAGGTATACCAATCTTATCGTTTTATAATAATAAACTCTCTGAGGCATGCGTCAAGGGTAAGTATGTTAAATCATCTTTTTATAAAAATTTATTTTTGTCCACTTCTTGACCATTAGAGTAGATCGTCATAGATTTGTTTGGACTTGATCGTATATAAAGTCTTAGAGAAACATACTACAGTTTGATATTTGTTAATGACTACTCAAGTTTTATATGAGAACACTTTTTAAGATTAAAAAGTGAACCTACCATCATATTTGTTAAGTTTTGCAAAAAGATGGAAAAATAAGAAAAGCTCTATAATTATAAAGTTGAAGAGTGATCATGAAACAAAATTTAAAAAAGAAGAGTTCAAAAAAGTCTTATGATCAAAATGGATTTAGCCACACGCTTCTCCTCCTAGAGCACGTGAACAAAAAGGTTATAAAGAAAAGTTTAATTAAATCTTTGTTCAAAATGACTTTGTATGAGCTATACCAGGAAGAAAACTAAATATTGGTTACTTTCATGTATTCAGGTTCATATGCTTTAATGTTAAAAGTGATGAGACTATATTTTTTATTTATACAAATAACTCCAAAACCTATCAAGTATTCAACAAGCAAAGCAATAATCCGCACACATCTTATCTGATGAACAAGCCATATAATCAGTAAAGGAAGTGGTTTACCTTTTCGATGAAGAGAACGATGAAGGGTATATAGTTGATATGAATGATGAATTGGAGAAAGATATAATGCCCAAAAGAAACCTCCACCCTCTGAGAGTGTAGAATCATCAAAAGTCATTCTCTTACGTATGTAATCAATAATCCATTCTAAGAATATATACTCAAATAGTAATTCATAATACTCGTACATATATCATATTTTTAACTCAGGTTAAATGAAAAGATATAAGTGGTGCCATATATAATGAATTTTGGATGATTTCTATGAATGAAGAGTTAAATCAATTCAAGAGACGCAATCTATGGATGCTTGTTCCAAGACCAACCAATCATCCTATTATAGGAACCAAATGGGTCTTTAGGAATAAGATGGATGAAAAAGCTATTAAAAATAAGGCTAGATCTATATCACAAGTTTGTTTACAAGGAGAGGGAATAAACTACAATGAAACAATTGAATCTATTTGCAGATTAGAAGCCATTCAATTGCTTTTAGATTTTGCATGCCATATAGACTTCAAACTTTACCAAATAGATGTACACAGGGTATTCCTAAATGTTATCGTAAAAATAAAAAGTTTATGTACAACAACCACCTAGTTCTAAAAGTGTATTGCTCAATGGTATCTTAAAATAGGAAGTGTATGGTTTGAAGCAAGCTCCTTGAGCTTGATATAAGAAGCTCGGTGAATTGAAAAAAGTTTCAAAAGGAATAATGTTATTAAGGGTTTAAAGAATAATTTGTTGTTTGTACGAATATATGAAAATTATACATGCTTGGCATAATAAATGCTACAATTTGTAAGTAGTTATAAAGAACCATGCAAATAGAGTTTGAGATAAGCATGAAGGGAGAATTAAAATAGGGCAAATTACCCTCTAGTCCTTAGTCTTTACATAATTCTCCTATCGGGTCCCTCTTTTCTCATAAATGAGTAATCCGTCCCTATTTTGTTTAAAAGTATTTGTCTGGGATCCCCACCAACCAAATCACACATCTTTTTTATTTTTTGTCATGTAAAATAACAAAAGTACCCTTCAGTAAAAAAATTAACAAAAAAAAATAATCCCGACCAAATCCAGTCGTCACTGTCCACTTTGTCCAGGATTTTGTCCTTTCCTCTAACGACCAATTCACCCTTTCCAACTCTGGGATGGCGAGCTTTGTCTCTAGGACCTCGTCGTTGAGTTTTTTGCCCGATTATTCATCGAACAGACCAAGGATCTTAGTTGCCTTCTCGATCGATAACCTCCAAAATCATGTTGGGAGTGCAATCGAGGCAAGCTTCATCTCTCAGCCTCGAGGGACAAGACAATCTGCCTTTGGAATTTGCTCGAGAGTGCAAGTATATCATCTAGGATGGGGATGTGTGTTCTGATTAGGTTAGCTACATTAGTTTCAACCCTAACACGACCCAACCAACGATTGTCTTGACCATCGCGTGAAGGTCTGGAACCTGTCCAGCTGCAAGCTCCATTCTACGCTAGATAGCCACAGTGGACCTGGACCCATCTCTTTGTTTTCGAATCCAATTTCAAGTTTGCTTCTCTTAGACTTGGACCCATCTCTTTATTTTAGGTTTCTTCCCTTCAAAATTCAAAATTCATCGCTTTTCAAGGGAATACAGGGGACGAGGGTTGGGGGTGGTTGTTGACCTTTTCGAGTCTGATATGGTAGCAATTTGGGGTATAGAGAGGATGGTGGTTGGGAGTTATTGTCGGTGACTGGGGGTGGTTGTCCGGGTTTTTAAATTTTTTTTATCTTTTGTGTAAGGGTATTTTTGTCATTTTACATGACAAAAAATTAAAACAAAGGTCTAATTTGGTCGGTGGGGACCCGAGACAAATAGTTTTTAATTAAACAGGGATGGATTACTCATTTATGTGAAAGGAGGGACCCAATAGGAGAATTATGTAAACACCAGGAACTAGAGGGTAATTTTCCCATTAAAATATTTTCTTAGTCTTCCTATAAGTCAAACTAAAAAGAAAATACTCATTAGTCAAACTAAGTATACCAAAGATATCTTAAAGAAGTTAGACATAATGAAGTTGACTGAAACGAGTGCTCATATGGTTGCTAGCACGAGACTAGATAAGGGTGAGAATAGTGTCTCTTTTGATTAAAGAAAGTATCGAGGTAATGATCAAATACCTACTTTATTTAACTTCTAGTAAACTTAATATATTATTCAATGTTTGCATGTTTGCTAGGTCTCAGTCTAATTCTATTGAATCTCATACTTTGCCTATTAAGAGGATATTTAGAAAATGGATAATTGACTTAGAAATTCGGTATGCTAAGAAAAGTAGATTTGAGCTTATTTAATATTAAGATGCTGATTATAGAGGTTGCAAGCTAAATAGGAAGAGTATATTGGAAACATGCAAACTTCTTGGAAACATATTGGTATCATAATTTTGTAAGAAGCAAAATCTCTGTGCCTATCTTTATAGCCTAAGTTGAGTACAATTTTGTTGGATGTTTTTGTTCTCAACTTCTTAGAATGAAACAATAACTCTATGACTATGATATAAATTTCAATATAGTAACTATTATGTATGATAATACTATATTTGCCTTCGTGAAAATTTGGTTCAACTATAGGCACAAAACACATTGAAATTAGGTAAGAATTTCTTAGAGATCATGTCTAAAAGGTTGATATAGATCTACATTTTATATTGCTAGAAAATCAACTCAGGTACGTCTTTACCAAACATTTGTATATAGGAAATTTTGATTAAATAAGAAGAGTTTGGATTAACAAATAAAAAAGGAGTTCAAACTCAAAAGTTGTGATATATTAAGAGTTATTCTCATTCATTTTAAGGAATAATGTAAAATAATCATCGGAGAAGCATCGTAATCACTTATAAAACCTTTCAAAACCTTAAAAACTACCCACAAAGAAGAATCTATGAATCTTTTAGTTGAAAAAGAGAGAGAAAGCTTTTGAATCATCTTTTATAGAAAGGGGGGAGTCTTCCATGATGAAGCACAAAAACAAAATCCACTTCAAAGAAATATTCCAAACACTCCCAAGAGAAAGAACCATAGATGGAAGAAAAGTTACATGCTAAGGAGCAAGAGGAAAAGCCCCAATGAAAAACTATGAGTTAAGAAGATGAGTGAGAGAAAAGGGAGAAGATAAAGTTGTGGAAAAGAAAGAGCATATTTTCCAAAAGAGAGGCCCATGTAAAAAGGGTGAAACCTTCTAATAGGAAGAGTTCTTCTTCCAAAGCCACGAAGGATAAAGTAGTTCACAATGAAGAAAAAGTAGAAGATGATATATAGACTAACTCTGACATAAAAGACCTTTAGAAGAAGGTACTTGCCTAAATGATAAAAACCAATAATAATTCATCTTATATATGAGAAGTTTGCAAAAAATGATGAGTTCCTTGAATGGTTTAGTATCTTGAGTTTTAAGAAGCTCATAAATGGATGGATTGTAGATAAAGAAAAAACATTACCAATGAGTTTTTGTAAAAAGGGAAGATTTGTTAAATCTATTTGGTCTATTAGGTCTTATGATAATAAACTCTAGGATAAATATTAACAAAGTAAAGAAATTCTATGCTACTTTTATCACTATGGTAAGTTAGAGTGTAGAGTAACTAAAGGTTCTAGATATGATACTAGTTCCCTGCAATGGTTTTATAGGAATGATTTCTACACTATCAATTCTTAGGATTTAGGAGAAATGCTTAGGATAAATATCAAAGGACTAAGTTTAGTGAAATACAAGAATAAAAAGCTTATATGGCTAGAGAGCATAAAAAAGCTAACCAAAGCCTGAGAAAGATAAGTAAAAATTATAATATGAGTATTGAAGGAGAAATTGTTTGATCAAACTTGTGGTCTCTATTATTGGGTGAACATCAGGATTGAGGAGTGACCTTGTGAGAGCATTTTTGAACCAAAGGTGGATACTATCATCTTCAAATTTACATTCACAAGGTAATTGTATGACGTAGATAATTGAGATATCCTACAAATATTTTTTTGTCCCATCTTTTTGAGAAAGTGGTAAGAGGATGAGGGCTATTTTTGATTTAATTGAGCATAGAGCCTTAAAAAATCTTATTCTAATTTTTTCACTCTAAATAGCCCTTCTAGCCAAGCCTTTCATTTACAATGTAACTTTTTGTCATAGTTACAATAATTTAGATCATAGTTAATAATATTGTTACTCAAGGAACTTTATAAAGTTACCAAAGTAACTTGACTATTTGAACTTAAATAAGGTATTAGCTATTGAAGCCAATAAGAAGGTATTAGTGTCAATAAATGTCCTTTATAAAAACATTATAACTAATAGTTTCTTTACTTGTTAACTAAACGGCAAATGCTATTGTCATGGAAAATTCTGAATTGAATAATAGAAAACCAAAAGACTTTGCCAACTTACAATCTGGGTGTGTCCCTTCTTCTCTTGTCCTTGCTAGGTATCTCTAGTAGGACAGATCCTTCACATGCCTAAAGTAATTTTACATTCATTATCAACTTTTGTTTGATTAAATTCTACTACACTATGTCAAGTGGTATTATAACCTTATGTGTGTTGATCTAATCATGCCATCTGAGTGTGTTCCTTATTCTGTAACCCTTTTTTACTTTCACCAAGTAAATTTGTTATTGATTTACCCTACCTGTTAGATAAAGCTCTTAAAAAGACATCATTATCTCACTAGGTAAATTTGTTACCTCATACATCTTGTGATACCCTTACTTAGCCTACAAACTAAGAAATTAACATGAAAGACCTCGGCATAGATAAACACCTTAATGATATGAAGGCCTTGATGCTGGAGGTTTAATGCACTTGTAAACTTTGGAATTACAACCCCTAGTTATCATATAAGCAAGCACAGAAGCAAATATAGGTGTTGATAATCAAGATGGCACAGAGTTAGTGCAATAGATAATGTTAAGTTGTCATGAAGATAAAGGAGGTCATGGTGGATATAGTGGGTGTGTGTTAGCTAGAAGGGAAAGCCCTTAAAATATATTATGGAGAAGTTAAAGCCCTTTATTGAGTAGATCATCTAATTAAGATGAATATAGAGAAGTTGTATGGTGTTATGAATATAGAACAATTCTTGATCTAGCTTGACTCTATAAAGAAGTATTTGGATTCCTGGGATCTGACCAAGAAGCAAAACTTTAATTATGCGACTTTTAATTTAGAGTCTAAAGCCATTATATGATGGAGAAAAGAGCAAGAATCAAGGATGAGACATGTATTAAATCCAATTCATCATTAGGAATCCATGAAGTAGGCCTTGAGGGAGTAATTCTTGTGAGTGGCTTAGCAGTAATCTTTGTAATTGTAATTCTTGTCTTATTCTCAAGGTAATATTCAATTGACAAATACATGGCTGAGTTTATTGGTTGGCTACCCAAAATGATGTCGAATGGAATCACACTAGTAGATTGCCCATTATATTGATAGGTTGAAATACAAAGTAAAGAGTAAAATGGAGTTTGGCAATTTTTGGCATTTAGGATACGTGTTATAAAACTAGAAAGATTGGAGCTACCTTCAAGAAGAAGAAGAAGAAAAAGTGGTACTAAATCATAAGTCTAGCTTAAACCAATACCCCACTATTCCTTAATATATTATTGACAAGAATATGGATCAAGTAGTGGATGTCAAGTTCCCACCAAGGAATTAAATATTCTCATAATTATCACAAAAAACAGAAGGAAGTAAAGTATAGTTCTAGCATAAAAAATTTAAATGTAATACACCTAGACATAAATCAGTAAATGCCCAAGGAGGAAGTTCTCTGAATTCTATAAAAGGGAGGAAAGAGGCGAGCATTCTAGTGCCTTTTATGTACTATAGTGGATGAGAGCAAAGAATAAGAACTTCACAATTACACCCTTGGTCCACTACCATAGTTTTTCCTAGGGGCATCGTCACTTCCATCTATTTGTCACAATTATTCCGAGTTAACTTGTGTCTCCATACAAAGAGTTTAGCAATAAAGGAGTGCATAGCTCTTGAATCAAATAAGGTATTTACAAAACTGCCAGCTACTAAAAACTTGCATGTCGGTAGAAGATTTCTAAGTTATCATGCAATTCAAGCAGGGTAAGTAAAGTAATTATTAAGAAAATTTTACCTATGACCACGTCCCCTTTCTATCTAGCATCTTCTTGGGTGAGTGCATAAACTTGAGCTATGGGTCTAGGCATTGGGTTGGCACTGGCTTAAGTGGGAGCACATGTAGCAAGGTTTGGGCCCGAAGTTCTGGGTAGCTAGCGACTAGATGTCTCACCTTTCCACATTTGAAATAAGCCTCAATGGTCTACCTGCATTGCTCCTCGGAGTGTCCTATATGCTTTCACCTGGCACACCATAAGCTAGAGTTCTTATTAACCCCACCAACTCCTGGATTAGGTTATAAGATCATTTTGCTAGTTCTCTTTCCTGACTCAGACCCAATTTCCTCTTAGCTGGTTCCTTATCTTTTCTTCAACATAGGTTTTGCTCCACTACTAGTGCTCTTTCAAGCACATCCTTGTAAGTGAGCAGTAAAAAAGGCACCACATGGTCTCTAATCTCTTTAGGAATTCCATCTTCAAATTTTCAGGCTCGGGTATCTTCGTCCATGGAGGCAATAGACTTGAACATTGAGAGACGTGTGAACTTCTAGTTGTACTTTGTCATTGTCATCTCCCTGAATCAGCTGATCAAACTCATACGCCATCTCTGTCGAGGAGCAGGGATAAAATATTCTCTAAAATCTTTGAGGAAAGCTTCCCACCTGTAAGCTCCAAAAACTTGATTGCTCCCAGCTAGTAAATTACTGAGTACTCGTTTCTGAGTTTCCCACCATCGGAGGGCATCACCAGTAAGTACATAAGCAGCAAACTACTCCATCTCAGCTCACGTGGTCTAGGCTATCTGGAAGACCTTCTCTATCTCCATAACCCAATCCTCTACATGTACAGGCTCCTCGGTACCATTAAAACTAGGTGGCTTGACTTATTGAAATTCACAATATCAAGCAGCTGCTGACTGAGGTTGCTATAACACTACTGACTAGGGAATGGTTATTGCCTGTTGTTGTTGGTGTTGTTGCTATTGTTGAACTAGTAAACCCAGAATTTGGAGCTGTGCACTATTAACGTTCATCCCTTAGGTGTGCATTAGAGGAGGTATCAAATTCATAGAGTTTGTAGCATTGACTAATTGCTCATTGGAAGCAAAATGAGCATCAGATTTAGCCTGCACTTCAGGGTCTACCTCTTGAGCACCAGCAGGTAGTTCCTGTATAACCCTAGTAGCAAGAGGCAGTAGACTCACTGCTGGATTCCTAACTTGCCAAGGACTAGCCTGCCTAAAACCAACCTACGTAGAACCAGCCTACCTAGAACCTGCCTGCCTCAAACTAGCTTGCTTAGAACATTGCCCCTTAGATGTAGCGCTTCTTGTCTGAGGTGCCATGAGTCCTCAACCTGAAAGATTAGATTAACACTAACTTACTTGGTCACACCATTAGTAATGATCATATATCCCAAAATTATTTATTAGTAATAGATGGCATTCATCATAAGCAATATTCTAGGAACATGACATAACCATAATGATAGTATCATAAACTCATCAACTATATCGTAATCACAACATCACTCCATTCACCTACTCACTAAAATCACACACTCACTCAATCAATCATAAGTTTTTTAATGCAAAAATATGCATAAAAGCTTGACCCCAAAACTTGGCAAAAAACATGGTAGAAAACTTTAAATGGCCGTAACTTTCAAATGGCTGCGAATTTGAGCCCAAAACTCAATCAAATCAACGAGTCAAAAGTTATGGTTGTTCAAAGTTTGGGTAATTTTAACGCAAAAATCATGCAAGAATGTGCACCTAACTTCCTACCGCAACATCCACCGCAAACAATCTAAAAGAATATAAATATGGATATGAATACTCCCCTGGATCACTCACATGCATGCAAATATAAATATGGATGATTTTCTTGTAAAAGAATGCTCTGATATAATAAGATGTCACGCCCCAGAAATAGGTGTGACAATTGCCTTTATTAAAAAACAAAAACAAACAATCTGGAGCCTGTCTTAATACAAAACAAAAATATTCAATCTGAAATCCGAGTTCAAACAATGAAAAAGATACTGGATGATTTATGTATGTAGCTCTCATAAATCATGATCTCTACTTTCGTCCCAACACCCCAGCATCTGTCAACACGTAAGAAAACAACCATAGTGAGTCTTAAACTTAGTAAGGAACTCCACGACCTTTCTAAATCAACCAACATCCAAACATAACAATACACATTACATTCCAACATTACACATAACAATCATAATTACGGAGCTCTGGAGTCCATTCTCATTATGTCAGGATCTTTGTGGGGTACAAATAAATACCCAAACTATTCCTGCTAGGCTGGCCCACTAGACGAAAGGGTATCCTCTCTACGAGTCCAAAAAGTCCCCCACTCCCTATACATTTGATCAAACATACCTCAGGTTACCCGATAGCCCCTTATACGATATGTGTAAACTACATGGCCTACTTGGTATGGGACCATCCCACATGTTATCAATCTTGTCAATCAAAAATCCAAATCCACAATCACAATTTCGAATCCATAATCAATAATCTAAATACAATCTTATAATTTTGAATCAATAATCAATAATCAGAATTCATTTCTATCGATCCAAATCAGAATTTTAACACCAATCAATACACCAACAATTTCAGAATCACAACACAACTTAGCAATTTCACAATCACAATCTAAAATACAGAATTCACAATACAAAGCAACATATCAATCATGTACAAGGACAAAATTCACTTACCTTCAATTAGTTCTTAATCCCATGTCCTAGACTCACCCCTCCTCTCTTTTATTTACAATGGCCTAAACAGAATTAAGTTAATCTCTATAGAGAATTCCACAATCTAGGTCGAATAGCTAAAGAGCGAGACTTACCCTACGAATCTAGAATCCTTGCCTTAATTCCCTGAGAGTTCTGGATTAATAAGATTGTCCTTCTCAACTGGAATTAATGTTCTTGAGTCCTCTCTTAAGTGTACAATCTCGAGTAAGGAGATGAAGGGGTAGGACTTACCCGTAAGCTCTAATATGGTCGTTCCTTTGTTGTCCATTCTTCCTTGGTCCCTTTTCATTTGGCTGATCTATTCTCCTTCACAGAGAGGAGAATTTTGTGAGTCTTTCTGTAACCCTAGTTTTCTCATAACAGTTAAGGTTATATAGTGGTAATTTACCAATTACTCCCCAAAATAGTAGAAAATATCAAAAAGATTATTAACTAGAAACACTTATCAATTAACTTCCATGCAATTCTTACACCTTTACTCTTTTGGACCCCTTCAAATATGGTCTTGAGTTTCATAACAACTCTTTGCTAGTTGGCTGGCAGCCGTTCGCAATTCAGACTTCTTGTTGTGTCTCTTTGTTGTTCACTAGTAAGGATCCTTTGTAGGTACCTTGCTAGGTCTCCTACTAGCAAAACTTCTCGCATGTCTAGCTTGTTTAAGAGAGCGAAGAGTGATTCTATGCACTCGTATAGAGGCAAAATCATAGATGACGAGGAATAAATAATCCCGTATAGTGTCGCCCAAAAAATAACGAAAGGATGCCCGAAAAAATGATCGGGTCGGTGTTCGCTGAAAAATGACTGGAAAAGATGATCGGAGTTTGTATTCGTAAAAGAAATTGCTCGAAAAGATGATCGAAAATTTGGGTTCATTTTAGTAAGGTTATATCAAATATTTCAAAAATAAAGTAAAAAAAAATTTGCTAATGACATTAGTTAAGAACCATAAAATATAATTTAACCAACTTACAAAGATAATTAGATTCTTTTTTAATACATGAAAAATAATTGTTACAAAATTTTATAAATTAAAAATAATTTACCTTCATTTTTATATATAAAATGGAAAACATACATGGACCCACCGAGACACACCGCCCCAGCAAACACGCTAGCTGGCTGGCCCCACGAAGTAACATCGATTCATGTCCTTATTCATCATTTTTAACATATTAGAACTGCAATTGTATTTCAGCCCTGTATTTGGGTACGATTTATGTCCGTCCATAAGTTTTCGTTTGGATGTTATCAATTGTCAAAAAGAAATTGATTTTGGCCCTTGATATTTATAAGTTCTAAAAACGAACATGGACTTGATTATCATTTTTTGGCGCGATAACGCTTGTGAATCCGATTCATTGTGAAATTAATTTTTCAATTTATGAAATTTAGGTTCAAAATTTTATTACAAAACTGTCATGAGATGTTTTCCATAGTTAAAGAATGAGCCAATGTCCATTTGTATGATGTCACCAAGTCCTAGAGTACTAAAGGTTTCACAAATTTTTTCGTGTCGGCTTGTAAAAAGTTTCTTCAAAACGAGAGATGTGTCATCCAATAAATTGTAAATATATGAAAATTGCTTAATAAATTCGTCAGATAGTTATTTAATATATATGACTAAAACAGTGTCTGGAGTTCAATTGCTTAGGCTTTGGGTTGGTAAATGGTTAATTTCGATGCTATTCGGCTACCTTGATATAAGTCCACAAGAAAGTGACCGCAATAGCATATATATCCTTAAGGTTATACGGCCATGTGGAACCCAAATATAAAGATATGACTCGCTTGGCCTTGATATTAACTTTCGCATATCATATTGATTTAAATGTTTCTGATGTAACTTTTTAGTTATTAGTGAATGTTTGTTTAATATGTTTTTTATTTTGGATCTTGATTCTAAGACCTTCTAGTATGCCTTCATTTCCATTACCTGCCATGTTACATTTAGATTGATTTTGTTTTGTGGGCCGTATTTTTATTTGTCCATGTATTCTTTTTACTGCAACTTGTTTATACAATTTTAAAAAAAATATTAATACAAATTAGTGTGATTAACAAATACTTGGTTACAGTCTCACCAGGGATCTTAAAAATGACCCGGAGGTTGACCAGGAATTGGGTGCGACCTCCGGGTCAACTCGTACGAGTGGTTCAACTGTTAGTTGGACTAATTTCTTCTATTTTTTGTATTTTTTAAAATATTTGAATATATACAAATAAATAATTTATGTAATAAACTAATAATAAATAATAGATTAAAAAATAACAATTAAACATACCAATTTTTGTAAAATATACCAAATAAAGTATGCATACAAATGGATAATCTCAAATATAAGATAAAACTATTTAAAAATATACTGTCCGGTTAGACCAATTTTTTTGGGTGAACTGTCGAGTCTGACCGGAATTCAAGCTGTTTGCAAGGTATGCGTTTAAAAAAAAAGGGACGGTATGGAGATGATTCGTGATCCGACTAGTCAGATCACCGGTCGGACCAATTTTTTTAAAACCTTGAGTCCCACTACTCAGCTCCTGATATGACAACTTGAAAAAAACTTTGAAAAAAAGGGCAAATTACTCCCTAGTCCCTGGTCTTAATCGAATTCTCCTATCGGGTCCCTTCTTTCTCATAAATGATTTAGCCGTCCCTATATTTTGAAAAAATATTGGTCTTGGATCCCTGGTTGACTTTAGTTCCCGTTTTTTCTTTTTTTGTCATGTGAAATGACTATTTTACCTTTCACAAAATGACAAAAATAGATAAAATTTGTCATTTTATGAAGGGTAAAATAGTCATTTTACATGACAATTTTTTAAAAAGAGGCTGATTTGGTCGGTAGGGACCCTAGACAAATATTTTTAAATAAAACAGGAATTAATTACTCATTTATGAGAAAGGAGGGACCCGATAAGAGAATTATGTTAAGTCTAGGGACTAGAAGGTAATTTGCCCAAAAACATTAATCTGATTACATAGCACCTTCCAATCCGTACCCTTATTTAATGAAGGGTCCAACCATTTCAACGTTGCTAAGACAAGCAAAGAGTGAACAAGAAAGAAGCAATGGATAGGGAGCAAGAAGAGCTTCAGCTGCTTGGTTTCTTCGGCATCACAAAGGAGTCCTTCAAGATAATCTTCTCATGGAAGAAAATATTCACCCAGATAATCTTAACCGTAATCCTACCCCTCTCCTTCATCTTCCTCTTCCAAATACTAGTCTCCCACCGAATCTTCTCCAAGATCCTGGACAACCAAGAAATTTTAGATCATAGCCAGTATTCCTACGCTATATCCCACCGTATCTCCTCGGAGTGGGCCATCTTCTGGCTCTTCAAGCTGGCCTACTTCACTTTCCTCCTCGTCTTCGCGCTCCTCTCCACCGCTGCTGTGGTCTACACCGTGGCCTGCGTGTACTCGAGGAAGCCCGTCGCGTTTAAGAAGGTTATAAGCTCTATCCCTAGGGTTTGGAAGAGACTCATGGTCACCTTCCTTTGGAGCTTCTTCTTGGTGCTCATATACAACGTAATATCCCTAGTTCTGCTCTTCCTCTGGGTGGAATATGTCCTCCCTTCCATCGTCGGAGCCGTCTTCTTCTTCGTTTTTTTGGCAGTCTATTTCGTTGGGCTACTTTATATAACAATAATCTGGCACATGGCCAGCGTGATCTCGGTGCTGGAACAAGTGTACGGGCGCAAGTCCCTGGTGAAGAGCAAGAACTTGATGAAGGGGAAGTGGGTCACCGCTGTGGCGGTGTTTATCCTTCTGGGGCTGAGCTTCGTGGGCATCCAAGCTATGTTTGAGATATTTGTGGTTCTGGGCTCGTTTGGGAGCTTGGGGATCAGAATCTTGATAGGAATAATTTGCCTCTTGCTGTTGGTGAAGGTGATCTTGTTTGGACTTGTCATCCAAACGGTGCTTTACTTGGTGTGCAAGTCCTATCACCATGAAACTATCGACAGGCCCACCTTATCCGACCATCTGGAGGCTTACTTGGGAGATTACGTGCCATTGAAAGCTGCAAATGTCCAAATGGAGCGGATAGAAGTTTGATGAAAATTCCAAATCGCGTCTCTGTTTGTATTAAAATGTTTGAATGGCAATGTTTGTATGCGCTCTTATTAATAGAAAGATAAACGTGACATTTATTGCCATGTGATGTAACAGATACCAATATATGTATATGATCTTCATTTCATGGAGGGGTCGTACCTAACCCGATTCGATTATTTCTATGTCGGTTCCTTTCCCAGCTCCGTTTATCCGCTGTTGTTTTTCGTTTGTGATTGCGGGAAAAGTTAACTAATTAAACCTTGGGAAAAGTTTATGTAAGTGGCATGTAGTTTAACCCGTTCACATTTAGGTCCCTGCGATTTGAAAAGGAACAAAAAGTAACGAGAGAGAAAACATGAGAAGAAAATAGAATCAATTAAATAATCGTAAAATGTTGATGATTCCATACAATTCTTTCGGGTTTATTACTTCTACACCAGTTTATTACATGATAGTCACTACAATTATTTATTATTATCATTGATGTCCTTAAATCGTTATTCCTCATTCGAAAGAACCTTATCGTTCAAGTTCATGAGACATGAAAATCGGAATAGCGAACCCATCATTACAACCCTCACATAGCAAATTATTGGGTTTGAGTATCTCTATCTTTCGAATACAAAATTTGCAATTTGTAACTTCTCACGTTCAAGTTCACTAAAGAAAACCAATTTTTTTAGCTAAAATGTGGCAACTTAGAAATAAAGAATTGTTGCGACAAGTATCTTGGGTCAAAGACATAGATATGCTTCATCCCCATCTTGAACACGAGAGCTTCAACAAACACAAAAAATCCAATTTTGCGATTCGGCAACTAATTGACATTTCTAAAACTATTGGAATTATGACCAAAAAACAGCAATAGCGTCACAACACCATCAAAGCTCATCACACTTGTGTGATATAGCAAAATCCATTTAGTGACAAATCTACACTTGTAAAATATCCAATTTAAATCTCATAAAGTCATTTTCACCCATGATTTGTTTTTTGAGCATTACCCTCTCAGCTAGTATGTTACATCCACCATTTTCATGGCACATATTTTTCTTATCTTCCTGTTAAAGTGGTCATGGCTTTCCTATATTACCACCCCCAAGTGAACTTTAGCAGTAACCTTAATGATAGTAGCTACCCGAACTTCAACTACCCGACTACCTTCAAGCCAAGTACGCAAAATCAATATAAGGAATTCATATTTGTGAAGTAAGTAACAACTATTGAACTTGTTCCTAATATTGGTTGAGTAACCCCTTGAATTTTGATTGGAAGTGAGCATAATAAACTATTTATTGTTAAGCTTCTCGTTAACACATTATTGAATTCACCCATACACACATTTTGGGCATTAAAAGATATATAGAGCCATAAAAAAAATTCCAGCTTTCGTACTCTTATTCCCATGCAGATCACCCTTTGTTTCTTGATCACCTTCACACTCATGTTCCAACTCTACCACATCTGCAATTTCTTGGAACCACTCTATTTATATTCTCTTCGAGTTTGAGTATTAACTCAAACTTTGACTAATTCATATACAAGATCATCACTTCTTTTGTTCATCTAGTAACCACGAAGACCATACAACATAATATCTTTCGAAGATTTTACACCTATGGACTTGAGTAGTTGTGGATGTCTTAATAGAAGCTCTACCGACTCTAAGATCTGAGCCTTTTCGAAAGATGAGATTATACACTTGACTCTTACAAATCTTGTTAACCCATTTCCCTTCAATAAATTATTTTCAATCTTGACCACTTTTGTAATAGTGACATGATTACTATATCGTGCTCTCTTTACATCTACATAATTTCTATATTCAGGATCCACATCTTCACCAAATCAACTCTACTTGAAGAACACCGGTCCATTATATTAGTAGCTCTCTAATAATCAGTTAACTTAGATTTAACATAATCACTACCATAACAAACATCTAAGAAACTAATTCTTCTTAGTTCAACATTATAAACATTAAATAGATCATCCCTTACTTCTATGCTCCCTATTTATTTGACAACTTGCATACGAGAATCACAAACAACATCACAAAAATGGTTATATGTTATTTCCTGAACAACCACATCAAGGTTCATAGGACTTTATTTTTATGGTATTGTAGTAGTATAAATACTAAAGAAAAATACCATTGGTGTTTTTGCTTTCTTTTTGGTCATGCTCTTAAACTCCTTTTATCTTTAAGATAATTTCATAATCCAATACCTTGTGGGATTCACCTTCTAGCATATTGATGAATGTGTAAACACTCATCGATTATCGTATGTTTCATATATATTTAGGTTTGTTTATGTTTATTTTCATCATGTTTGATTGTGTCATTCATCGTTTTGATTTATTTGTCTCTTGAGATTACTTTTACTATCAGTCGTGTTTTTTATAGGTTAATGGGTGATTCAAGTGCACTTAAAGCATGGAGCGAATGAGGAATCAAGTTTGGATGAGAAGCTAAATGACTTATGGTTGTAAACTGATTGGTAGCCACTATTAAAGTATTGTAGAAGATCTCATCAAGCTGACTAGCAGATGTCAATCAACTGGTAGTAGTCAATGGAGCAAGAAAAGAAGCTTTTGGAGTAAAGAAACTTGTGAAAGCCAACCAATTAGAGACAGCCAATAAGACAATTCAGAACTTATTTAGATTTCTTTTTTTGGGGTATTCAACCCATTTTAGATTTGGATGAATTTGGAGCACTACTTTAGCCTTAGAATATTATATTCTAATTTTTTATTTTTTATTTATTTTAGATCACTTATTTTTGCTTTTAGAAATTTTGATTAGTAACAACGCTTCTAGGTTCTCGTGTTTTCTAGTTAGACCTTTGGCTATATAAGGCTATTAGTCTTTAGGTTTAAGGGGCACCAATTTCCAACAATTCTAAAGAATTGTTTTAGTAACTTTTGGGTATTAATCGAAGAGCTATATTTTGGTTAGTTTGGCTGTGGAGTTTGACAATACTTTATCGATAGATTAAGAGTTTTTATGTCTATCTTTATGCTTTTTGTAATGATATTCTTCATCTATATCTTGTGTTTCATGAATATGCGTAGTGAGTAGTTCTCTAATGAGTGTGATACTATAATTATGTGATTAATTATTTATGTTAATTTGTGGCTCAAATATCTTAATAGTAGTTAATAATTGATATTCTTAAGCTTAGCATAGGTTGATCATCTATGTTGTGATAATAATTGATGAGAGTGGATCGAGAGGTAGTCAAGTTAATGGAAGAATCAATTAGTATAATTTTAGGTACTAATGAGATATCTTGATAAGCAAAAGCATAAGAATAACTTATAAGAATAAAATTTGATGATATAAATTCGAAAGTAGTTAGTTTTGTGTAGCCTACTTGCTAATTTTGTGTGCTATATTTTAAAAGTACCTCTAGTGCATGCCAAATGTCCATAGTGAAGAATGAGACTTTGACTTTGATACTATATTTGATATGAATATTAGAGCAGTTAAAAGAGTACTTAGGTAAGATAAGAGGAATTAAACTAGATCAATAAATAGAAATCAATAAGGCATAGAAAATAATGTATTAGTAGAGGCTAACAGCCCACAACTAAAGTCCTTGTTAAAATCATTATTATGACATGGGATAAAAATACTAATGGTGATGAGCTACGACCTGAAGAAGCCTCTACCTTTTATAAGCCATTTAGAGTTGTCCAACTGCATTCATTTTTCCTGTTCAACAAATTACCAAGAGAAAGTCTTCAAGAATATTTTAAATAGTTTGAGGATATAAGTAAGATCATAAGATTCCAAAGAGTGATTCCTGAAGCCATAAATCTTCGTATGTTCCCATTTTCCTTAAGATACAAAGCCCTTGACTAGCATAACAACTTAGAAAGTGAGGACTCACAAGTTGGCTAGCTATAACTTAAGCATTTCTCTAGAAGTACTTCTCAAAGGCTAAGTCTGTATAAATATTCCAAGACATCAACATATTTTATCAGCATGAGAAAGGAAATATATATGATGCATAGAAATAGTTCAGGTCTTTATAGAAAGTCTTCTCTCAACATAGCGTAACCCAAGAAAACCACATGAAGATCTTTTACAGTCAGATAAATGATTTATCTCATGTCCAAAATATTAAATAAAGTGTTTATGAGTAAATTAGTTTTAAATCAACACAATTGCTAAAATACATGATCAAAGTTGATGGCTCGTGGGCAAATGTGCATAATAGGCCAACTCTAAGAGATTTAAAAAGAGTACATGTCTCGTATCTTATTAATAACTTTAAAGTTAAAATATAAGCACACTCTAAGAAGTTTGATGACCTAGTCAATAATAAAGACAAAGTAGTTACAATTTACAAAAATATTCAACTTCCTAATGAAGCACATCTATTATTGAGTGTCTATTGATGTAGGAAATTCAAGGTGTTATAGATATAAAGCCACTAGGTTTTGGATATCTAAGACTACCTAATACTTATCAAAATTTCTCTAGGTTTGGTCAACAGGCAACCACTTTCGTGTGCTTAGAAAAAATTCAAGAAGTCTTATTTAAAAGATCAAGTCAAGAAAATAGGTTGGTGTGGGAGAAAATAAATGTCTACTCTAAGATTGATCAACTAGTTAGGGTAGCTTAAAAGTTTATCTACCAACAATCCTCAACTATACTATAGATAGATTACACTAAGACTCGTCAATAAAAGTCTGAGACAAACCTAAAGGAGTAGGCTACATAACGTAAGAAGATGGAAATTGAACTTGGCAACATGGCTAGAAAAAATACTCAAAGGCAAATTATTGTTTTAGCAAGCAACATAAAGATCAATATGAAAGGAGAATTTAAAATCATCACTCTAAGGAACAGCAAAGAAATTATGGGAGCCACTAAGATCATAAATCCACTTAAAGTGAAGAAACCCAAAAAAAGAAGAAATTAGTGGTGACCAATAAAGAGGATGAACTCTATGTACCTCTACCACCATTGTTCCCTCTAAGACTTAATAAGAAGTAAGTTGTGGATGAGTGGTTCCTTAACTTTTTGGAGAAAATAAAAGAGATCCAAATAAGCATCCTCTTTCTTAAGTTACTAGATCATATGTCACTCTATACCAAATTCTTCAAATATGTCATCACTAGGAAGAAGATATGGAATAAAGGAGAAACAATCACTTTGACTGCTAATTGTAGCTCATTTATATCCAAAGACTTGTCAACTAAGCTTAAAGATCCTAGGAGCTTTACTATCCATTATTAGATTGGCAAGGTAGAATTTGCAAAGTGACTTTGCAATCTTGGTACAAGTACAAATCTCATGCCTCTAACCATCTTTTATACAACTCAAACTAACCTAAAACTAATAGTGATACAACTTCAGCTAGCAAATCAAATAGTCAAGAGGCCACATGAAATCATAGAAGATGTGCTAGCAAAGTTTGAGCAACTTTACATTTGGTAAATTTTGTGGATTTCGACCTAACAATAATTGTTATCTCCTTTTTAGAAGATCATTCCTTAATACTAGTTAGGCTCTTATTTGAGGTCTCCGGATCTGGATACCTCTTTACTCCTAAATGTATTTAAATTTGTTGCATCACAAGGTACTTGTTAGGATCTTTTGTGATGGTTCTCATACCATCTTGGTAGATCTTATGCTTTTGAGATGTTGCTTATATAATTTTTTCTTTGTTTTTTTTTTAATTTATTGGTAAATTTTGTATTATGGTTTAAGGTTTGCTAGATCAATAATATGTTATCGGTTTGTCATACAATCTAGCGTAGGTCACCGACTTCAGTTCAAGTCGTGACCATTTTTGCCCATGAGAAAACTTTAGCTAAGGACTACATAAGTTGTATGAAGATGAAAAGATAAAATTAAAAAGTCTGATGAAAAATTAGAGGTTATGTTTAACCATAAATCTAAAATATATGTGGTTAATAAAGTGTTAGATTGATAAAGATTGGTTGTGTAAAAAAGAGTGTTAAACTTTTAACCAATTGTGAAGCATAAGGATGAAACACTTGAAGATGTTATTAAGTCTTGCTAGTTGAATGGGGTATTAGAAGTTTTTTAATCATTAAGGTTGACAATATTAATTTAAATAATGCAGCAATTAGCACATTAAAATTATCCCTTGCTATAAAATAAAAAAATATCATATCAAACCATGTCTTTTGCACATGAGAAATTTTATACATATTGTCAATGTGGTTGTTCAAAATTGATTGAAAAAGTAAAATAAGTTGGTTGTAAAGTTTCATAAAGTATCAAAGTATGTTAAATTGTCTGTTGCTAATTTTTTTCTTCCAATGCATTTGTGATAGGTACAGACATTGAAAGAAAAAAAAGTTAAATTTGATTGTGACAACGAAATAAAATTCCACATATTTGATATTGGATGCGGCCAAAAGACATGAGTGTGCATTTAATCACCTAGAGAGATGATGAACAGTTCGCTGCTTACTTTATTCCGGAGATGATAATGATGTTGAAGATTTTCTATTGAGCAAAACCATTCTCAGAACCAGAGGTACCATCCTAGTTGATGCATCACGTTGAAGATGATTAATTGGGCAACTATTGTACTCAAGAACATAATTAGCTACTATGTCGAGAATCCGAGCACTAAAGAATATAATGTATTTCCCGCTCATCGGGTATTGCGAAGCTGATGAGGGTGGTTACCCGATGATTAGGTGATCTCGCACTAGAAACTTTATTTGTTTTGGCAAATCTTCCATATCTTCGTGTACCAAGCAACAAGTAGTTATCCAAGTCTTATCACTGGGATCGAGCACCACAACAAAGATGATCCATTTGTAAATAATTATGACAATTACCTTTCAGAATTGCAGTTTTCTTATATCTAGTTGTTCTATTTACCCTCACATTATTTTACCTTTTTGTAATTATGTCGTAAGTTTTCAATTATCATATTTATTTCAATTGAAATGCATGTCCAATTTATATATCGTTGTTCTACTTACCCTCTCAATTTTTTTTACCTTTTCGTAATTATGTCATAAGTTTCAATTATCGTATTTATTTCAATTGTGATGCACGCCCATTTTATTATTCCAGTGGCACAATCTCGAGGGACTCCCATTGCATGGAAATCATAGCAAAATTGAAATAAGTTTCCATCAATAAACCGAGTGATTATGATCTTTTATGAAGTAATAAAAATAATAATCTCTTAAATTGATAAAATTACTATTAAAACTTAGTAACTTTTTATTGTAACAACTATACATTTTAAGAATTTGTTATTGCTAAATCTTATTTTCAAATTTCTCGTAAAGTTAAATTTCGACGACCATTAAGACCTTGGTTTCTAAATATTCTGATTTTATGATTGATTTAAATTTATGTTTATTGGGAATCTTCTAAGAGAATTATAACAAGCTAATTTCTCGTAACTTAAATTTAAGCTACTATAATAGAATAGCACTTGAAATTAGAAACTTAGCCCGGAAGATAATAAAGAAGTTTTTTTTTTGGTTAGGAGATAAATAAAGAAGTTTAATATCATGCTAACAGTAGCTTTTATAGGATCTGTATCTGTGTGCTTCAGAACAGACAGGTTAGAAGAGAAGGCAAGAGCACCGCCTTGTTTTCGACCGATCCGACACAACCCGACCCGATTCAACTTGCTCGTGGAGGTCCGTATCATCAGTAGGGAGGGGCGGGGGGAGATGGATTCGGGTCAACCCGAGTTCGACTATTTGTCCAAGTTGCTCATGATCGGGGATTCCGGTGTCGGCAAGAGCAGCCTCCTCCTAAGCTTCACTTCTGATACCTTTGAGGATCTCTCTCCCACTATCGGTACCTCTTCTTCTGTTTTTGTGCTTTTACCAATTTATATATCAGGGCTTGCTCATCGATTTCCAAAAGAAAAACTATTTGTTGTTCGTGTTTTCTGTGTACCAAGTATTTTGTGTATAGAACATACGTGTGTCTTGTGTTGCCCTTTTTGTGTGTTTCTTTTGTTTCGTTCTAAGTAGTTGATTTCGGGCATGAATGACGACAGCGTCGTTTGGATATTATGTTTTAGCATAGGCAATTTTTCTCCTGAGCGAATCTGGTGGATCAACCGTTATGAAAATGTTTCCATCTTTCGGGCGGGGGTGACGGTGGCGTGATCATTGCCTCACGCTGTTCAGCTTTTTGTTTCTTGTCAAGCTTAATTATTTGATTTTGTTCTTTCACTGCAGGAGTTGATTTCAAAGTAAAATACTTGAATACCGAAGGGAAAAGGCTTAAGCTTGCAATTTGGGATACGGGTAAAGCTTGCCTTAAATTTCTGTTTTTTTTTTAATTACAATTTTAAGCTTCCTGTGTTGTTGCTTGTCGTCAACGATCCCCTGTTCCAAAGTGAATATTGGATGACTTATGAGTTTTGTTATTTCTTTATTCATTCTTACACATATATTACATGTGTTCCATAAAGGATCTTATAGAGCTAGAAGGGTAATCACTCGTGTCAGACTCTTTGCATTCACTGCATC
>SOPF01027572.1:210396-270132 GCA_012979155.1 Hypericum perforatum
TGGTCCATATATAACACTCACTAAAAGAAATAAAATATATGAATCATGGCGATAAGTCCTCTTAAAGCGAGTATTATCTTCCATGTATTACAATATATCAAATCTCTTAACTAAGCCCATTAGTCTTTAGAGAATAAACCACATGTTTACTCTAGGTCCACAAAAATGATGTTTCTCAATAAAAATTAAGTGTGCACAACGGTAAGAGAAAATATCAAACTAAATAAGTGTTACTAGTGTACTATGCGACAAAGTTTACATTACGGGACCAAGTCCCATGCTCTCTACGTGATACTTGAATTTCTTTGGTTGCATGCCTTTAGTCAAAGGATTGGCAATCATCAATCAGTGCTAATGTGTTCGACAACAACTTTTCTGTCTTTAACACATTCTTTTATTGCCAGATATTTAATGTCGATATGCTTGCTTCGACTACCAAGTTTGTTATTCTTAGACATAATGATAGCAGCTAAATTATCGCAATACAACTTCAGTGGCCTCGAAATAGAGTCTACAACAATATGCCCTGATATGGAACTCCTAAACCAAACATCATGAGATGTAGCTTCAAAACAAGATACAAACTCAGCCTCTATAGTGAAAGTAGCAGTCAATGTCTGCTTAATGCTTCTCCAAGATACAGCTCCACCAGCTAGCATAAAAACATATCCTGAGGTGGATTTCTGTGAATTCATGCAGCTAGCATAATCAACATCAGAGTAGCCAATCACTTCCAACTTATCAGTCTGCCTATACATAAGCATGTATTTCTTTGTTCCTTGAAGATATCTTATCACCTTCTTTGCAGCTTTTCAGTGGTCAATACCTGGGTTACTTTCATATCTACCTAATACTCCAATAGCATATGCAATGTCAGGTCTTGTGCAAACCTGAGCATACATAAGACTTCCTACAGCATATGCAATGTCAGGTCTTGTGCAAACCTGAGCATACATAAGACTTCCTACAGCTGAAGCATATGGAATATTCTTCATTTGTTCCCTCTCAAGGTCATTTTGTGGACACTGCTCCAAACAGAGCTTATCACCCTTCACAATAGGTACTACACTTGGCGAACAATCTTTCAACTAAAATCTTTCTAAAACTTTGTTGATATAGGTCTCTTGAGACAAATCCAAAATGCCTTGTGATCTTTCTCTATGGATCTTAATGCCAATGATGTAAGATGCCTCACCCATATCCTTCATATCAATGTTCTTGGAAAGAAATTGTTTCACCTTATATAATAATCCATTATCATTAGTCGCTAGCAGAATATCATCCACATATAAAACAAGGAAATATATCTTGCTCCCACTGGCCTTTAGGTATATACATTGATCTATGATGTTTTCTTCGAAACCAAATGAAGTGATAACATCATGAAATTTTAAATACCATTGGCAGGAGGCTTGTTTCAAACCGTAAATGGATTTATTAAGCTTGTAGACTAAATGCTCATCATCACTAGAGGAGAATCCTTCTAGTTGTTTCATGTAAACCTCTTCCTCTAAATTTCCATTAAGAAAGGCCGTTTTGACATCCATCTGATAGAGCTCAAAATCAAAAAGCTACTAGTGCTATAATTGTTTGAAGTGAAACTTTCTTTGATACAGGAGAAAAGGTCTCTGTGTAGTCAATTCCTTCTCTTTGAGTAAACCCTTTGGCCACGAGTCTGGCCTTATATCTCTCAATGTTGCCTTGTGAGTCTTTCTTTGTTTTAAAGTCCCACTTGCATCTAATAGATTTTGCACCATTAGGCAACTTGACAAGATCCCAAACATGATTTGATGCCATAGAGTCCATCTCTTCAATCATGGCTTTATGCCATAAGTATGATTCCTTAGAACTTATAGCTTGTGAAAATGTTCTAGGATCATTTTTGGCTCCAAAGTCGTAGTCTGTTTCTTGTAGATACACTTCATAATCACAGGGTATAGCTAACCTTCTAACTCTAGTAGATCTTTTTAATATTGTTTCATCATTCTATTGAGAGACTTGTTGTTCAACCAGTTGCTGTTGAATATTATCTTGATTAGCAACTTAATCTAAAGGATCAGAACTATGGTTTTGTGGAACTTGAACAACTGTTTGACCTACACACGGTTGTACTTGAGGCATGTGTACGAAAAATAGTCTATCACTTATATTAGAAGGTTGAGCCTATAGTGATCGATATCAGAAATTGGATCCTGCAATTGATCACTCCTATTAACCATGTCATCCTCAAGAAATTTTGCATTACTTGATTCCACAATCCTAGTACTATGAGATAGACAATAGAACCTATAACCTTTGGACTTTTTGGCATATCCAATGAAATACCCACTAACAGTCCTAGGATCTAGCTTTTTTTCTTGTGGATTATAGATTCTTACTTCGGATGTATATGTTGCAAACTGGGTTTCCAACCCTTGAATAACTCAAAAGGTGTTTTTGAGATAGCCTTGGTTGGAACTCGATTCAATATATACACTTCGCGACAAATTCACCAATGTCCATTAAGTTTGGTTTCTTCTTTCTGCCATACCATTTTGGTCCGGAGAACCAGGCATAGTGTATTGGGCAACAATCCCATGCTTTTGAAGAAACTTCACAAATGGTCCAAGTGCTTGTCCATTTTCAGTATATCTACCATAATACTGTGATAACCTCGCAAGTGATTGATCGTTATTGCATTGTGCTATTATGTGAGGGGATGAGTTTCGGAAGTGTGTTCAGGTGTCCTTGGGTTCCTTTAATGAGTTAGTTCAAGTTCGATAAAGTTGACGCAACGAAATTCAGAATTCCGTAAATGTAGTTGGTCATTTTTTGGGCAGATTGACCTTTGGGCAGTGTAATGGCCATAACTTCTTCAATTTTGGTCCAAATGACATAAGGGGGTACAGTTTAGTAACTAGACACATAAACTTACAACTTACTTATCCAAGAGTTTGATCAAACTTCAAGGAAAATGGGTGTAAAATTGGCTGGAAGTTGTTGCTCTGTGATTGGACCACCAAGTTATTTTGACCAATCACATTCTTACCTAAGTTAAAAGTAAAAAGGAGGTGAGGAAGGGTTGGAAATGACTCGCCTACTTACCTCTTGCACTCAAGAAGGTTATAGAAGAAGGGAGAGCTTTGGAGATAAGTCATAAAATGAAACTTAGAAAAAGAAGAGAGAGTTGGAAGAAAGAAGAAGAAGCAGGCAGGTCAAATTAGATCGACTCAGTGAGTGGCATTTTGCTCCGATTCAGGTTTTCTATTTGTCAAGGAAGTTGTAGAGCACAATGATGGATTTCTAACAGTATATTAGATATGTGATTTGGATGTAGGAGTTGACGAAAAATCAATTTTGAACACTCGGACAGTTTCTAAAGTAGTGAGTAAGCGACGGGAAGAATATTGGCTTGGTAAGTAGACTTAAACTCTGAATTAGACCACGACATTTGGATAGCTTATAGAAGACTTCTGAAATGTTCTTTTGATATATTGAATGTGGATTTTGGATCAGAGAATCGATAGGAAACTTGTTTTGAATCTGACATCGTTGGATAAGCACTTAGCTGAGGTCGTTGAGGAAAACGTGATTGGTAAGCATATTTGGGCTCCAAATTTGGGTTGGATGCTCTAAATTCGATTGTAGAGGACTTGATAAGCTTTCTGAATATGTATCATATGTGTGATTTGGTTGAGGGAAATGTTCTGTGTGTCCTTTGGAAGTTTGGACTGCTCGTTGTGTTCTAGTTTTTACAAGTTTGAAGAATGAAATTTGATAAATTGATTCTTTGGGAAACTGAGGTTAATTCAATGATTCTGAGGTTTTGAGAATATACAGGAGAGTTGAGTTGAAGTGAATTCTTGGCTATGTTTGACGTACTTGATCTGTTTCTGAGTGAGAAATTGCGATTGAGCTCACGATGAGCTTTGCTGAGGTTGGGTTGCCAAAAACAGATTGTTATGTGCATTTTCAGCATGTGTAACTTTAGTACAGAATATATGCATGTTGGTACTTGATAAGGAACCAAGTGTTCAAAAGATTTGAGCTATTGGTTGTATTTGGATGAATTTGTGATGAATGATTATGAGCGGACCTAAGTCGGCCATTAGGAAGTGTTGAGGTGAATTGGTTTTGGAAACCAATAGTTAACCTCATTTTGTGGTTATATATATTTGGACAAATTTTTCCGAGGTTGAAGGAACTCAACATGAAATGAGTTTCAGATTTGGGAATCAGCATTTTTGAATGGTGTTGTTGAGTAAGTGAATAGTACATGATAAATTTGGTTGTGTTTGATATGTGTTTGTTTCGGAACTTGATTGTGTGCGTCACATGCATATGGTTTGGTCCATGGTACATTTGGACATATTTGTGATTGTGTTGTGAGGCATGTGACATTTGTGAATAGCTGGCTAGAGTGCTAGCTCAGGGCTGATTTGTTTTGTCTGATGGATATGATTATGGGCTGTTGGGTTATCTTTCTGATAAGATATGTGTTTTTGTGAGAGAAATGAATAGGATTTCCCATACTAACCAGGGATGTTTGTCTATGAGCTCATAGTTTTGGGGATGTCATTAGTTTACATTTTTTGCTATCACTAGCTTACATTTGTACACTAGATTTGTGTTTGGGTGGATGGAGATTTGTTTGGCCATTTATATATCCCTAGTAGTCAAAGGAAGGGGCAATACAAAACCTATTCATAGCTCTAAGTGTGTGTGTTTATATGGTGTTTGATATTACGTATAGCATTTAGTGATCACATATTTTGATTTTGAGTTAAGTCGAGCATGGTTGAGTTTTGGTGTATGCATATGTCATCCATAACTAATATATTATGTTCTATTCCCTTGCTAAATGTTTTCAGACACTTACTCCTTATAAATCTATTTCAGGTTCTCAGAGACTTTAGTTCGTTTGAGAGTCCGGAGTCCGTGGTTCAGGCCCAGCTTTTATTTATTCGAGGGCTACTTTTGAGGTCTTCGGATCGTGTTTTGTCTTCCTTCTATATAGTTGCTCCGTAGTAACAATGCTTTGGAGATGTTTGTGATTTTTTGACTGTAAATTAATTTGGTTGGATTTTGGTATGTTGATAAGAGACTTTGTTGATTTATATTTGTAATTCGCTTCTGCTGGATTCGATTGTGGTGAGATTGTTTTGAGGCTTGCTAGGCCTGTATTGTGTTGTTGAGATATCACAGAGTCTAGTGCTGATCACCGACCTTAATTTGGGTCGTGACAGAGTTGGTATCAGAGCTAAATCTTGGTTGTCTTATATGATGTCTGATAGAAATTCTACGGAGCATAGGATCTATTGTGTCTTTGTCCTCTATTGGATAACCTTCTTATTTGGCCTCTTAAATGTTGACTTGTTCTATTAGGGAGGATATGTCTCTGACATATTGATTGAAGTAAAAAAAAGAAAACGATAAAAGAAAAAAAAGGAAAAAAAAGAAGAACAAAAAAAGAAGAAAAGAAAAAAAAGAAGAAAAAAAGAAAGAAAAGAGAAGAAAGAAAAGAAAAAAGAGAAAAAAGAAGATAGAAACATATATGCTATAACATCTAATAATGTGGTTTTAGGTATACTTCCTATAGGCTTGTCACACGCTCGAGTCTTATTTGATTCGGGGTTGACATATTCATTATTGTCATCCCAATTTGCTGAGTTCTTTGATAGTCCATTGATATCGTTAGGGGAGCCATTAGATGTTTGTACCCCTTCTGGTCATATCATATATGTGCATTTAGTTCATAAATAATGTGTGATAGAAATCATGTGTGATAGTAGTGGATGGCCATGAGATATTGGCTGATCTACATCTACATGGATGATTTTGATGTAGTTTGGGCATGGACTGATTATCGTGCTACCATGCTACAGTGGACTGTTTCAGAAAGATTGTGAAAATTTAAGCCTTAGGATGAGCCAGAATTTATGTTTCAGGGTGATGGGATAGTTCTACCAAGGCTTATTTCTTGTTTGAAGGCTTCCCGATTGTTGAAAAGAGGTTGTATAAGTTATTTAGATATTGTTAAAGAAATGGATGCAGATGTAGATCAGATAAAGATTGACGATATCCCTATTGTGAGAGAGATCTCAGATGTGTTCCCAGATGAGTTGCCAGGTTTACCACCTGAGAGAGAGATTGAGTTCTACATTGAATTATTGCCAGGGACAGAGCCAATCTCGATACCACCATATCTGATGGCGCCTGCTGAATTAAAGGAGTTAAAGGTACAATTATAAGATTTGCTTGATAAGGGATATATACATCCTAGTGTTTTCCCGTGGGATGCTCCAGTGTTATTTGTTTAGAAAAAGGATGGCAGTCTGAGGTTCTGTATTGATTATCGCAAGCTCAATAAGATGACAATTCGTAATCAGTATCCTCTTCCACGCATTGATGATCTGTTTGATCAACTACGAGATGCTAAGTGGTTTTCTAAGATTGATTTACGATCGAGATATCATCAGTTGAGAATCCGAAAGGAAGATGTGAGCAAGACAGCTTTTAGAACCAGATATGGTCATTATGAGTTCCTAGTCATACCATTCGGTCTCACTAATACGCTAGCTTACTTTATGGGTCTGATGAATCGAGTGTTTAAGCTGTTTTTGGATCAGTTTGTGGTGGTGTTTATCGATGACATATTGATCTACTCGCAGACCAAGGAAGAACATGAGAAACATCTGTGGTTGGTTTTGAAGACTTTGCTTGACAATGAGTTTTATGCTAAGTTGTCGAAGTGTGAATTTTGGTTACAGAGTGTAGCATTCCTAGGACATGTTGTGTCCAAGGATGGAGTGTCAGTTGATCCAGCAAAGATAGAAGCTATTGCGAATTGGCCAATGCCTACTAGTGATACTGAGATACGTAGTTTTCTTGGGTTGGCTGGATATTACAAAAGGTTTGTCAAGGGGTTTTCTACTTTGGCTGCTCCACTTACTCGATTGACACAGAAAAATGTGATATATGTGTGAGGAGAAGAGTGTGAGAAGAGTTTTCAAGAGCTGAAGCATTTATTGACCAATGCTCTAGTGTTGGCATTACCATCAGCGTGGTAACTATTCTGTGTATTGTGATGCTTCCAGATTTGGGTTAGGATGTGTTTTGATGCAAGGCAAGAATGTGATAGCATATGCATCCAGACAATTAAAGAAACATAAACATAACTACCCAGTGCATGATTTAGAAATTGCAGCAGTTGTATTTGCGCTCAAGATATGGAGGCATTATCTCTATGGTGAGAAATTTGAAGTGTTTACTGGTCATAAGAGCTTGAAGTATATTTTTGAGTAGAGGGATTTAAATATGAGGCAAAGGAGATGGATGGAGCTTTTGAAAGACTACGATTGTACCATCAACTATCATCTAGGCAAAACAAATGTGGTTGTAGATGCTCTGAGTCAAAAATCAGTGGGTAGCTTGGCCCATATGTCAGTGATTTCGTCCTTTTTCTAACGGTTCTGGTCCGGCACAAGCTTGTTCCACTAATGCCTCCATTATGAGTTCTACTTCAAATCTACTTAACAAAATGATCTGTCGTTTATTCGAGGGGTCAATCTGGCGTACGCCAACTATGTATGGTGTGCGCCAATGTTCAAACCAACCCGAAGCTCAGGTGCATGCCAACTTTTCTTGGCACAAGCAAAAAGCTCTCGGATGAATAACCTGGTGCCAATTCAGTAGTAGAATTGTAGCAGATTGCAACAATAAGTATGTACAGGTTTGTCGATCCACAGAGATTGAGTTGTTAGGCCTACTCTAAGGAATACTTATTTAACTAGGATCAGATTATGAAGCTTGTTATTGAACTCAAGTGAACTCAAGGCTTAAACATCAAACAAAAAGAGCATAAGAACAAACATATAGATAGTTTTGGTTATAAAACAGATTATCAACAACACACAAGCTAAAAGTGAGCTAAGTACCTTAAAAGCCAATGTAACTAAGTGATTCAGAGTAAACAAAGCATGTGACATGGTACGAGTGTTTCAAAGGCAATCAATCTACACTTTTGCGTTAGAAAGATCTAAATTGATCCTTAACCAAACTTAGAAGGTTAGATATATTCTTTTGACTTCACAAACCAACTAAACTAAGTTAAAAACTAACTATGCATATCACTCAAAGCACAATCAGTAACTAAGAAAGATTTCTCATCTTTCAAAGCAGCTAATCATCAAACTAACCTCTCCATCAAACCTATCTCCTTTCAGTCTCAAGATTTGACTAAGTACAACAACATGGTGATCAAGCAAGTTGAAGCATGGCAATAAACTCGTTAATAAGAACCTGTTTCTACACATTTTAACCCTCTAAATTGTGGCTACAAACAAGGCAATAAGGCAAAACTAGCCTATATACTTAATAATAAACAACATACTACTTTATTTACATAAGGAAGAGCAAAGGAAAGAAAGCTTAACCAAGATCTTCAAGCTTTCATGCCTTCACTTCCATGTCCAAGAACAGAGAGAGAGAGTTTGGTGTTTTGTCTATTTCGTGCCTCTCCCTTGCACTTCTTGTCTCTCCTTTTCTATACAAAGTAAAACTAGCCTATATACTAACTAAGTAATGTAATAGTAAAATAAATATCTAATCTAACTTATCTAACTAAAACATCTACTCTAAAATATCTAAAAAGGAGTAAGTAACTTGTCCCCTTCCTTCCTGAAAGCTCTAAGCCGTCCTTGTCAAATCTTGATGTTTTGTTTATCCAACACTCAGATTATTTTACTTCTGTCAGACTAGTCTGGAGTGCGCCAGCTTCATGTGGCGTGCGCCAGGTCTTCACAATTTCCATCTTCGAGTGCATCTAGTCATCTGAGTGAATGGTCATCTAAGTAACGGCTACTTGGCGTGTGCCATAAAGGGTTGGCGTGTGCCAGCTTCTAGTGCTAAGCACTCCTTGGCATCGCGACTTCCTTCTAGTCCATACTTTTGCATGTTCGCTCGATTGTACTCCACTTCACCTCGAATAAGCTCCTAAAAACAAGAAAACTCAATAAAAAATGATAAACTCAACATAAACATACAATAAACAAAAACTAATACTATGACAACTAAAACACAACTAAATCAACCTAAAATACTAAGAACAACCTAATAAAACGACACGAATAATGAGTGTATTTAACACTCATCACACCCCCACACTTAAATCTTTGCTTGTCCCCAAGCAAAAACTCAAAATGCAGAAAATAACCTAAAAAGAAAATCAAAGAAGAACAAACAAACACATAACAAGGTCAAGACATGGCATGAATGGGTCAACACTTAACTTCCCTAAAAAACATCAGCTCGCATTACAATCAAATCATCATCTAAGTTATTTTATCAATCCATAACACAAAGCACAACGAACTAGTAGGCATCTCATCACTCAATTGTTTAAACAAGTGTTAACTCTACATAAAAGACACTAAAAGGTTGACCTCACAAGGATAGACAAGTGTTTCACTCATATGATCAATGTAGTCAACATCCTATCACTCGCATACTGGTCAATATACTCAAAGCATCCTACATCTTACTCAGCATTATCTAAAAGTTGCAATGGTTGCTAATAATCAAAGGGTCTTTTTATCGGGTTGTAATGGGGCAGAGGGTACAAGTGAGGTATAATATGTGGATAGTGGCTAAACCACCCAATCCGAGGACATGTCACAAATATAACTTGTCTAATCTAAACATCCTCACAAAAGATAACATAAACACACTCCCCTAGTAACCCAATATCCTAAGACCAAGAGCACGAGTATTTACTAGAAAGCATGCCTTATTCAAATTCACATTCTTTTTCTTTTCCTTTTTCTTTTTTTATTTTTTTCTCTTTTTTTATATATAACATACATTCACAAACTTAAACAAACTATACATACTTAGCACAATCTAGGCAAAAACTCGGCTTCTAATACGGCCATACTACAACATCCCAAAGAACATACACCAAATTAAACCAAAGCTACCAACTAAACCCAATACACAAAACCACTAATCTAAACAACAAAGTACAAGATTTCTACCAATTCCTAGGCTTTGTCCTCGAATTAAATTCCTAACTAAGAAATTGATAAAATTCTAACACAAGTTAAAAATTTTTTAGGGGGATCAAAATTTTGAAAAATTCATGCCAAGTCTAAACCTAAACAAAACAACCTAATATGCTAACATACTAAACAACCTAAAAGGAAGATTCCTAGACGGAACCCTCCTCCACACTTGAATGATACATTGTCCTCAAGGTGTCTAAGATACTAATAAACACCAAAATGCAAAACATGCATAGACACAAAGAAAATACAAATAAACATGCAACACAACAAACTCACTAATGGCATTTTATGTAATCTACCTACTAGTGACCTTTTCGACTTTAAGCCTAATAGGATCAACTGTAGAAACACAAAACAACATTAAATGAGTTACAAACACATAAACTCAAACACAGAGTCAAAATACATGAAAATACACAAACCAAGAAGACAAATAAAGAAAAATAACAAAGTAGGGAAATAGGAGCTCCCTGTCAATCATATGAAGTTGGAGGAGGTGGTGGGAATGTGAAGTTGCTGTCAAAGTTCTCTACCCTGGTACACATCCACTCAGCGTGTGCTTGCTACTACTCATAATGCTCTTATTGGTGGGCCTGGTGAGCTCTCTGGTCGGCGTAGAACGCCCTCTGCTCCTTTCTCTGAGCTCTAAGCTCAGCCTCCATATGAGCATTATACTCATACTAGCGGTCCCATCTAGCTGCATTGCTAACTACGTAGTCTTGCAGTTGCACGCTGTAACCATGAAGCTACTCTTCGTGACCACGTAGCTGTACCGACGTAAAAACTGCATCTCTACCTACAAATCAGGCGCCCGATGATTCGACCCTACTTCATCGTGATGAGTCGGGGCCTGTTGTTCTTGTTCCTCCTCTCTCTGTGCTGGCATCCGCACTGGTGCCCCAAGACATATCTAGACAGCCTATCTCTCCTCCCAAGGCTTGTATTCTACAACCTCCACTCCATCGATCATTGTCTTCTTGATCCGTTTGCTATAGCTAAGTTTCTCAATGTTTAGTGACACTAATTCCACAATTGATCTGTGGAAGTCTACAAATTGCTCAAAAAAATGGTGACGTACAATGTGGGAAATAATATGCCCTAAGTACAGATACATAAGTTCCCTATCGCTAATGGATCTAGCAAAGCAGTCGATGATCATAGCAAAGGTGCTAAAAGGGATATCATGGCGTAGGGAGTCAATGGCATAAAGCTGAGATCGGAAGACTTTAGACTCTTCCCATTGACTACTAATGGTCAGAGTCATAAAGTGATGGAGGATGCCTAAATATGGTTCTCTAATTAGCACGTTAGGCACCCTCCCCCACTCGTATCTCTCAAAACCTGTAATCTCGTGCCATGCCCGATAGGCCTAACTAGTGGGTGTGAAGTCTAATATACCTGCTCCAGCCTTAAGGCTAAAGAGTGCATTAAACTCACTCTCATCTATGCTAAAGTCATGTCAAATACACGTGCAGTAAATGATCGTCTGTTAGCCACAACCTGCAATGTGCAATAGAACTTTAGAACAAGTTCTTGCCTAGCCATAATACTCCTCGTCTCAAAGTATCTCCACCCTAACTTCCTAAAAGCCGACCTCAACTGTCTATCTACCCCTAATCTCTTCATGTCATCCCAATCAATTGTAAAATGACTAAGGGTAGTAAGTTGTGAGAATCTTTGATACCTCTCCCCTTCCTAATCGTGGAAGATTGCGAAGTGAGCATTATAGCAGACGCAGATGTCAGGAAGTGAAGAATCTGAGGGAGAATGCGAAAGGTTCCTCGTGCACTTCCTCCAATCACCATGTTGACTTCAACTAGATCTTACATAATCCGCCATCGAGAAAGGTATTTCAGGTGTCAGGTTTTGCATGGAAATGGTTGGGAAGGGTTGGGCTTGTGAAATTTGTAAGTTTAGGACGGCGGGAATTTTTGGAATTTGGAAACTTATGAAAAATGACGCACGCTTGAGACTTTTATAAACTGTTCTACCCAAAACTAGCGTACGCCAGGTCCATTGGCATGTGCCAGTTTCTCTTTTCTTGCAAGGCTGGCATGCGCCAGCTTTTCTGGCATGCACCAGAATCTCCGTGTTCACTAGACATGGCGTGCGCCATATCCTTTGGCGTGCACCAACTATGTACACCTCGCAAAAATTTTACACTTAAGATATACACACTAAAACTAATATAACAAACGCAAGAAATGAAACATGCTAATTCTAATTTTTGGCTTTTATGTACGCTACGTTTCTAGAAAGCTTGAAAATTAGATGCCCTATCCGCATGGGTCCACGGTACAACTTCGACTTTTGCAATTCACACAACTCACGAATGGCATACCATGACAAACTACCTCCGCTTGCAACCTTTTTAGCTTTAAGCCTAATAGGGTCATGACATAGTAGTATGGTACACTCATTTTGCGAGTTAGTGCTATTTTTGCTACAGTCTCCGTCATGTTCTAACTTTTTGCACCTTGGACAAAATTCAAATCTCTTCATCCTCCTCTTGTAGGCACTCTTTGATGTTCCTGTAGAGTGTCTCAAGAAATTGTCTTCTCGTCTCTCAATTCTCAAGGTCTTTTGTGCTCGACGGAGAATGATGAGACAAATATCAATCGAGATCTTCCTAGAAACTAAGACACTCACTAGACGAATATACTTAGAGCAAAACATCCTGTTCTTTATTCTCTACAGGTAAAAGAGCCTTACTTTATTCCAAATTTTCAAGCACTAGATGGCACATAAACCGATTGCACCTCTGCATCTCGATTAATGTTGCCCCCTCCAATGTAAATTTTGCATCGTTGGTCGTTGACTCTAAATACTACCCCTTGCTATCTTGAAATCTAATGTCCTAGAAGGGAACACTTTGACAATCTGATATGGGCTGCTTTACTTGGATTTGAGCTTCCCGAGGAAGAGTCTTAATCGCAAGTTGTAGAGAAGAACATGTTGCCCCTCCTTAAAATCTTTCTTGATGATATGGGCATCATGTCTTCTCTTGGTCCTCTCCTTGTAAAGCCTTGAGCTTTCGAATGCCAAGTCATGCATTTCCTCCAACTCTTTAAGTTGGAGAATTCTACGCTCCCCAGCCTTTTTATAATCGTAATTAAGGGTCTTGATTGCCCAAAATGCACGATGCTCAAGCTCCACTGGAAGATGACATGCCTTGCCATAAACAAGCCTATAAGGCGACATTCCTATTGGTGTTTTGAATGCCGTTTGATATGCCCATAAGGCATCATCGAGCTTGTTCGATTAATCTTTCCTTGCTATTCCAACCATCTTTTCCAAGATTTTCTTGAGCTCTTGGTTTGAAAGCTCAACTTGTTCTCTAGTTTGGGGATGATAAGGTGTTGCCACCTTGTACATTACCCCATATCTCGTTAGCAGGACTTCAAATTGTTTGTTGTAGAAATATGACCCACTATTGCTGATTATTGCTCGTGGCACTCCAAATCTTGAGAAGAGCTTTTTAAGAAATTGGATAACTACTCTAGCATCATTTGTTGATGATGCAAAAGCTTCTACCCACTTTGAAACGTAGTCTACTCCTACCAAGATATACTTGTTGTCATATGATGTTGGGAAAGGACCCATGAAGTCCAATTCCCAAATGTCAAAGATCTCAATTTCTAAAATTCCAGATAACGGCATCTCATTCCTCTTTGAGATATTTCCCATTCTTTGGCAGTGATCACACTGCTCAACATAACTACGTGTATCCTTAAAGATGAAAGGCCAATAAAATCCATATTCGAAGACTTGAGATGCAGTTCTTGAAGCTCCATAATGACCTGAGTTGGGAGTGTTATGGCATTGCTCTAAAATGTTTGCTACTTCCCAACTGGCAATGCAACGTCAAAGAACCCCATCACTGCATCTCTTGAAAAGGTATGGATCATCCCACACATACATCTGAACATCCCGTAGAAATTTCTTCCTTTAGGGATAACTCAGATTTGTCGGAATAATTCCTCCAACTAAAAAGTTGGCATAATTTATAGACTAGGGAGCTTCTACTCTACTCATTGTCATTAGAGTTTTATTCAGAAATGCTTCTTGAATATTTCCTTCAATCTCCATACCGTCGCTTTTCTCTAGCCTAGAGAGATGATCTGCTACAATATTTTCTGCTCCTTTCTTGTTCTTAATGTACAAGTCAAATTCTTGTAGTAACAAAATCCAGTGCATCAAGCAAAGTTTAGCATCTTGCTGGAGAAAAGATATCTCAAAGCTACATGATCAGTATAAATTATAACTTTCGAACTAAGCAAGTACGGTCTGAATTTGTCATAAGCATAAACAACCGCAAGCATCTCCTTCTCTGTGGTTGTATAATTGAGTTGAGCTCCTGCTAGTACTCTACTAGCATAGTAGATGACACGGAGTTTCCCCTCTTTCTTCTGACTGAGCACACAACCCAAAGTGATATCACTCGCATGACATGTCATTTCGAATGGAAGCTTCCAGTCTGGTGATGAAATCACAGGAGCTGTGATAAGAGCCTTCGTGAGAGCATCAAATGCCTTAAGGTAGTGCTCATCAAAGTTGAAGGAAACATCCTTAACTAGCAAATTAGTTAGAGACTTAGCAATTAAAGAGAAGTTATTGATGAATCTTCTATAAAATCCGGCATGACCCAGAAATGCTCTAACTCCTTTAACTGTTGTTGGTGCATCCATTTTCTCTATCGCCTCTGTCTTAGCTCTATCTACTTCCATTCTAGATCTAGAAATCTTATGCCCAAGGACTATTCCTTTGTCTACTATAAAATGGCACTTTTCCCAATTGAGCACATGGTTCTTTTCCTCACATCTCTCCAATACTTTGTCTAGGTTGTCAAGACAGTGATCAAACGAGTCTCCAAAAACAGAGAAGTCATCCATGATGATTTCTATAATCTTTTCATTCATCTCCCAGAAGATAGACTCCATACAATATTGGAATGTTGCTGGGGCACAACTTAATCCAAAAGGCATTCTGCGATATGCAAAAATACCGAAGGGATAGGTGAAAGATGTCTTCTCTTGATCTTTGGGGTATATTGCAATTTGGTTGTAACCAGAGTACCCATCCAAAAACTAGTAATAAGAATACCCCGCTATCCTCTCCAACATTTGATCAATGAATAGAAGTGGAAAATGATCTTTCTGTGTGGTGTCATTCAATTTACAATAATTGATGCATACTCTCCATCCGGTCACAGTTCTTGTTAGAATGAGCTCCCACTCACTATCCGATATCGGATAGATAATTTTGGCTTCGAGGAGTTTATCACTTCTTTCTTAACAACTTTCTTCATGTTAGGATTAAGTCTCCTTTGTCGATCTACTCTCGATTTCACTCCATCTTCCATGTGAATGTGGTGCATCATAATTTCTGGGCTTATCCCCTTGATATCTGATATTTGCCAAGCAATGGCCTTAATCCATTTGTTCACAACTGTGAGCACTTTCTCTTCTTCTTCCTTAGTGAGCTTGTTTGATATGATAATAGGTAATCTCCCTCCTTCTATTAAGAACGCATATCTCACATGCGAGGGTAGCTCTTTCAGTTCTAGGGAAGGAGCTTTTACAATTAAGAGAAGAGTATGATATTTCAAGTGAATTTCCAGCTCCTCAAGTAGACCTTTCTTGTCCATTTCTTCCTTCACTTCTTCCACGATATCCTCCTCTTCTTTCTCTAGTTCTTTATCCTCAATTCTAGAGATGTTCTCTTTGTAGAACTCGAGGATACACTCATCTACAACATTAATTTTCATGTACATCCCTTCATCAAGAGGATGGTGCATCACACTTGTCATGTTGAACTCAATCTTCTCGTCTCCAATTCTAAGTACCAATTTACCATTATGCACATCTACCAAAGCATGTGCAGTGTTCAGGAATAATCGGTTGTAAATCAGTGGATAGTTCTTATCCTCAGAGAAATCCAGAACCACAAAGTCAACTGGGAAGATGAACTTGTCAATCTTCATCAGGACATCCTCAACCACACTGTATGGTTTTTTAATAGTTTGGTCTGCCAACTGGAGAAGCATAGAAGTTGGCTTAACTTCACACAAACCTAGTTTCTAAAATATAGACAAAGGCATCAAGTTGATGCTTGCGCCTAAATTACACAGACATTTAGGAAATTCGGTTTTACCAATGAAACAAGGAATTGTAAAACTCTCCGGATCTTTTAGCTTCATCGGAAGACTCTTTGAGATTAGAGAGCTACAATTAGCCGTAAGGGTAATTGTCTCTCCATACTCCCACTTCCTCTTCTTAGTGATGAGTTTCTTTAGAAACTTAGCATAGTGTGGGACTTGATCTAGCATTTCCAAGAACGAGACACTAATCTAAACGTTTTTCATTTTCTCCATAAAATGGAGAAATGTTTCATCCATCCCCAACTTTCTCTTTATCCCCTGAGGATAAGGAAGAATAGGGACCATTGGTGGTGGTGGCACGTAAACTTCTTCTTCCTCTGCAATTTCTTTTTGCGAAACATTATCCTTAAGAACTTCTTCCTCCTTATCTTTGTTTCGATTTTCCACATCACTTTCCTTAGCATTCTCTTTGACTTTTTGAGAAGCTAATTCCTTACCACTTCTCGAGGAGATTGCATTGACTTGGCCTTGAGGATTTGCCTCAGTAGAACTTGGGAGAGAACCAGATGTTCTTTGTGCATTTGTCTTTGCAATTTCCCCAAGTTGTACTTCCATGTTGCACATGGCAGTCGCTTACCCTTTTAGAAATTGTTCTAAATTGTTCTGCCTTGCTTCCTGGGTCGCTAATGCCTTCAATATTTGACTTTGGTTGTTGGATGATTCTCCAGATTGTTGGATGAACTTCTCAACCTTGTCAAATCTCTCCTCAAGTGCTACCATTCTTTCTCCTAAAAATCCACGTGGATGAAAACTAAGTGGTGGTGATTGTTGCGAGACACGTAAAGGCAATCCTTTATCAGGAACGATTGTCATACTATCATCATTGTTTCTATCTTTCCATGAGAAGTTAGGGTGATTTCTCCATCCAGGATTGTATGTAGAGGAATATGGATTATTTACTATTTGGTATCCTCCTTATCCTTGACCACTCAGAAAGTTGACCTATTCTGTAGGTTTGCTCATCATCGCACATTGACTAATCTCGTGGCCAGTGTTGCCACAAGCTTCGCAATGCTGTTGTAAAGTAACAGCATCAACTTTGTTTAGAGTCAAATCGCGCAATTGCTTTGCCATCAAGTCTAACTGAGCTTGAAAAGATGAGGAAGCATCAAGTTCAATCATTCCTCGTCTCTCGCTTTGCTCAATTACCTCCCTTAACTCTCTATAGGTTATTTTTTCTCTCATTCGTGATTATTTTGTTTGTTGCTGCCAGCTGTTCCAGAATATGGTGGGATTCATCCATTTCCTTTCTCAGGAAATTTTCATTGGACGCTGAATCAATAGTTCCCATTATTGTTTGGCAACAAGCTAAAATAAAAAGTCTTAAGTAGAGACTCCTCAGACAAACCATGGTGCAGACATTTTCATTGCAATTCCTTAAATCTCTCCCAAGTTTCACTTAAAGACTCTCCTTCATATTATTCGAAGTTGGTGATCTCCTTAACGAGCTTGTTAGTCTTTGAGTAGGGGAAATATTTGTCAAGGAAAGCATTTGCTAATTGCTCCCATGTGGTTATTGGAGTATTCTTAAGTTGCTTATACCAAAGTTTAGCCTTGTCCCTTAACGTATAAGGAAACATTCCGATCTTTACAGCATCATCAGATGCTCCAGGATACTTAAAATTATCAGCTAATTCCATGAAATTCCCCAGATGTTCATTGGGATCTTCATTAGGCAAACTATAGAACTGACCCAAAGCTTGAAGCATATGAATCACGGCCACTTAATTTTAAAGTGATTAGCTTCAACAGCTGGGCGTTGGATTCCCATTTTGGCTCCTTCGTATATTGGTCTCCCATGGTCCATTAGACAATGTCTAGGGGCATGAACTCCAGCCCCTTGACCCTCTTGCCTTTGGTCCATTATTTCTTTCTCTCGTCTTTCATTCCGCAATGACCTTTCTAACCGTGTTATTTCCTCTTCAATCTCCAAAGGAGAAATGTTGGCGGAACGGGTTAATCGCATACAAGTAACTTGTCAAACAAGACAAGTCACTTGGTCTAAAAGTAAACCAAAAATAAAAATAAAAATATACTAATCCGAGTTCGTAAACCAAATTAAGAGTCTAAATTCTCAATCCCCGGCAATGACGCCAATTGATTTCGTCCTTTTTCTAACAGTTCTGGTTCGGCACAAGCTTGTTTTTCTAATGCCTCCGTTATAAGTTCTACTTGAAATCTACTTATTAAAATGATCGGTCGTTCATTCGAAGGGTTAGTATGGCGTACGCTAACTATGTATGGCGTGCGCCAATATTCAAACCAACCCAAAGCTTAGGCATGTGCCAACTTTTCTTGGCGCAAGCAAAAAGCTCTCAGATGTATAATCTGGCGTACGCCAACTAGATATGGCGTGCACTAATTCAGCAGCAGAATTGTAGCAGATTGCAACAATGAGTAAGTACGGGTTTTTCAATCTACAGAGATTGAGTTGTTAGGCCTACTCTAAAGTTTACTTACTTAACTAGGATCAGATTATGAAGTTTGTTAATGAACTCAAGTGAACTCAAGGCTTAAACATCAAACAAAAAGAGCATAAGAACAAACATATTGATAGTTTTGGTTATAAAACAGATTATCAACAACACACAAGCTAAAAGTGAGCTAAGTACCTTGAAAGCCAATGTAACAAGTGATTCAGAGAGTAAACGAAGCATGTGACATGGTACAAATGTTTCAAAGGCAATCAATCTACACTTTCACGCTAGAAAGATCTAAATTGATCCTTAACCAAACTTAAAAAGTTAGATATGTTCTTTCGACTCCACCAACCAACTAAACTAAGTTAAAAACCAACTATGCATATCACTCAAAGCACAATCAGTAACTAAGGAAGATTTCTCTTCTTTGAAAGCAACTAATCATCAAACTAACCTCTCCATCAAATCTATCTTCTTTCGGTCTCAAGATTTGACTAAGTACAATAACAAGGTGATCAAGCAAGTTGAAGCATGGCAATAACTTGTTAATAAGAACATGTTCCTACACATTTTAACCCTCTAAACCATGGCTACAAATAAGGCAATTAGGCACAAAACTCACAACAAACTACTCAAACATACATGATAATAAATAACATACTACTTTATTTATATAAGGAAGAGCAAAGGAAAGAAAGCTTAACAAAGATCTTCAAGCTTTCATGCCTTCACTTCCATGTCCAAGAACAGAGAGAGAGTTTGGTGTTTTGTCTATTTCATGCCTCTCCCTTGCACTTCTTGTCTCTCCTTTTCCTTACAAAGCAAAACTAGCCTATATACTAACTAACTAATGTAATAGTAAACTAAATATCTAATCTAACTTATCTAACTAAAATGTCTACTCTAAAATATCTAAAAAGGAGTCAGCAACTTGTCCCCTTCCTTCCTAAAAGCTCTAAACCGCCCTTGTCAAATCTTGATGTTTTGTTTGTCCAACACAGATTATTTTACTTATGTTAGACTGGTCTAGCGTGTGCCAACTTCATGTGGCGTGCGCCAGGTCTTCGCGATTTCCATCTTCGAGTGCATCTAGTCATCTGAGTGAATGGTCGTCTGAGTAACGGCTACTTGGCATGCGCCATAAAGGATTGGCGTGTGCCAGCTTCTCGTGCTAAGCACTCCTTGGCATCATGACTTCCTTCTCGTCCAAACCTTTGCGTGTCTGCTCGATTTGTACTCCACTTCACCTTGAATAAGCTCCTAAAAACAAGAAAACTCAATGAAAAATGATAAACTCAACATAAAAACACAATGAACGAAACCTAATACTATGACAACTAAAATACAACTACATGAACCTAAAATACTAAGAACAACCTAATAAAATGACACGAATAATGAGTGTATTTAACACTCATCAGTTAGTGACGAGAAGGCCTTTGATTTCAAGCCTATATGAGTTAATTGACCAAGGGTTGGAATTGACTGCACCTTTAGACAGAGATGAGCCAATGATATTAGCTGAGATACATTTACAACCAACAATACGTGGTCAAATTATGAAACTACAATGACAAGACCTTGAGATTAGGGAGATGGTTGGAAAAGTTGAGAATGGTGAATTGTCAAAGTTTAGCCTTAGTGCTAATGGTGTTTTACATTTTGGTACTCAATTGGTTGTGCCTAATGTAGGAGATGTGAGGAGAGATATCATGAGCCAAGCACACAAGACAGTGTATAGTATGCATCCAAGTTCGACCAATATGTACAATGACATGAAGAATCAGTACTAGTGGAAAGGCATGAAAAAGGACATTGGTGAATTTGTCGCGAAGTGTTTGACTTGTCAGTAAGTTAAGGCTGAACACCAAAGACCTTCGGGTTTGTTATAGTCTTTGGACATTTTGGAATGGAAGTAGGAGCAGATTACCATGGATTTGTTAGTGGGACTTCCAACTTCTGATGTGATCTCGGCAGGAGAAACACAATGATATGGATCTATTGTTACTTAGGATGGAGTAGACTTCAAACCCACGAACTGGACCAGCAAGAACCTCGGCAAAAGAGCCTTAACCCAAGCCAAGAGCAATCTGAGAACCTCAAGTCAAGGTTGAATCACGCCACAAACAAGGATGGAAGACTTGTTTGATAAGTGAAAATAAAGTTCAAGCTAAACGACACACAAGCTTAGGCAAGAATGAGAAGAGTTATCAAAACTCACTAAGTCAAAGACTTATAATATTCAAAATGAATTCATATATTGGGGTCTACGTTTTATTATGCTAGGAGTCCTTTATATAGGCTCCAAAAGTCTCACATATTCCTAAACAAACTAACTCCTAAAAAGGAGCTTGCAATCTGACCAAATTCTACTTATTCCTAAATAGGTGAATTCTGGTCAGATTGTAATCTACTAAACAAGAAGTAATCTAAGCATACCTAGTAGATATAAGTAGATTCACATCCTAAATAAGCTATAGGTTGTTGGAATATAATTTCCTAAACAAAACTATTAACTTTACTAAATAGCTTAAGTAGAATCTGAGAAAGTTCCATGCTTCCAAAATAGGTTGATGCACGTCCAAAGTAGGTTGATGCACGTCCAAATAGGTTGATGCACATTCATAATAGGTTGATCTCCATACGTGCATGCTTCCAGAAGATTGCATGCATTCTAGGCTTCCAGATTAGCTTCAAACTCTCCAAAACAAAATCTGAGAGCAAATAGCTTCCTAAATAGCTTCTAGAACGTGCATGGGCTTTGCATGGGCTTCATGGACATCCTTGGCCTTGCACAAACTTGCATGGGCTTCATGGACACGTCCTTGGACTTGCACAAACTTGCTTGAAACTTCTTGGCCCATCAGATTCATATCATGGCCCATCAGATTCGTATCATTCCCCTCCTCTTGAAAGGGATTTATCCTCAAATCCTTGCATACGCCATGCATTCTTGGATGAATAATATTGCTAGAACAAGGCTTAATCTTTGAACTTTGTGGCTGCACTTGATATCTCCCACTCCAACTAAATAAATACTTTGAGCATAAAAAGTAGGATGTCATCTCCAATTGGAAAGCCAAGAACATACTTTTTCGCACAAACCTTTCTTTAAACCTCAGATTATTCCACAAGTTGAGTAATATTGAGCCTCCAGCATAATCATACTTGTCAACTCCTAAGAAGTCAATATGATCAACATGTTCAATAACAAAATCTGGAGACATGTAAGATATGGGTTGAATCTCTTCCTTGTCAATGGCAACAGCATGTTCGTGATATTCATCAACAGTAGTAACTATGTGCTTTCTCATATGAACAACTTCTACAACTTCAGATTCATCAAACAAATCTCTTAAGTAGAGAAGTGACATGTCATGCTCATCAAAACCATCTCCATCAAATAAATCATTAGAAAACTCACCAAATTCCTCCCATGTCAAAACATCTTCAATAATCTGATCAGAACAACATACCTTCTCCTCAGCTTTACACTTAGCTTGAAAGATGTTCTTATGTCGTGCTTCATCAATTTTCTTTAAATACAAGTCAAATCCTATAACCAAATCAGCTTTAAGTTCCTCCCAATGGTCATCTCCTCGCCGCCTTGCCTCTATAGGTTTGCGATTAATGCTCAGCCTCCTAAGACTCCTTGTATAGCCTATGTCTTTATCTTGATCAGATTCATCTCCACTCGACCCTCTAATAGGTGCTCTACTCCTTTGTGCATGAAGTTAACCTCTTGGTTGTTGACTTCTGTGAGAGTTCTCTATGGCATCCATTCTTCGGTGCAATGACTCAATCTCCTCTCGCAATATTTGTTGGCACTTTCCTACCAAGGCCTCCTCAAACACCTTTAAATCAACATTGCCTAAAGTTTGGCCTTCTCGAAACATGTTGCTGCAAAAAAAATTTGTTTCTTTTTCCCCCTTTTTTTGTTTCCTTTTCTGTTTTTCTCTCTTTTTTTGTTCCTTTTCTTTTCTTGATCAGAATACACATCCTAAGTCACAAATTCTGATTGCTAAACACAAAACTAAAACACAAAACGAAATTACTACTAGACAAAACAAAAAACACGAACTAACACCCACAAATATAAAAGGATAGGTCAGCGATTGATAAGCAACAAGCTGAGCATAAGACACACGAAATAACAAGGATAAAATGATCTAAACAACAAGCCGTAGCTCTAATACCAACTGATGTGATCTCGGTAGGAGAAACACGATTTGCACGGATCTATTATTGTCTAGAATGGATGAGACTTCGAACCCACGAACTGGACCAGTAAGAACCTCGGCAAAGAGCCTCAACCTAAGCCACGAACAATCTGAGAACTCCAAGCCACGTCAAATCATGCCACAAACAAGGATGGCAAACTCGTTTAATAAGTGAAAGAACGAGAAGAGTTATCAACTCACTTTTCTAAAAAGACTTATAATATTCAGAATGTTGTGTTCATATATTGGGGTCCACATTTTATTATGCCAGGAGTCCTTTATATAGGCTCCAAAAGTCTCACATATTCCTAAACAAACTAACTCCTAAAAAGGAGCTTGCAATCTGACCAAATTCTACTTATTCCTAAATAGGTGAATTCGGGTCAGATTGTAATCTACTAAACAAGAAGTAATCTAAGCATACCTAGTAGATATAAGTAGATTCACGTCCTAAACAAGCCGTAGGTTACTGGAATATAATTTCCTAAATAAAACTATTGACTTTACTAAATAGCTTAAGTAGAATCTGAGAAAGTTTCATGCTTCCAAAATAGGTTGATGCACGTCCAAAGTAGGTTGATGCACATCCAAATAGGTTGATGCACGTTCATAATATGTTGATCTCCATACGTGCATGCTTCTAGAAGATTGCGTGCATTCTAGGCTTCCAGATTAGCTTCAAACTCTCCAAAACAAAATCTGAGAGCAAAGAGCTTCCTAAATAGCTTCAAGAACGTGCATGGGCTTTGCATGAGCTTCATGGACGTCCTTGGTCTTGCACAAACTTGCATAGGCTTCATGGACACGTCCTTGGACTTGCACAAACTTGCTTGAAACTTCTTGGCCCATCAGATTCATGTCATGGCCCATCAGATTCATATCAACTTCACTGAAAGGGTTTGATTCTATTTGGGTGATCATGGACAGATTGACGAAGTCTGCACACTTTTTGCCTATTTAGAGTACATATGACGCAGCGAAGTTTGCCCAACTGTTCATTGATCAGATTGTTCGGCTACATGGAGTTCCTATCTCGATAGTCTCTGATCGAGGGACACACTTTACATCATACTTTTGGAAGAAGTTTCAGGATGCTATGGGTACTCGCTTAGATTTGAGCACAGCTTTCTATCCTCAGATAGACAGACAGTCAGAATGGATAATTTAGATATTGGAAGATATGATGCAAGCTTGTGTGATGACTTTCAGTGCAAGCTCGATACTTTATTTACCTTTGATGGAGTTTGCATACAACAACAGTTATCAGTCTAGCATTCAGATGGCACCTTATGAGGCATTGTATGGTAGGAAGTGCAGATCTCCAATATGTTGGCATAATGTTGGTGAGAAACAACATTTGGATCTTGAATTTATACAAGAGACAGTTGATAAGGTTAAAGTAATTTGAGAACGCCTACGGGTAGCTCAATGCAGATAGAAGTCATATTCAGATAAGAGAAGAAAAGACATTGAGTTTGAAGTGGGTTCCAGTATTTTTCTCAAGGTATCGCCGATGAAAGGGATCATAAGATTTGGTAAGAAGGGAAAGCTGAGTCCAAGATATGTGGGACCATTTAAGATTCTAGAACAGGTTGGTCGAGTGGCTTATCGGTTGGCACTACTGCCTACTTTTGCAAATGTACATCCGATGTTTTATGTTTCAATGCTTCAGACGTATTCACATGATCCCTCACATATGCTAGACCAGCCAAATGTGGATTTTCAAGATGATCTCACTTATGAGGAGCGACCTTTGAGGATATTAGACAAAGAAGTGAGAAGTCTTAGAACTAAAGACCTTCCGTTTGTGAAAGTAGAATGGCAAAATCACTTTCCCGCAAAAGCTACATAGGAACTGGAGAAGGATATGCGAGAGAAGTATTCGTATCTATTCGAGTAACATAGTACGTACTTCATGCCTTTAGTAAATTTGGGGACGAATTTTCATTAGGGGGAGAATTGTGATAACCTCGCAAGTGATTGACCATTATTGCATTATGCTATTATGTGAGGGGATGAGTTTCGCAAGTGTGTTTAGGTGTCCTTGGGTTCCTTTAATGAGTTGGATAAAGTTCGACAAAGTTGACGCAACGAAATTCAGAGTTCCGTAAATGTAGTTGGTCATTTTTCAGGCAGATTGACCTTTGGGCAGTGTAATGGCCATAACTTTTTCAATTTTGGTCCAAATGGCATAAGGGAGTACAATTTAGAAACTATACATATAGACTTACAACTTGGTTATCCACGAGTTTGATCCAAATTCAAGGAAAATGGGTGTAAAATTGGCTGGAAGTTGCTGCTCTGTGATTGGACCACCAAGTTATTTTGACCAATCATATTCTTACCTAAGTTAAAAGTAAAAAGGAGGTGAGGAAGGGCTGGAAATAACTCACTTACTTACCTCTTGCACTAAGGAAAGTTATAGAAGAAGGGAGAGCTCTGGAGATAAGTCATAAAATGAAACTTAGAAAAAGAAGAGAGAGTTGGAGGAAAGAGGAAGAAGCAGGCAGGTCAAATTAGATTGACTCAGTGAGTGACATTCTGCTCCGATTTAGGTTTTCTGATTGTCAAGGATTTGTAGAGCATAAAGAGTGCTTTCTAACGGTATAGTATACGTGTGATTTGGATTAAGAAGTTCACAGAAAATTGATTTTAAACACTCGGACAGTTTCTGAAGTAGTCAGTAAGCGATGTGAAGAATATTGGCTTAGTAAGTAGACTTACACTTTGAGTTAGACCACGAAATTCGGACAGATTATAGAAAACTTTAGATCTTTTCTTTTGATATATTGTATGTGGATTTTGCATCAAAGAATCGACAGAAAACTCGTTTTGAATCTGATGTTGTTGGATAAGCACATAGCTGAGGTTGTTGAGGAAAATATGATTGGTAAGCATATTTAGGCTGCAAATTTGGGTTGGATGTTCTAAAGTCGATTGTAGAGGACTTGATAAGCTTTCTGAATATGTATCATATGTGTGATTTGGTTGAGGGAAACATTTTGTGTGTCCTTTGGAAGTTTGGACTGCTGGCTGAGTTCTAGTGTTCGCAAGTTTGAAGAGTGAAATTTGATAAATTGATTCTTTGGGAAACTGAGGTTAATTGAATGAGTCTGAGGTTTTGAGAATATACAGGGGAGTTTAGTTGAAGTGAATTGTTGGCTATGTTAAACGTACTTGATCTGTTTCTGAGTGAGAAATTACGATTGAGCTCACGATGAGCTTCGTTGAGGTTGGGTTGGCAAAACCAGATTGTTATGTGCATTTTGAGCATGTGTAACTTGAGTATAGAATATATGCATATTGGTACTTGATAAGGAACCAAGTGTTCAAAGGATTTGAACTATTGGTTGTATTTGGATGAATGTGCGATAAATGATTGCGAGTGGACCTAAGTCGGTCATTAGGAAGTGTTGAGGTGAATTGGTTTTGGAAACCAAGAGTTAACCTCATTTTGTGGTTGTATATATTTGGACAGATTTTTCTGAGGTTGAAGGAACTCAATGTGAAATGAGTTTCAGATTTAGGAATCGGCACTTTTGAACAATGTTGTTGAGTAAGCGAATAGTACATGATAAATTTAGTTGTGTTTGATATGTGTTTGTTTTGGAACTTGATTGTGTGTGTCACATGCATATGGTTTGGTCCATAGTATGTTTGGATATATTTGTGATTGTATTGTGAGGCATGTGACATTTGTGACAGCCGGCTAGAGTGCTAGCTCAGGGCTGATTTGTTTCGTCTGATGGATATGATTCTAGACCGTTGGGTCATCTATCTGATAAGATATGTATTTTTATGAGAGAAATGAATAGGCTTTTCCGTACTAATCGGGGATGTTAGTCTATGAGCTCATAATTTTGGAGATATCATTAGTTTTTATTGGTTTGCTATCACTAGCTTACATTTGTACACTAGATTTGTGTTTGTGTGGATGGAGATTTTTTTGGCCATTTGGATATCCCTAGCAGTCAGAGGAAGGGGTAATACAAAACTTATTCATAGCTCTATGTGTGTGTGTGTGTTTATATGGTGTTTGGTATTACGTATAGCATTTGGTGATCACGCATTTTGATTTTGAGTGAAGTCGAGCATGGTTGATTTTTGGTGCATGCATATGTCAACCATAACTAATATATTATGTTTTATTCCCTTGCTAAGTGTTTTCGGACACTTACCCCTTACAAAATCTGTTTCAGGTTCCCAGAGACCATAGTTCATTCGAGAGTCTGGAGTTCGTGGTTCAGGCCCAGCTTTTATTCATTCGAGGGCTACTTTTGAGGTCTCTAGATCATGTTTTGTCTTCCTTCTGTATAGTTGCTCCGTAGTAATAGTACTTTGGAGATGTTTGTGATTTTTGGTTTGTAAACCAATTTGGTTGGATTTTAGTTTGTTGATAAGAGACTTTGTTGATAATTCGCTTCCGCTGGATTTGATTGTGGTGAGATTGTTTTGAGGCTTACTAGGCCTGTATTGTGTTGTTGAGATATCACAGAGTCTAGCACCGATCACCGACCTCAGTTTGGGTTGTGACAAATACTCTCCACCTCTATCTGATCTAACTATCTTAATTTGTTTACCACTTTGTAGCTCTACTTTAGCCTTGAAAACTTTAAAGGCATCCAAAGCTTCATCCTTAAAATGAAGTAAATAGAGATACATATATCATGAGAAATCATCTATAAAAGTGATAAAGTACTTTGGACTACTTGCTTCCATATCCGGACAGCATATATCTGTCTGTAGACTTATTGGTTTGCTTTCCTTTATATCTGTAGTACTTTGGACTACTTTAGACTTATTGGTTTGCTTTCCATTAATACAATCTACACAAGTCTCAAAGTCATTAAAATATAGAGCACAAAGTACTACTTCATTTACTAACTTCTGAATTCTTAAAATAGAGATGTGTCCCAATCTCCGGTGCCATAATAAAGAGGAATTTTCTTTCACAACACAGTGCTTTAACCCAGCAGTAACATTCATGACATTATAAGCAGCATCATTTGGTAAGGCAAATAAATAAAGACCATTAGATAATGTACCATAACCAACAACTTTGGATTTATTTAGTAAGGTAAAACCATTATCCACAAAGTTAAAGGTAAAACCAAAAAGTACAGGTCTTGAAACTAAAATTAAGTTCCTAGAAAGACTAAGAACATAGAAGGTCTTTCTAAATTCAAAACAAAATCGTTACTCAACACCAAATTGCAAGAACCAATAGCCTCCACAAGCGAACTCATCCTTCTTCCTGAATGGATGTATTGCTCACTTTCTACGTGCTTCCAAAGGTTTTGCATACCTTGTAAGGTATTTGAGACATGGATTGTAGAACCAGAGTCAATCTACCATGTGTTATGACTAGCATTAGTTAGATTTGATTCATAACATACAAAAGAAAGTTGAATACCTTTCTTGTCAAGCCAAAGTTTCAACTTGGAGCATTCTTTCTTCATGTGTCCTTTCTTCTTGCAGAAGAAACACTTTGACTCTTTCTTAATGTCCACTTTGACAGGGATCTTGCCTTTGTCTTTAGCATAATCTTTCTTCTTCTTTTTAGTAAAAAGTGAGGTTCACTTTCTCACCCTCTTCCATTGCCAACCTTCCCTCTTCTTACACACACATGGTCAAAAGTTCATCAATTGACCATTTATCCTTATGTGTGTTATAAGAGATTTTGAAAAGACCAAATTGCTGGGGCAGAGTGCACAAAATGAAGTGAATCAAAAACGTTTCAGACATATCAACTTCCAAGGCCTTTAATTGAGCCGTTATATCCCTCGTGCGCATGATATGATCACGCACACCTCCAATTGTTGTAAGCTTCATGGATGAGAATTGCATGATAATGGTACTTGCCAAAGCCTTATCTGAAGTGACAAATTGATCATCTATTGCTTTAAGCAAAAGACGAACATTGTCATATTGTTCTATAGAGCCCCTAATCCCAGCAGATACTTTGGTCTTTATGAACATAATGTAGAGGCGATTAGATCGCTCCCACTTTTCATAGAGATCAACCTGATATGAGGTACTTTCTTCAATGATTATAAGTGGCTCGGGCTTTCTTATGGCATAATCAATGTCCATCCATCCCAAATGAAGGAGAACTCTTTTCTTCTAGACCTTTAAATTGTCACCCTTGAGTTCGGGAACATCACACTTGATATCAGAGAAACTAGGTTGACTAACTACAATTTATAAGATAAACATGCTTATTAAAATAAGTTTGAAGCTAACAAATATATCATATTTTACCAATGTAAAACATGTTAATCATGAATCTAGAGACATTAAACTTGCCTGTGGGCTAAAGTTGTAATTCTATTAGATTCATACTAACACGATAAAACTATCAAATTATGTTCCTTTTCCTAATACCTGTGGGTTGATTAGGAATTATAACCTGATATTTTATCCTAATTAATCATACTAGTACTATATAATTCATGTGGGTAGATTTAATAGTAGTTCATATGAATAATTACAACTATTGTCTTACGTGATCTTACTCCTAAATATATAATTTTAATTAATTAAAGATATTGTGGCTACTCTCTAATTAATTAATATTATATAGATCACCAAACCTCAAATAATCAAGGTTTAAACAATAAAATCTGAAATTATATCGTGTTAATCATTATTTTACTAAATGCTATATGTGAATTTCCACTGACGTAAAGACAGTTTGAAACACAATCACACGATAATTAATATATATATATATATATATATATATATATATATTATGTTGCATACGGAAGGACATAACCATATATATAATATATTGCATATATATACATAATGTTGTATATGTAGTATACCAGGAAATTTGCATACGTAATATACATGCATATAATGTTGCACGACAGAAACAGGAAACGTGTAGTTGGTCTTTAAAAACATGTCAACTATATTTTAAGTTATAATTCCAGAAAACGACAAAAACACATCCTATCCTCTCTAGTCATCGTCGTTGCCCGGAATACAAGTTTTCGATCGACGAAGCGTTCTTGGTTTCTTAATAGTTTTTCACGAATTTAAAAATATTTCATTCAAAATCAACATTAAAGATATCCATGATCTTAATTTTCCCGAACGATGCATATTATGGAAAAACTAACGCATGGAAGAAACTGCCATAACCATGAACAAGACAGAGGTATAAACACGCTCATGATACCAATTGATAGAGTTTATACACAATCTAGACATGTTCTAAACATTATGAACACACGAATAGCAGAAGCAAAAATAATCAGGTTAGATAACCTTACTTTTCCCTGAGAAATGTTAACAATTCAAGAACATGATCCATCTCTAAAACGAATCTGAAATAACCTTTACCCAACTGGTGGACTTTCAAAGAGGCCAACTTCCATGCTTGGAGAAGGGAGCTATTTAAATATAAAGTGGAGCATGGCTAAGACCCTTTTGGTATAATCAGCCAACTAATAAGGAAGGTCTGTCCAAACCCCATACAACGTTCAACATAATCATCCAGTAGAACAACTATAGACTCGCCATTATGGATAGTAGGCATTAGGGACATACCACTTAGGATCCAATCTCGTGAATCAGTTTGAACACATATATAAAAGGGTGAAAGCTTGTGTATGTGCATCTGAATAGGTATTTGTGAGGAAAAACTAGCAACTTTAGAGGTTGCACCATTATCATTTTAGAGAGAATATAGCAAAGCTGTGATGATTTGTAGGGTCTTATGTGCATCAAGTGATAGTATCGAGAAGGGAGCCTATGATGGCTCTAAAGGTGAGCTCATAACTGAACCCAGGATGGCACGGATGGGATCTCTTATAGGTGTAAGATTAAAAATGTTGCATGGAGAGCAGCGAAATGGTGGGAGGTCAGCTACCTCCTGGGTCGGGAGGGATTGGCACCATGAAGAGAGTTGGCAGCAACACAAAAAAGGGGAGGGTCCTAACACTCTTGACTTTAGATTTTTGGTTATCTTCTTTGATCCTTAGTCTCACGATCAAGTTTCAAGCCCTGTATCTTTCCTCTTATGCTTGAGATAGTTCTTAAAATTCTTCCACAGTTGAGGTAGCTTCTCGATGATCGTAGTTATTTAAAAAGACTTGCTGAGTTGCAACCCTTCAGCATGAAGCTCAGGTAGGATAAATTATAGCTCTGGTACTTGGTCCACAACCTTATTGAAGTCCTCTATCATGAAGTCAAGGAATCGTTCGATGATAAATTTCTTCATCCTGACATCATTTATTTTGTACTTCTTCTTGAGCAAGCTCCATAGCTATTTAGTAGTTTTGGCTACAAAATAGATATTGTTGAGGGTGTCATCTAATCCATTTAGACAATTATGACTCCACGCATTGAGAAAGTTGATCTTCTGTTGATTTATCTCATCTTTTGCTACTTTTGGTGATTGCTCCTACAAGAATCAAACTAGGTTGATGAGATAGAATAGCATATTTTGTTACCAGCTAGGTTGATTGTATATGCCAATTATACTTTCGTAATTGTAGCTTTTAGTTTAGTAAGTTTCCTTCATCGCATAAACTACCTAACATGTATTAGAAGGTCAGCTACGACCTTTGTATATAACCTGCATTAATCGCTAATGAGAATGACAAAACTTCTCTCCATCTAATCTTAAAATGTATCAGAGTCAATATGATGTCCAATAAAGAAAAAAACACGAACAAAGAACTTTCATATAAACCTCTTCATTTAAATAGGTGAGAAGAAAAGTATTATGGACATCTATTTGATGAAGGTGCCAAGATTTTTTTGTTGAAACAACTTAGAATATTTTAACAATAATCATATTGGCCATCGAAGCAAACATTTCATTGTAATAAATATTTTCAGTCTGGTGGTCACCTCGGACAAGACAATTTCGGTATCATTCTACTGACCCATTAGAATGATATTTGATGTGGCATACTTGACGTAGGGAAATTGGATTCTATGGGGACTAAAGAGGGAGTGTCCCCATATGGAGACTCGAATTTGGACCATCAGATTGGAGTTTTTTTGAAAAAAAATTGATCCAATGGTTAAAAAGGTACAAGGTTATTATTGTCTTTTACCCAAAGGGGAGGTGCCTCCAAGCAGTTAATGACTCCCTTTTTATCTCTATTTTCCCAAATCATAAAGCACGTTCCTTCTTTTTAGCCCATATTATCATAAATATGGCTACTTTTAAGGAATTTAAAATTTAAACATTGAATTTGTTATAGAAAATCCATATTTTACAGAATAAACAAAAGTTGCTAAAACAAAAATAATTAACTTTTCAAATTCCTTCTTTTTCCAAAACCCTTTCGTTTTCTTGAACCCCTAAACTACCACTACCGTTCCAAAACTCGTTCCTCTATTGGCCTTCGAAAACCCGACCGCCATTCACAGCTGTCCCATACCGTCCTACGCCCCACACCCACACAGTCCTACGCCCACGCCATCCCAAGTCATCCCACACTTCCAACACCATCCAATGTCATCCCATGCCATCCTAATCTTTCCATCATCTCTGTCACGGATATTCTTGCCGCCCATTTGTCCACAGTCAATCTCAACCTCTCCTATCAACTCGTTGCCTATTTCTTTGACTGGGTAACGTCTAATCTGTTAACCCTCACCTTGCTGACCTCGATTTTACAGGATTTAATCTAATTTGATAACCTATTTTTTTGTTTAGTCATACACAATGAAGAAGAACAAGGTAGGGCAAACGGAAGCTAATCTATAGAAGGGAAAATGCACGGCTATCAGGTCAAAACAAGTCGATGACGTTCCTAAAGAAGAAGAAACGGTATTTGACGATGTGATAAAAAGTTGTTGTGCATGTGTTATGGACTGTTTGTGATCTTACTCATTGGTTTGTAGGTATTGGTTTGTGGTTAAGAAGTTGTTGGTTTGATGCGTAACATAATTGTCTTTATGCTTTATATCATTGGCTTGCAAGTTTATCTCATTGGCTTGTGTTTTTAGTGTTTTGGTTTGTGGTCTTACTCATTGGTTTGTTGGTTTTGCTGTTATGTCATTGGTTTATGTTTTGTGGTCTTACTCATTAGTATGCTGGTATTGGTTTGTGGTTAAAAAGTTATTGGTTTGCTCTTTAACATAATTGGTTTGTGTGATTTAAGTCATTGGTTTGTGGTTTAAGACATTGGTTTGTAAATTTCATCTTATAGGTTTGTGTTTTAAGTTTTTTGGTTTTATGGTATTACTCGTTGGTTTGTTGGTATTACTCGTTGGTTTGTGGTCTTACTCGTTGGTTCTAACTTATCATTGGTTTGGTGGCTTTCTGTTTAACATAAATGGTTTGTATATACGGAGTTTCTTTGTTTGGTTGTTTGTTGGTTTCTTTGCATTAACAATGATTCTTGTCTTTCACAGAATCTAAGCATATATTGTAGGCCCTCGAAGGTTGTAAGTGTCAATGAGTTCTTGAAGACGCACGTAAATAAAGACAAACAGAAATTACGAGAAAAATTCAATAGAAAAAAATTCATTACACCTCTGTTGGTTGAATAGTGGAACAAAATTCTTGATGGAAAATTTGTCCGTGTGGGAAAAAAATCTTTCATCTTTGGGTTGATACTCACAACACGAGAACCTTCCTTGTTGCAAAGGATGCGGATATAGCGCACTTGTTCAATTGTTGCTCCATTTATTTTCATCTTTTTGGAAAAATCTTTGCGCATCGAAAATCCTTTTCTTATTGAATACAGCTCGTAAAAGTTGTGAACTTCATGCTTGGTCCTAAATTGTATTTTATGCCAATTCTCTCTGTTCTCCAATTCTTCCACTGTGTATCCGAAATTTGCTAGAATGTAAAACCAGTAAACTAGTAAATCTGTAAATTTATAACCTGTAAACCAGTAAATTAGTAATTCAGAAAACCAGTAAACCAGTAAATCAATAAACTAGTAAACCAATAAATCAATAAACAAGAATTTAAAACAAGAATTCCTCCAGTTTGTCTTCGAAATTAGAAAATGGTAACAACATGCATAAACAATAAAACCAACAAACCTGTAAATCAATAAACCAGTAAACCAATAAATCAATAAATCAGTAAACCAGTAAATCAATAATTCAAAAACCAGTAAATCAATAAACCAGTAAACTAATAAATAAGTAAACCAGTAACCCAATAAACAAGAATTTAAAACAAGAATTCTTCCGATGTGTCTGCGAAATTACAAAACGGTAACAACACGCATAAACAGTAAAAACAACAAACCAGTAAATCATTAAACTAACAAACCAATAAATCAATAAACTAGTAAATCAGTAATTCAGAAAACCAGAAAACCAGAAAACTAATAAATCAATAAACCAACAAACCAAAAAATATGTAAACCAGTAAACGTATAAACAAGTAAATCAGTAAATCAATAAACCAGTAAATATGGAATAACCGTACCTCCCAGATTTGTTAACTCGTTGATCGGGACATCATCGGTGGATGATAATGTTTCGTTGATCGGAACATTATCGATAGAAGATAATGTTTCATCGTTCGGAACATTATCGGTAGATGATATTATATTCATTCTTGTTTAGCGTCGAAGTGGGAAGAAACGATAAACTTATAGAGGAATGTGGTCGTCGAACGCTAATATGTTGGACCGGTCGGTGACATACAAGAAATCGTCGAAGAAACAGCGTCATCGTTCGGCTTGCACTAGAGAAAACGTAAAAAGTATAGTTTAGTGATTAGAATAATGACAGCTACTAATTAGGATTTTTGTGAGAGGTTAATTAATAAGAGAAATAAATTACTAATTAGGTGAGAGGTTAGGTTAATTAATTGGGGAAATAAATCAATTAATTCAAAAACGGCTGGTAGTTATGGAGATTATAGAGAGAAATGTATGTAATTTTACCAAATCACCCTTTTTTATTAATTCCCTTCCTTTAGTCCCCATATTGAGACTAATAACTAGTCCCCACCAAATCCACTCCCTGACATAGGATAGCATAATAAAAAATAAATTAATAATACCTGAATAGTTATTCTAAACTAAAATGAGCAAGATGAAAATGCTTCTCAATCTAGTTTGTCACGAAGATGACCGACAAGGGGAAATAGAAACTAGAGATTAAGTAATCTCTCTATACAAAAGAATTCACCTCTCAAAATAGATAAAATTTCTTTCTAGAACAAACAATTAATGTCAATATTTCATATAATTTATTCATTAATCAACGAGTTAATAACCTTTAAATGGAATTAGGGTAAAAAACATTGTAAATAACTTAAAGTACCTAATAAATTACTAGATATTAATAAAATAGTAGATGAATATCACGTAGAACAAAAAATAAAAAAACTAGATAAATATTCATAGACACAAATATATGATGCCTAACGTTAGGCTCCTCCTCGCGGAATGAACTTGTCCTCAAGCAATTGTACTCGATAGCGATAAGGCTTCCTTTATGCAAGCAATACGTAGATATATCCTATTGAGAATTACCAAGAAAGTAATAGAAGTACTCGAACATCGTGACTGTACCTCGTTTCTCCCTTCCAAAAGAGTTTGCACTTGGACCTCAAAACAGTAATGCAAACCACAAAGAACAAAAATCCCTTGAACCTCTCCTAAATAGACTTTAAATCGTTCCCAATATTGATCAAATAAGGATTCAGAGTGTAGTCAAACGGATCAACACCTAAAATGTCAATGTGCTCAACCCGATTCTCAGCAAGCACATAATCCTCATGTGCATATCCTTGAGTATGTTTCTCCACGAAGGTAACAAAGAAAACTGCATGTTGCCACAAAGCTGATGATTCATCAGATAATTCTCTAGCAAGAATATAGATATCACTTGCTATAAGAATACACAACTCCTCGACGGGCACATGCCTTTGGGGATCATAAGGCCCCTACTGCAGATCGGCAAGTGGACGGCGGACACACGCATCGTTTCTAGCCTGGATTCTGACTTAGAGGCATTTAGTCGTAATCCAACGCACGATAATTTCGCACCACTGATTTTCAACCAAGCACGATGACCAATTGTACAAATTAACAGTTCCTCTTGTACTAAGTTGAATTACTATTACGATACTATCATCAGTAGGATAAAACTAATCTGTCTCACGACGGTCCAGAGAAGGGTTGGCGGCCAAAAGGTTCAGTTGGGGATGCTAGCATCGATCTGTACTACAACCTGGGTGATTGCACGCGACGAGCCTTAGTTGGTTTTCTTCAACTTCCATCGGAGGTGAGGTCGGTGGCAAGCGACAGGGATTCTGGTCGAGTACGGTGTCACGTGTGGCGTTTGGGAGTCTGGGAGCTGTGCATCAGCTTCGGCGGCGGTTGACGGTGCCTATGTTGGTTTCCTTGTGAAAAAATAACAGCGAACTTTTTTCCATTTTCCCTTTTTTGGATTTTTTTAACAATACATCAAAATTTACAAACAAGTAGAATCAACTCTGATCAAATTGAAATAATTCTAATATCACCAAATGTAATATAGTGGAGCAAAAATAAACTAATAACGGGATATGACAAATCGGATAAAAATATTATCTAGATAGTTGCTCTAAACCAAAAGAGACATAATGCAAACACATCTAAATTTAGGTTGTCACGAGGATAGCCGATAAAGGCAAATAGTAACTAGAGATTAAACTTATCTTTATAGAGAAGAATCCACTTATCAAAGATTGGAGACAATGTCTTTCTAGATAAACATTCTAATTGTCAATATTTCATGTAATTCATTTATTAATCAATCTTGAAATAGAGTTAGAATTAAAAAATCTAAAAAATTCTAAATACTTAATAAACTAAATAATAACAAAATAGTAGATAAATATCACACAGAATAAAAATTAAAATAACTAGGTAAATATTTATAGACACAAATTTATCGTGCCTACGTGTTGCAGTATATTACCTTCTTGTTAGGGGGCAAAAATTCAAGTGTCAAAGGGTCGTTAAGCTCAAGAACATCAATCTCGTTTTGAATAGTAGCCCCTTTCCTATTTGGGTTCTCAATGTGGGTTCTAACTCTAAACTTGCCACTAGTCCTCTTTGCTCCTTGGAGTTTTCCAATCCCAGACTTCTTAATTGTCGTATCAACTCCTCCTGGGAAGTGAGTCTATCTGTGGTCTGGTTCTTTCGGCTGAGAGCATCGGCTACTATATTAGCCTTGCCAGGGTGGTAGTGTATCCCGATGTCGTAATCCTTGATTAGTTCTAGCCATCTTCATTGTCTCATGTTTAGTTCTTTCTGTGTGAAGATATATTTGAGACTCTTGTGGTCAGTATAAATGTCACAACGCACTCTATAAAGATAATGTCTCCATACCTTGAGCGTATGAATCACTGCTGCTAGTTCAAGATCATGAGTAGGATAATTCCGTTCATATGTTTTAAGCTGCCTGGATGCGTATGCAATTACTTTATCTTCCTGCATTAGTACACACCCCAACCCACTTCCTGATACATCACTGTAAATGGTATAATCCGTTCCCTCCGTGGGTTGTGCTAGTATAGGAGCAATCACTAACCTTTCCTTCAGTTCTTGAAAGTTCTTATCGCACTCTTCGCTCCATATAAATTTAACCCCCTTTTGGGTTAATTTGGTTAAGGGCATTGCTAACTTAGAAAATCCTTCTACGAATCGTCGATAGTATCCTGCCAAGACTAGGAAACTGCGTACATCAGACACATCTCTTGGTTGGTGCTATCCTACCACTGTCTCAATCTTACTAGGGTCTACAGATACTCCTTCCCTAGTTATAACATGCCCCAAGAAGGCAACTTTTTCGAGCCAGAACTCACACTTCTTCAGTTTGGCGTACAATTGCTTCTTTCGTAACACTTGTAGTACAGTCCTCAGGTGTCCTTCATGTTCTTCCTTGGTTTGGGAATATACGAGGATGTCATCTATAAATACCACAATACATTTGTCCAGATAGGGTTGGAAGGTTCGATTCATCAAGTCCATAAACTTTGTTGGTGCGTTGGTCAATCCAAATGGCATAACTAGGAATTCGTAGTGCCTATATCTTATACGAAATGCTGTCATGTGCACATCTTCATTCCTAATCTTTAACTGATGGTAGCCCGAGCGGAGATCTATCTTTGAGAAGACTGTGGCCCCTTTTAGTTGATCGAATAAATCATCAATTCTGGGCAGCAGGTATCTGTTCTTGATAGTAAGCTTGTTTAACTCCTGATAGTCCACACACATTCTCATGGAACCGTCCTTCTTCTTTACAAATAGCACTGGCGCCCCCCATGGGAAAACACTGGGTCTGATGAATCCTTTATCCAATAATTCTACTAATTGTACCTTCAGTTTTTTCAGTTCTACGGGGGCCATACGGTATGGTGTTTTAGATACTGGTCTTGCTCCAGGAATCAGCTCAATTTGAAACTCTACTTCACGATCTGGTAGTATTCCTTGTACTTCTTCCAAAAAGACATCTAGAAATTCTCTAGCAATTGGAATCTGGTCTAATAGAGTTACCTTTCGAACATCCATTGCAGAGGCTAAATAAGCCATTATGCCACCTCGTACCAATCGCATTGCCTCAATCGTCGAAACTATTGACAAAGGTGATTTTATGCTCTGCCCCACATATGTGAATTCTTCTTTTTCTGGTGGCCGAAACACCATAGTCTGACACCTACAATCGATAGTAGCATATTGCGCTGCCAACCAGTCCATGCCTAATATAACGTCAAAACCCATCATTCCCATGACTCGGAATTCTCCCCTGAGTTGATGACCGCTTATAACGATATCACAATCACATTTGTGGTCCACAATAACGGTCTTCCCTAGTGGGGTTCTCACTACCATCTCCTCCTCACATACACTTCTCGTTAGTTTATGTCTCTTCACAAAGTGTTCAGCAATGAACGAGTGGGTTGCTCCAGAATCAAATAGTGTATTTGTGGGGTACCCAGATATTAAGAATTTACCTGCGCCAAAGTCCTATACTTAACATAATATTCTCCTATTGACATACTCTTAACATACCACATTCTCTTATTAACACACATTCTCTTATTAACACATGTACTATACGAAGAAAGAAAAGAAATTACCTGTCACCACATCTCCTTGCTTGTTTGCTTCAGTCTGGTTAAGAGCATAGACTTGTGCTGGGGTCCTCGATATTGGGTCCCCTCCTGTTCAAACATTGCGGCCATTGGAGTTTGCGGGTACTAAGGCCCGCCGCATCTCAGGGCAGGTAGCTAGTTGATGTCCCATCTTCCCACATTTAAAACATGCACCGATAATTCATCTGCATTGCTCTTGGGTGTGGCCTGTTCGTTTGCATCGCTCACACCATGCACCCAAGTTCCTAGTTGGGTTTAGGTTGCAGGGTCTCTTAGCATATTCGATTGACTGGCCCTCCGTATTCTGACTCCACTTCCTCTTTGCCGGCTCCTTATCCACATTAAGAGTTATTAAGGAAATTAATTAACTAGGAGAACAAAATGCATATCTACTCATAGATACGGAATAACCTACCTTTTTACGCTCAAGGTTCTGTTCAACTACTAAAGCTCTCTCTAGGACATCCTTGTAGTTGGGCAACATGAGTGGCACAACAAGGTCTCTAATATCCTCAGCTAGACCATCCTCAAACTTTCGAGCTTGTGTGTCCTCGTCGAGTGATGCAGCAGACTTAAACATTGAAAGACGATTAAACTCCTGGTCATATTTCATCACCGTCTTGTTCCCTTGTACAAGCTGGTCAAACTCTCGAGCCATCTCCCTTTTTCTAGGAGCTGGGATGAATCTCTCCCTGAAATCCTTTAGGAATGCCTCCCAGCCATATACCGGAGTCAGGGAAGTTCCTTCCACATCAGTCACCCAAATCCTCTTCTGGGTTTCCCACCATCTTAGTGCATCACCAATCAGCACATAGGTAGCAAATGTCACCTTCTCAGCAAGTAGGGTTTGTGCAATCTGAAATGCCTTCTCAATCTCCATTACCTAGTCCTCTACCTGTACTGGTTCTTCTGTACCATCAAAGCTAGGTGGCTTGACTCTCTGAAATTCGCGGTATCTCCCAGTTGTTGACTGAGGGTGCGATAACACTACTGGCTGAGGTGCGGACGTAGTTGCCTGCTGCTGAACCAGTAGACCCAGAATCTGAATAAGCGCACCTTTAGTATTCAGTCCTTGGGTCATCAGAGGAGGTGGTATAGCAGTAGCACCCATTGGGGGTACGACTCCTGGTGGGGGTACGACACCTGGTGGGGGTATGACACCTGCATGCACATTGATGGCAGATTGAGCATCCGAGTCTGCATGCGTGTTTGGGTCAGCATGGGCATCCATGGCAACATTAGTCTATGCCTCTATGGCAGCAGCTGGGTCAGCCACTCCTGTGATGACAACGCGCGCATCCCTAGCAGCCCGTGACGCTTGGCTTCTCGTATGAGCCATGATCCTGATATCACCACAGCGTTATTCATTTTTTCTGAACTCATAACTAAGAACTCGCCAAATCACACACAATCAAAATCCATACAATCAAAATCCATACAATCAAGCATTAGATCACATAATATGTACATACATGTATACATTCATCCCAACAACATATAATCCTATCATACAATCAAGTTGCATTATCACATCTAAGAAACTCCGATATATCAAGGCCACATTACAATTCTAACGCCTCACAATTTTTATTTTTTTTATTATTAATTATTTTTTTTTATTATTATTTTTTTTTTTTGAAATGAAATTTTTTTATTTTTTTTTTGAAATTTTATAACACTTCCAACAACTTCAACAACACCTAGAAAAATAATAGAAGTTCAAAATTCAAAGGAAATAAAAAGTTGGCCCAAAATTTTTTAAAATGTCCATAACTTCTTTATAACGGATCTCAAAATTATCTTCGATTTGATATATTACGGCCCCCGTAACTCTCAACGAGTCAAAAGTTATGACCATTTGAAATTTGGGAGATCATCAAAACCACTAAAACCAATAACAAACCACTTTTTCACCCAAAACCACATCCCTCTCCGCGCGCGTCTACTGTTCACGCGTGTCCCCCTTTTTTATTTTATTTTTGGGCTATTTACCATTCTGCCACTCTCCTTGTCCACTATTCCAACTTGTCCCCCTACTCTCCCATGCATGCATGCATTCGATGATTTTGATTAAAGAATGAATTTATTTTTTATTTTTTAAATGCTCTGATACCATAATTTGTCACGACCCAATATACGAAAGTGACAAATTGAAGGTTCAAATCAAAAACATGTCTCACACAGTAAATGTCTTTACATTGAAAATGCTTAAAGTTCATAAATGCGAATAATGGATGATATGTAGCGAAAGGCTCCCTCTAACCCCGATCCTCGCTCGAACGATCTGAACACATACGATAGACATAGACGTGAGTCGACTAAACTCAGTAAGTGGATTCAATTCAATATCTATTCATTGTAATCAATCACGTAACAGATTCCTAGCCAACTAACCTTAACCGACTAACACGATAACTCAGGAGCAGCATCCTAGCCAACTATACTTAACCAACTAAGCTTTCATAACGGAACAATCTCCTATCCAACTACCTAGCCAACTAATCACATGTTTCATAGCACTTCATATCAAAGTTCTTATCCAAGCCGTATCACATACATATCCGATTTCAATCATATTCACAAACCAGATCCGAAAATACGAATTCAGCAAATCACATGTCAAATCTGAAAACATGAACCCATCAATCACATATCAAATCTGAAACCACAGATGAATCCAACACAACTCAAAATCATATTTCAATCCAGAGACGATAACCATCAAGCACACAGTTTCAGATTCGATTTCAGAATCGAATCCATCTCCAAAACAGAAACAAAATCAACATAGTATTCACAGATTCGAATTCAATTTTAGAATTGATTCCAAATCTGAGAACAGTCAAAAACTCGATTTGTATGTGTCCAGGCCTGAATCAGAATCCGATCCAGACATACTCAAATGAAAATCCCACTTACCTGTTCTTATCTGTGGAACTAATTCGCCCCCTTCTCTGTCGATTGATCTTTCTCTTGACCCTAGTAACAAAATAATAGTTTCATTTTTTTATTTTAAAACGAACAACTGATCATCAACTGGAATCTGAGAAGGGGAAATAGTACGAACAACTTACCCTCTTCATGCTGAGATAGTTGAGCAGTTTCGTTCTCTCCTCCTAAGGGTACGTGATTGTCTCGACCTTCACAATTAGGGCAGAATGGCAATTAGGTTAAACTCACTTGAGGAGGTCTATTTATATAGAAATTCCTAAATAAACAAATTTCCCTTTGGTCCTTATACCTTTACCTATATGCTAAATAGGTCTTTACATTTAAATACTTAATTTCACAATTCTTACAGCAACTACGCATAGATACGTTAGAAAATTCTCGTAGCATACAGCCTGTATGTGGTGAAATTCATGCACGAAGGGAGAGAGCACCTATAGGAGGTTCAAGTGGAGATGATTCTGATTATGTAGGAGATGGAAGATCCACAAGGAAATTTAGGAGGTCAAGAGCTGAATGCCAACCTAGGGAAACAAGGAGAAGAGGAGATGACAACATAGGAAGTATCAAACTAAAGATACCTTCCTTTGCGGGTTGTTCTAATCCAGAAGTATACCTAGAGTGGGAGAAAAAGATTGAGTTTGTTTTTTATTGCCATAACCACTTCGAGGAAAAGAAGGTAAAGCTTGCCATCACTGAGTTTACTGATTATGCTATAACTTGGTGGGATCAACTTGTGACAAGCAGGAGGAGAAACAAAGAACGTCCTATAGCTACATAGGAAGATATGAAGGTAGTGATGAGGAAGAGGTTTGTTCCGAGCTATTACTATAGAGGGCTGTATAAAAAGTTACAAGGATTGAGGCAAGGAAGTTTGAGTGTGGAAGAGTACTTCAAACAGATGGAGTTAGCCATAATTAGAGCTGATATAGAAGAAGATAGAGAAGTGACCATGGCAAGGTTCTTGAATGGACTCAACACTGAAATTCAAGACAAAGTTGAGTTGCACTACTCTGTGGAGTTGGAAGACATAGTGCATATGGCAATGGAAATTGAGAAGCAACTCAAGAGAGGAGAAGGAAGGACAAGAGCTGCATCTAGTTTTACTTGAAAGCCAAACTATCCAAAGAAGTTTGACAAGCTACAAGCAGCCAAAGTAGAGCAAAAATCTAAGGATTTTCAAGCTAATACTCAAAAGAAGGTGGACGTCACTCCAGTAAGAAACCGAGACATCGAGTGCTTTAAGTGTCAAGGCAGAGGGCATATCTCAAGTCAATGCCCTAACAAGCAAGCAATGGTGATTAGAGAAAGCAGAGAGATTGAAACTGAAGAGAAAGATTTGGAATATGAGAGTATGCCTTCATTAGAGGATGCATTCGAGGAGGAGTATAAGGCTGCTGAAAAACTTACTCTTGTAAGTAGGAGAGCATTGAGTACACAAGTGAAAGAAGAAGCTGATGTGGCTCAAAGAGAAAACATTTTTCACACGAGATGCTATGTGAAAGACAAGGTGTGTCGTGTCATCATAGATGGAGGAAGTTGTGCTAATGTTGCAAGTACCACACTGGTAGAGAAGCTAGGGTTACTCACTGGAAAACACCCTAAGCCTTACAAACTACAATGGCTGAATGATAGTGGAGAAGTGCGAGTGATGAAGCAAGTTTTGGTAGCATTCCGCATTGGCAACTATGAAGATGAAGTATTGTGCGATGTTGTACCAATACAAGCTGGTCATCTATTACTAGAATGGCCATGGCAGTTTTATAGGAAAGTGCATCATGATGGCTACACCAACAAGTATATGTTTATGCTAAAGAAGAGAGTGATCACTTTGGCACCATTGTCATCGTCCCAAGTTTGTGAGGACCAAAGGAGGCTACAACAAGAAAGTGATGAAAAAAAGGAGCGTGACAAGAAAAAGAATAATGAGAGGAGAGGAGAGGCCGAAAAACAAAAAGAAAAAGTGGTCAAAAGAGAGGAAACAATTGAGAGATCAAAAGAAGCCGGAAAAACAGAAGTAAAATTGGCCATTGAGAGAAAATCTGAGGGATGGAAAAGAAACTACTATGTGAGAGCAAGTAAGATTAAACAAGCATGTTTTAAAAAAAAGTCAATGATCTTACTTCGGTATAGGGAGACACTTTTGGTTACTAATGAGCTTGATCCACAATTGCCAAGCATGGTTAAATCTCTTTTGCAGGATTATGAGGATGTCTTCCCCAATGAGTTACAACCAGGTTTGCCACCAATAAGGGAAATTGAACATCAGATAGATTTTGTCCCAGGAGCGACAATTCCATACCATCCAACCTATAGGAGCAACCCGGAGGAGATAAAAGAACTTAAGAGACAAGTAAACGAGCTTTTAGAGAAAGAGTATGTAAGAGAGAGCATGAGTCCATGTGCTGTTCCAGTCCTACTTGTGCCAAAGAAAGATAGATCATAGAGGATGTGTGTTGATTGCCGAGCCGTCAACAATATTATGGTAAAATATCGTCACCCTATTCCTCGTTTAGATGACATGTTAGATGAATTACATAGTTCTTGCATGTTTTCGAAGATTGATTTGAAAAGTGGTTATCATCAGATTCGCATGAAAGAAGGTGACGAATGGAAAATAGCATTTAAAATAAAGTATGGTTTGTATAAATGGATGGTCATGCCTTTTGGATTATCTAATGCACCTAGCACATTCATGTGCCTTATGAATCATGATTTATGTCCATTCATTGGCAAGTTTATGGTTGTTTATTTTGATGATATACTCATTTATAGCAAGAGCATTGAGGAACATGTTGAGCATTTAAAATATGTCCTAGATGCATTACGAGAGGATCAGTTGTATGCTAACTTAAAGAAGTGCACCTTTTGCACGGATAAGCTTGTATTATTGGATTTTGTTGTTAGTGCTCAAGGAATACAGGTTGATGAGGAAAAGATAAAGGCAATTTGAGAATGGCCAAGTCCCACAAATGTTGCAAATGTCCAAAGTTTCCAGTAGACTAGCTAGCTTTTATCAAAGGTTTGTGAAAGATTTTAGCACCATAGCTACACCACTCACCGAGATCATCAAGAAGAGCATTGGATTCAGCTAGGGAGAAGCTCAAGAAAAGGCATTCCAATCACTAAAAGGGAAGTTGACGAATGCTCCTTTATTAGCTTTACCTAATTTTCTAAAATGTTTGAAGTTGAGTGTGATGCTTTCGGTATAGGAATTGGCGCTGTGCTTATGCAAGAAGGACGTCCAATTGCCTATTTCAGTGAGAAGTTAAGCGGAGCAACTCTAAATTACCTAACCTATGACAAGGAGTTGTATGCTTTGATTCGGATATTAGAGACATGGCAGCATTACTTGTGGCCCAAGGAATTTGTGATTCACACTAATCATGAATCATTGAAGCACTTGAAAGGGCAATAAAAACTGAATAAGAGGCATGTGCGATGGGTGGAGTTCATTGAAACATTTCTTTATGTCATTTGTTACAAACAAGGTAAGGAAAATGTAGTGGCTGATGCACTATCACAAAGGTATACCTTAATCTCAACTCTTGATGCTAAGTTGATTGGGTTTGAACATATTAAAGAGTTGTATGTTGAAGACACTGATTTTGGTGAACTATTCCAAACTACGAAGAAGAGTGCAAGTGGTAAATTCTTTCGGAATGAGGGTTACCTATTTTGTGAAAACAAACTTTGTGTGCCTAATTATTCTATACGAGAATTGTTAATTCAGGAGGCACATGGAGGTGGATTGATGGGGTACTTTGGTGTTGCGAAGACTTTGGCGATGCTACAAGATCATTTCTATTGGCCACACATGAAGAGAGACATTGAACATGTTTGTGGACGTTGCATCACATGCAAGCAAGCCAAGTCTAAGGTAAAACCACATGGTTTGTATATTCCACTACCTATACCTAGTGAACCGTGGATTGATATCTCTATGGACTTTGTGTTAGGATTGCCTAGAACCAAATATGGTAGAGATTCTATTTTCGTGGTAGTGGATAGGTTTTCTAAAATGGAACATTTCATTCCATGTCATAAGACTGATGATGCTTCAAACATTGGCACAAAGGTTTACAGGTAACTATAACCCAACCATTAATTACGTGCTGATTTGTTCTTTAGAGAAATTGTTAGGTTATATGGCATGCCCAGGACAATTATTTCTGATACAGATGCAAAGTTCTTGAGTTATTTTTGGAAGACCTTGTGGTGCAAGTTAGGTACTAAGTTACTATTTTCTACTACTTGTCATCCACAAACTGATGGTCAAGCTGAGGTAGTGAATAGGACTTTGTCTACACTTTTGAGAGCACTCATTAAGCATAATATTAAGACTTGGGAAGAATGTTTGCCACATGTTGAATTTGCTTATAATCGTTCAATTTATTCTGCTACTCAATTCTCACCATTTGAGCTTGTTTATGGTTTTAATCTGTTGACTCCTTGGATTTATCACCTTTACCCTTGAGTGAGCATGTTAACTTAGATGGCAAGAAGAAAGCAAAATTTGTCAAGCAATTGCATGAGAAGGCACAGCTGAATATTGAGAAAAGGATAGAGCACTATACAAGGCAAGCCAACAAAGGATGGCACAAAGTTGTCTTTGAGCCTGGTGATTAGGTTTGGTTGCATATGCGGAAGGAGTGTTTTCCTGTGCAACGTCACTCCAAGCTGCTACCTCGTAGAGATGGTCCATTTCAAGTTCTAGAACGCATCAATGACAATGCTTACAAACTTGACCTGCCTGGTGAGTATAATGTAAGTGCTACATTCAATGTTGCTGATTTAAGCCCTTTTGATGCAGGTGAAGATTTGAGGGCAAATCCTTTTCAAGAGAGGGGGAATGATGTGAGATCATCCAACAACGAGCATGGAGCAATGCAAGTACCTATTGGGCCGATTGTAAGAGCAAGAGCCAAGAAGCTTCAAGCTGAACTCAATGGATTCATTCAAAGCTTTTGGACTCAAGTTTATGCAAGCTAGCCCATGGACGTACAATGAGCTATTTTGGACGTGATTGGAGCCCATACAAAGCCCATGCATGTTATTGAAGCTGTTTTGGACGCATAGCATATATATGGTCTTTTATTGAGACTTTGATTAGGAAAATAAGTCCTTTAGGATAAAGACAAACATTTTAGACTTCCTAAAGGAGTAGAATTCTAAGTTGTTTTCATATTTCAATTCTGGAAAAACTCCTAATTTTTAGGAGTTGATGTTTAGCCAAACTCCTACTTTTTAGGAGTTGTTCCAACTAATTTTGGTTTATTTCTTTAGGAATTTTATTTTGGTTTAGGAGTATGAGTTAGTTTTTGATTAGGAAATTGTAAGACTTTGGAGCCTATATAAAGAGGCATCCTCATTCAATAATAATCAAACCATTTAGAATAATTACTTGTCATTGGCTAATTGTGAGTTTAGACACTCGTTGTGTTCTTGCTTAGGTTGGTGAGTCGTCTAGCTAGAATAATTCTTTCACTTATCAAGCGGATCATCCATCCCCACTTGTGGTGTGATACGACCTTTGGTTAGGGTTCGAGATTGTGAAGCATGAGGTTGACCGAAAAATAGAGAGTACGTCTATTGATCGAGTTCAATGGAGATTGGAGGGTATAGGCCAAGTAAGCTCAGAAATTCGAGCTTTGAGGCTGGCTCCAAGTGATTGAATGAAGGAACATGAGAAAGTTGAGATGATCTTACTAATGATGGTGGTTATGTATGGTTGATAGAGTGAGTCAGTAAAGTCGGGTTTATTTTGCAGGTTCTCATGTTTCTTCATGGAACAGAGTTTTTGTCAAGGTGGAGTTTGTTGGAGCTCGAGTAGAGTTTTATGGTTTCTCGTACAGGATGATTACTCGCTAAGATAGAGTGTTGTTTGAGATGGTGGCGAGCAATTGAAGAAGGTAGCACCTGCTACATCATCCAATGCCCGCTAGGATAGAGATGGATTCTCTGGTCCAGCGACCACTAAGGGAGGCAGCGCCCGCTGGGGTGGCTGCAACAGGTTTTCTTATTTAGCCCGGGACTTGTTTTGGACTCCTAGTTCGACCTAGATATGGTTTTTTTGTATCCCAAGTATTGTCTACTATATAAGGACATGTTACTAGGGTTGTATTAAGGCTTTGTGACTCGGTTCCCATCAATAAAAGTTCTCCTTTCTCACCGTGGACGTAGGCATTAGGCCGAACCACGTTATATTTTGTATCGTATTCTTTGTGCGATATTGTTCTGCATTGGTGTGCGATCATAACACATACATCAATGGCTTTGTGCATTAAACTTATCTTTTACCAGTGGCTTATGATAAACATATCATAAGCACCCAAATGTTTGCATGGTAAAGTATGATAGTTGCTTTCTAAAGAGCACTTCATAAGGGGTTCGTCCCTTGAGTAATGGTGTTGGAGTGTGATTGATCAGATATCCAGCAACAAGTATATATATTCATTCCAGAATTGAAGCAGCAAGTTTGTCTAAAAGCGAAGTGCACACCCAAAATTCAAAATGTGAATGTTTTTGCTGGACACGTCCATTCTGCTTCGGTATGCCATCATGTGGGGTTTGATGCATACTTTTCTTTCTAAACAAGGGACACATGCCACAAAATTCGAGCCCATTGTCACTTCTTACAAACTTAATCGTCTTGTTGAATGTTGGAGAAATGATTTTAACTAATAGAAGAGATTGACCTAACTGAGTGGGTAAAGTTAAACTAATTTTAATTGGAAATCACAACATTTGATTTTGGGTGTTTGTCAAAATACTTGTGAGAATTGTTCCAAGTTCCATGACCTTATTTTTTTAGAGCTATGCCAGATTTGTTGTAGTGGTTCTAGGCCCAAAAATCAATTAGGCTTTCATTTAGACAAATCTATGTTGTAGAAGTTCTTGTACTTCTAGATGTCATTTGAATTTAAATTGAATTGTAACCACCTATTATTTTGAGATTTTATGTGCCTTGTAACCTCCTATTAAATGGATAGGTTAATGGCCATATTAATTCTAGATTTGAATGCTAAAAAGTCTAAACTCCCTATAAAAATGTCCTCCATTCCAAATCATCCCTTAGCTCACGCTCTTCCTTGAGCTCTCTATGTCTTCCTATTGCACTCGTGATTAGGCGTTGTACTTTGGGAGCCTCTTATTTACGGAAGCCTGAAACTATAAGGCAAGTAATACGAATTTAAGAGCATATGATCAAACCGTGGCCTCGTCCAGGATTAAATCCGAAATCCTTATCTTGGAGAAGACAATATTCACACTTTGCTCGAAGTATGGTCGTAGGATAACTCTCACAAAAAATTTTATTGCTTAATATTTATATACTTGTTAACCATAATTTACTAATATAGGTTCCAACATTGAATAGATTATGGATTATGGCGCAAAAATCCAGAAAGACATGAGCTACTTCCTTTTTAGTCAATAGATAAATCCATACTACACGAGAAGAATCATCATCGATAGTCAAGAAGCAATTGACGATCGGCAGCTCTTAGGAGCAAGGCAGAATATTGGTGGTCTATGGCGGCTGGTACTTGTGAGCTACAAATGCTACAACGGGATCTTGGCGTGTCTCACTACAGTCCCCTGCATCTATTCTACGATTGTCAATTTGCTATTTATATCTATCAACCAGTTGTTTCTTGGACGCACTAAATACATTAAAATTGATTGTCATTTTATATGGGAACATGTTATTTTATATCATGTTCCTAAACATCTACGACTAGCAAATATTCTTGCCAAGGCTCTCGCAAATGCCAATTTGATTTTTTTTCTTAACAAGTTGGGCATCTACGACTTGTGTGCTCCAACTTTTCTTCACAAGTGGGCGCCTTGTCTGGCATCATCTATATGATAATTATACTTCTCTAATCGTAGCTTCTAGTTTAGTCAATTTTCTTCGTCATGTAAACTACGTAACGTGTATTAGTTAGCTACGTCCCTAATGAATGCGATCTTACAGGAGATGAAGGAATCGGATATATAGAATCTATCCGCTGCAGTCACTGGTTGTGTTCGAAAAAATATGCCACAGTAACAAACGGGAGAGGACAAAAGAACTCAAAATTATAGGCTGTGGATCAGGGTGGGCTATTTGTTAAAACAAATTAAAACATGACGTAGATGGAGGCGATAATAGCTTCGATTGTGGACATACGTCTACACTCGGAGGTCTTTGGAAACTTGCATACTAGCTCATAATTATGTTCTATAACCTCGAGTTATATTATCCTGTTATATTTCTTGTTGATGTAATATTTGGCATCATATCTTTTGTAAAACTTACGATTACTAAAATTATAAGGTCTACGTCTTCTGGCGACGGTGCAGCCAATCTATGTATTATCAACGTCTCAATAAATCTTTTTTCCTTCCCTTTGTCCACCCTCTTTTCCAAAAGAAAATGTTACAATACGATTATTTTTTCTTTCAAGAATTGAATCCTAAATTTTTTTTGTTATTCATAAAAAGCCACAACAAATGGGACTTGCAGAGGCAGCGAAGAAAATACTAATTTCTTCACAAAATAGGAGTGTGTGAATGAATCAACCATGAGAATGAAGAACATAAAAAACCAAGATTCATTTACAAGATTTTCACATTAAAAAAGACAACTCCAATTAGAACGGGGAAGAGAAGATGTCTCTCATTCCGGCAGGGAACTGAACATGGTCTTCCAACCAGCCGGCGCCATCACAATCCCACTCCGCTGCCGCCACCGCCACGTCATCTCCATCTTGTCTCGCCAGGGACTTTACCGGCTTCAGGCCCTGCATGCACAGCCTTTTATTACTTTGGATCCGCATTTATGACAAGCATAAGGGTTCATGTCATATCAACAATTTTTTCAATATTGTCTGATATCGAGCAGACCAACTTAGCATAATATAAATATTTAGCATTATTAAAGCCTCAACAACTCGCAATTTGAGATATTACCTCCAAGAATATACGCATGGCTTCTTCAATCTTCCTTGATTTGACGACGTACAAAGCTTCCTCCTGTCCTCAACATAAGTTGCAATATATTGTCACCCCACCGCAACATTATATATATAAATACACACACAGAGGAAGAGGAAGACTAGAACGACCACATGCGGTAGAGTTACAAGTACCCTTGCGCATTGGATTTGATCAATGGACAGGGTCTTAGGCTCGCTCTCTATAGATGATCTTCGACCCATATTTGTCACTACATGTCCTCCGCCGCCCTCCATAACCCACTTCTTTTTCTTGACAAATTTTGGTTTCAGACACGATGATAGAGATATTTGGAACCGAGAAAGATATTTGGAGTAAAGTAACCTGAGAAACGTATGTACCGACTCTATATTTATATATATATATATATATATATATATATATATATATATATAAATATATATATATATATATATATATAAATTGTTTATGATGATTCCCCTAGCTATGTGATATTATGTATCACGATTGCCAATATCACACGTGGCCGTATCACGATTGCTGATATCACACGTGGCGTGATATTATGTATCGATATCCATAATCCGAAGCTGCCACCTGTCCTCACGTATCGTGAATCAATGGAACATGTGAGGTGGAGCTATTCTGTGAAGGGGACAACTTACCTACGACAAAGAACGGGGACTCCACCAATACCACGCCACCACGAGGTGTTTCGTGGTACACTCCCACTCTTGGCGTCCGTTATTTAGGAGACTCCTACTTTTTTGGATTATAATTCTGGTATTCTGCTTCATAGGGATGGCGATGGGTAGGGTCGGGTAGGGTATTGGTACGACCCTACCCATACCCTAGTTTAAAAAGTCGGACTCATACCCTACCCTAGACCCTTAAGATTTTTCATTACTAGATTCATACTCTTACCCTTAGGGTCCGTAGGGTCTAAAGGGTCTTACAGGGTCCGACCCTCAAATTAAATATAATATATTTTTTAGTATAAAATTTAACTAAATCATAATGAATATATTAAAATTTATTAAGAAATATCTTATAGATCACTAAAAATAATTTAAAAAGTCAATTTCGTAGATTATATTTCAAAATATTGAGGAAATATATTATATTTTATAAATAAAAAATAATAATAATAAGTCTAATTAAAGTTTAATTATGGTCTAATTAGGAGTAAGGTCTAAATTAGGGTAAAAGGGTAAGGGTAGGGTAAAAATTCTTAGATTCATACCCTACCCTAGACCCTACCTTTAAATATAGACCCATACCCATACCCTACCCTAGACCCAGTCAAAGTCAACAGACCCTCGACCCACGGGATAAGGGTAGGGTTCGACCCGCAGGGTATGGGCATTTCTGCCATCCCTACGGCTTCAGGTTATTAATTTCGTTTTGAAGTTATTAGAATATTTGACATTCGGCATAATAATCAATAAATATTGTACATTATTGTGACTAAATGAATTAGATTTTGAACATAATTAAACAGCGTCGACATCCTCGTCGGATTATCCAACTCATGGAATGAGGACATTTTATTTGTGTGAACAACTGAAATTTTATTTATGAAAATAAAAATAAGCTAAATCCAAATAATTAAATTTAATAATTATTGGACCGGTAGTGCTTGTGCACACAACAATACCATATTCCATAGTTCCATAGTTCCATTCGCTTTGTAGCTATTAAATTAAGCATAGCGATTTATTGAAATGCACGGTGTATTACAATTTACAAATGCTGGATATATTTTTGAATAGAAAGCGTAATGATTATATATAACGCCCATCCTCTTCCCACGCATTTAATACAAGAACAAGGTTAGAAGAAATAAACGGACCTTATCCATTCTTGCGTGTTTACATTTCAGATTGCATCTTTTTTTTCGATTACCCATGTTTTACTAAAAACAAATCGACTTTTTATGCGGCTCAATATTTAGTTCGTTTACAAATATTTAGTTGATAATATAGCATCAAATCCGACGAAAAAGTGGATACAGACTATGCAAATTGGTCCGTATTGTTTGGATTCTTGGTTGCACTACGTTGACAACTTCTTCATGTGGTATATCGATACAAATATTTGTTTTACAATACAATTTTTTTTATGCGATAATAGCATATGTATTTAGGTATTTTTTTTAGGAATTTCATTCATGTGATACTGGCCTGTGTAAGTTTTTTTTCATTTTGGTAATGTGGATTTTTGGATATTTTGCAAAAGTTCGGTGACATGTATATATTCATTTCTTTTTCTTCTGAGAATAGCATTTTTTTCATGTGATACTAAGTCATGTGAGATTTTATTCATTTTTTACCGTGATTTTGAATTTTTGCAAAAAAACCTCAAAAAATAAAAATTTCATATTTTTTCTTATAATGACAATTCTTTCTCGTGATATCGACTTGTGTAATTTTTTTTTTACTTTGGTATTTATTAAAAAAAATGACATTTGCACGGTTCAAAAATATACCATTCAGCAACTAATTCAACCCATCAAATCCTTGTTAAGAAATTTCATTTCATAATAATTTAGTGGACTACATATTAATTAATTAGTTATATTAGCTATTTAACTAAATGAACTATTATGTGGTGATCCATATTTAGGAAGTTTGTGACTGTTTAAATGTGTGTGGCTGTTCGAATGCTCGTGACTATACAACTTCTCAAATGGATATGGAATTAATGAGGATTATGGAAATTATACTTGGCCAATATATAAATACCCACAGTTATGGTCCCCAAGATACTAAATTGATCACGTTCCCTTCTCTTTATCAAGAAGACGAATGGTATTCATTAAGGTTTAATGAGATTTAGTAGAGGAAGATTACAAACCACCGTGTTCACTACAAACCACCGTGCTCATGTAGGATCTGTTGTTTCTTATCGTTATGAAGATTTTGCATCAAGTAGACAATTACTAGTGATGAATCCAGGTATTCTTTATGAATCCTTAACTGTTCAACATGATGATATTGGGTTAATAGATAAAAATTTATATCTAGCAAATGGTATTTGAGCAATTCATCATCGTTGTATCGTTAGGATTTTATTTGTTCGACATCGGATATGGGGTATTGAAACTTTCGATCTACAACTGAACTAAATATAGAAACCCACGTTTTACCTTGGGGCTTTACGTAGGCTTTTGGTGATATGGTTCTCAGCATTCTACTCTCCGCCCGCCTCTCGATATTGGTTGACGGGATTCTGGTAGGATATTTCAGTTGTTTGTAGGGGGTGCGGCAGGGCGACCCACATCCCCACTACTATTTGTTGTGGCCGATGAGATTTTTAGCAGGATGTTACAACGGGCCATGGCCAGCAGAGATTTTGTCGGATTTCGGGCAGGTCGGAGCAGCAGTTTCCCGTCCCACTTGCTCTACGCAGGTGACGTGATTATATTTGGGCAGGCCACTATGGCCAACTGCAGAAGTCTATTGGGGATTCTGAGGATTATGCATCAGCGTCGAGACAGAGATACAACTCGGCAAGTCCTGAGTATACTTTAGCGAGAGTCTATCTACCCATCAGCGTAGGCGTCTGCTTGACATCCTGGAGATATCAGCAGGTCAGCTACCCTTAACATACCTCAGGATTCCTCTCTTTTGTGGCCCCCGCCGTGTTTACTTGCAGGCCATAGCAGACACTATCATCAGCAAGTTTTCATGGTGGAAGGGCTCAGTGCTATCTATAGTGGATCGGGTTTGTCTCGTACAGTCAATCATCTTGGGCTCCCTGACGCATTCGATGATGATTTATCAGTGGCCTATCTCCCTTCTGAAGCAGATCGACATGTGCATGCATCATTTTGTGTGGACCAGAGATACTCAGTGGCGGGCCTCTTCTATAGTCCTCTGGGAGCGGGTTTGCACTCTGAGAGAGCAGGGTGGGCTACGACTACGATCTATCTACCAGGTGAACCTCGCTTTTTTGAACAAACTTACTTGGTCCATCTTACACAGCTCAGCCCAATTCTTGGACTACATACGGGATCATCTGATTGATATGACAGACATGACTATGAGAAGGTACATACGATCTTCGTTGCTGCAGGAGGTATGAAGCTGCTTGCCTGACATTGTCTGCTCTTCCCGAGTGTTAGTTTGGGAGAACTCCCTGGCCAATTTCTAGCTGGACAATTAGCTGATGTATGTGATTGCGGAGCGTGTGGGACTCTCAGAGTATCTGTATCCACTCTGTACCTTCTCGATAGCGTCCTAATAGAGAGATGGTCGCTGACAGATTCATCGGCATTTTTATAAGGCCTTCCCGGATATGGTTCAGGACATCCGCTGCTACAGCCTGGGACCTCCGGGCAATGATAGGACAATTTGGGCTCATGCTCGGGATGGTGTAGTCACCTCCAAAGCCGCTTATGATTACCTTCGACCAGCACATCTTCTGGTTCGCTAGGGCTCCTGGATCTAGAATGCAGCCATTCCCCAATGGAGGTCAATTTTCTTATGGTGCACTATTTTGGAGGCCCTCCCCACCTCTGATACTATGTACTGCCGTGATTTTATTGGGCCTAGTGCTTGTTCTTTGTGTTTGGCAGATGTGGAGTCCCTAGATCATATACTGGTACACTACCCGATTGCAGCTGCTTTCTAGAGATATATTTTTTAGGTTGTTTGGGGTCTTGTAGAGGCCATTCCTGAGCCTCAACGAGCTTATTGCGGAGGTAATACACCAGCAGTTCAGTCCACAGGTCAGACTTCTGTGAAGAGTGGCTATTATGACTACTAGATGGTTGCTGTGGCCGGAGTGTAATGAGCACATCTTTCATAACTAGTGCCAGAGTTTGGATACGCTGCTTGTGCTATTCTGTTAGATGGTGAGCGAGACGGTGATTTTTGACACAAGAGGATGCTTCTCCTCACAACGAGAGCAGGATCTTCTCCGGGTACTCCGTATTACACCAAGGCTGAGCCAGGCCCCGTGCATCATTAAGGTTATCTAGCATTGTCCACCCTCGGGCTGGCTCAAGTGCAATATGAACGATAGCTCCCTTGGTGTCCCGGGTCAAGGACGGGTAGCGGGTGTCTTCCGTACTTGCCGGGGCTTCATCAAGGGTTGCTTTAGTCACCCTATTTCGAGTTGCTTTGCTTTCGAGGCGGAGCTCCTAGTAGCCATCATTGCTGTAGAGACTGCTTACGAGCTAGGTTGGCACAGCCTATGGCTCGAGACGGACTCTATGTATGTTCTGCTATGCTTCCAGTCCCCTCAAGACGAGGTTCCGTGGCACTGGCAGCCCCGCTGGCTACGTATGCTCACGCACAGGTCCCAGATGCAGCTCCAGGTCTCCCACATCTTTAGAGAGAGGAACCAGGCGACAAATGCGCTGACTCACCTCATGGTGGATGGCTGGTGGCCGAGTTTCCCAGCCTTGCTCTACAGTCATATCGGTCAAGACATGTCAGGACAGCCCTACTACAGGTTCGTCCATTGACGATATTCATTCTGGCTAATTTTGTCTGTCTTTGTGCCCGCGCTGACTGCCAGGCTTGTTGGTTAGCATGGGTTTAGGCTACTTTGTGTTTGCCCCACCAGACTACCAAGTCTGTTGGCTAGCTAGTGGTGGTTCTTGGGAAAAAAATATCATCAAAAGAACGACGAATCTAAGATATTTCGGTGGAGTTGCCGATCAACAATACAAGCAATGTGATAATTTTGGGAGAGTTCTGGTTCTGAAATCTAAAGAAGGATAAACTCCGGCATATTGTCGTTATCGAGATCGTCCTCACCGGAGAGGATCTTCAAGGTGCGACGAGTCTCCAAAGTAGGAGTGAGAAAAAAACCGAGCATACTGTATATCGTACCGTACCATACCGCACCGTACCAAAAATTTAACAAACCGCACATATACCGCACCGCAAAATACCGACACCGCGGTATACCGTGATAAAACGGTGCAGGTGCGGTTTTTAGTACCACACCGAATACATGGATAATACCGCAAAATACCACACCGTACCGCGGTATACTGCAATACCGACACCGCGGTATACCGCACCGTGCAGTTTTTCACCATACCGCACACCGCGCAGTTTTTTTTTCTAAGAAAAAAATTGCGGTACGGTATGAAATTTCATACCGATACCACAATACCGTACCGAACTCACCCCTACTCCAAACTCTCCTTTCTTCTCTTTTTTCTTCCTTCTCCTTCCTTATACTCTCCTCTCTCTCTCCCCCTTCTTTTGTTTCCAGAAGACTAAAATATCCTCCGACTATCTGTGCCGTTAGATCAACAAATTAATTTTTCTTGTTGATCTAACGATCTAGGCTTGGCCAACAGCACCAAATTCAAGCACAATTTATTTAAGCTCGGAATTATGAGTACAATCAATCACAATTATATTAAAATTTAAAACGTGTCAAAACACAAATCTCATAAAATAAAGGGAGAAAGTTTACTATAAAATGGATTACCGAAAACAAACATCCATCCTTGACAATAGACTAAATTATTCTTCGCCCTCTACCCTGTTCTGGTAAATTAAGTTTTCCAACAGGGAAATAGCAACCAAGACAAGTTACAACTAGGTCCACTACTTCTCAACGTTTCACGCTAGACAAGTACCCTTGATATTCAAGGACACAGGATCCTTCAGACATCTGCGGAGGCAGACACCCCGCGGGGTTACTCTGAGATGCAAGCCGGACACCATAACCAGAAGCTCCAGCCAAGTCCCCTGGAGCATCAGGGATGTTGCCACCATAGAAGCCACCATCTTGGGCATGGCTGTACACTTATTGGTTGGCACAATTTTCGGACGGCAGATCGAGATCAGTCAGTTCCATAAATTGAGCATTGTCTCCATACATCATCGAGCTTGCTAGGTACATTGAGTTGCAACTAGTTGTATTATCAGCAGGTTCACCAAATTCTAGGAGGTTTCCCAAGTCTCCCAAGTCATCGTAGAAATCGATTCCATCAGCATAGGGATCCACATCAGTATTCTGACCAGCTACAGGGCAATCTGTCGTCTGTCCATAACAAACCAAATAGGACTCAGTTAACAAAAATAACATAGTAACAGTTCACTCAGAAACTAACACGTGTAAAACTAACAGAGAATTCAAGTAGCTTGAATGAGTTTGAAAAGATAAGATACCACATTGTTGTGAAAGTCAGATGGAACCATAACACCTTCGTCGGAGAACATGTTCAACATGTCACCAATCTCGTCAGTAAGTACAGTACGAGGAGGCTGGCACGGAGGAAGAATAAAAGCATTATCAGTAACTGGAATGGTAGTAGCGGCTGATTGTACGCCAAGTACCTCGAAACTAATTGAGCTCGTGTCATCGTCATCATTCCAGTCTTCTTCACGGAAGGGTGCACCATATTGGGCACCATTTCTTGGACCAGGTCCTTCCTTCTTAAATACAGAACAAAGCACATATGAATCTTGAGCAATTCCCTTCTCAGTCAGCTCTTTCTCCTCAAGCCGATATTCATACATGACCCAATCAGTTCGCTCCCCCTTTGGGGCCTTCCCTTGATGGAAAACCAAAGTCCTTATCATCCCAACAACTTCATTATTGTAACTAACACGTCTATCCTTGCCGGTTGTCTTCCAATAACCCCGATCAGTTGCACGATTCATTCTAGCCCCATTTGCATATTTCTTCTCCCTCGGACAGAAAAAATACCATTTTAGGTCTCCACTTCTCCATCCCGACTTGTCAGGAAGATCCCAAGGGGCATGCTTGTATATGTCAAGCTCCAAAATACCCTGAAATTTGAGCTTCTTCCCCAGCACCTTTCTCTTCAAATAGTACTTAATAAGTTCAACATCAGTGGGATGAAACCGAAGGCCAGGAGGCAGCTGTGTCCCAGCCATCATGAATCCCAACAGCCAGAAAAAGAAGAAGCCAAATCTCTGTGGAAGAGAGCTTCAGAGGAATACTACAGCTACTGTATACAGCAAGAAAAAAGTATCTAAGAAAGGAAAAAAACTAAAGAAGCGTCTAAAAGTAACAGTCAAGTCCAGTGTTGGAAAATTGCTTTGCACGAACACCACAGCCTCCCTCTGTGCATAATCCAAAAACCACACCAGTGAAATAATTGTCTTGTCCTCCGGAGATCAAAAGACATTTGGCGTGGAAAGGAAATCCTGTTTTGAACATCAGCAAGTCGTAAATATGGAAGCAATAAACATGAAAGGCATATTGTCAAAAGATGAACAAAAAGGAGAAGGAAAATAAGTGAATGTAATCAACTTCTAATTCAAATCAGCCACATTTTACTATATGATCCTAACAAGCAAATCCCAGACTTGAACATTAGGCACTCCACAGAGAAAATCTTCTCACTAATAACAGAAGGAAAAACCTCAAAAGGACTCTCAGGAAACCCCTAATTTCAAGAACACAATTCTTGAAAAATAGAGATCAAACACTAAGATCCATAACAGCGTACAACCCTAAACAATTCAAAAGTAACAAACTCCAGTGTCAAAACAATCATCAGCCAAGACCCAGTTGAGGAAAGGACACACTTCACGCAATCATACTACGATCGGACAAGTGTCGAACCATACCGACCGAATATCACTTAACAACGTAAGCGTTAAATATCAAGTTAAGACAGTAGAGGACAAAACCTCCCTTAAACCCTAAATAAATTTCAGTGTGAAAACAATCCTCCGCCAAGACCCAGTTGAGGAAACACCTCACACAATCATACGACAATCGGATACTTTTTTATGCAATCCCGTTCCGAAGTAGCCATACCAATCAAAAGTCACTTAACATACAATGGAAACCTTAATCTCAAACAAAACCTCCCTCAAACAGAAACCCAAAAAGGGAGAACAAATATCGAATCTTGAAAACGTAGAAGAAGCGTACCGGGGGGGGGGGG